>OZ012549.1:34723317-35139292 GCA_963935595.1 Schoenobius gigantellus
AGTATAAATTCAATTAATAATAGAAAATAATGTAAGTATTTACTTTTAAACTGTCTGTTCACTGACAGACTTAGTCACATGTGAATTCCTATGGATGTCTTAAGAACCAACTATGAATGTTTACCTCAACTACGCCTCTAGGAGAAATGGAAAACTCACAATAAAACTGTACATCGACACGTCTGGCTTGTGTGGTATAGTCATATAGTAGACCAATTGCCTGTAAGCTTCTGTTCAGCAGTAGGAAATAAATACTTAAAATAACAGTGATGATGATTATGAACTGCTATAAAATACAACTAGATTTATAAATATGTAAGTCTTAATTGTTTTTAAAAACAATATAATAAATTACAGTACTAACTACAATATGTACTTGTAATTCTTTCAGGTTTTAAGGGTGGAACAAACAGGGCTGGGCACAGTGTACATGTGCACCCACTCTGGGACCAGGTATGGCAATACAGGATGCAGAAGAACATACCTGTCTCAGGTACTCATCTTTTACACCTTAACAGCTTAGTCTGGGCTACTTCCAATGCTATTTGTCATATGTGTTTTTAGGCTCTCAGACATTCCTTAAATGAAGTTTGCCCTGATATAGTATCAATTGTTATATTAATCTGGTATGAGATGTGCACCGTCATTTATTTCTTATATCTCTGGTGAAAACTGCACTTTAAAAAATATTTGAAAAAAATGAAAACTGACTTCGAAAACAATTAGTAATGGACTACCGAAAAATAATGCCTGACACCAACCTGAAATACTTAAAAGTAGAAAATAACATTAAAATATTTTTTTTTTTTTTTTTGAATCATCAGTAGATTGTCGCTTAGCACAGATAATATACAAATGTAATGTATGTTTGTATAATTATTTATTTGGCATCAGCTCAATGCTCTTTTTAAAGTATTTTTATGAGTGTTTTAGTCAGTTTTTATTTTTTGTAAATTATTTTTATGTCAATCTATTTTGTGAATTCAATTCATGTATATTAGAATTTGACCTAATGTAAACACTCGAATAGTTATTCAAGTGTCTGTCATATTTTCAAATTGTTGAGCTGATGACGGAAGGTTCTTTGTCGTTTGGGAGTTAGGGGATAGTTCTTTAAATATCAAGCGCATGTGTTGACTTGTAGTTGTATTCTTTTAACTGATTCAAGTGACCTGATAGTGGAAAGTACAACTCAACATTTAGGAGTTAGGGAATAATACTTTTAGTACTGTTTAGACTATTATTTCAGTTTTTTAACCTAGTAGATAGAGAGATGGTAGAGAGAATAGTAAAAGAATTTCGAAAATCGGCAAAAAATTACAGTTAAACATAGTACAGTCCTTGTTTTTTTGAAAATCCGACCATATCATTTTGTGGCAGCATTGATAATTTTTGAATTCTACACTGACAACTCCATGTTCTTGTAACATGGCAAGGTATTAAAATTGCTGAATTCTTAGAAAAGATACCTCAAATTTTATCTTTACCATTGATGATTGTTGACTTTAAATTTTTCATGATTCCCGAAACTTTGACTGAATGTGTCTGGTAAAAGCAACTTCTCTAAAGCAGTGTAAAATAACTGGCTGACAGCAAAAAATATAGGAAACTGGCCAGAGCTTTGCCAATAAAGTTTTCAGTTTTCATATATTCTTTCTTTAAATATAATTTGAAACTGTATCGCATTTTTACATCACCTAATCTAATTAGTTATATTCATTTTTACAGAGAGATTTACAAGCGCACATAAACCATAGGCACATATCATCGGCTGGTGACAGTAAGCCGGAACCAGAACCTGTACCTACTTCAGTCGCTGTAGTGAAACCATTAACTGTAAGTTTTAAGTAAAAAAAATCCATCGCGATCGCTTCCAATTTATTGGTATGTGGCATTGTTGGCGGCGCTATGCGTTTAATAACATTAGTATCGAACTAGCAAACGTAGCCACTATTTTTACTCGTTCAATACTGTGTGTATTGCAGGAGCCCTAGCATTAAAAATGCACAACCTTGATTCGATTCAATGTGCTTGTGAAAAAATCAATACAACAATTTTTTTTACTCGGGGCGGATTCATTTTTTGTATTGTTTTTTTTTTATTTTTCACCTTATTTAGCATTTGTTAAGAAAATACAAATACATAAATAAAAAAAATTGTTAGTTTGCTTTATTCTTAACCAATTTCACGAAATTTGTAAAGATTTCTAAATTTAATGTGGATATGAATTGGAGTTGGAAATAGCTTTTAACGGTGTCTACTGTAGCTTAACAAAATACAAAATTTTCAAAGTACTTTCACTGTAACTCTTATCTTAAATAATATCCTATACTAAAGGGAAATTATTTACACTAGCTACAGCATTGAGACAAAATACTAAACTACTAAATGCGCCGCCATCTAAAGAATTTTGCAATACCAATTCAACTTGCCAAGTCGTAATTAAAGCAGAAAAACAGTGTGAGCGGAGTCCGACCATCTGTCGTCTAACCACAGAAGATATAATAGTACTCCGTACAGAACGGCTACTCATCTCCCCGCACTCATTTCAAATACCTCACCCCACTCCGCACTTCGCTGTAGACATCACTGACACTTAAACAAGGGCGCGCGCGTTTGCTCGGCGACATTTTACGGCGAGCGCCGGCTGATAACATAGATAGCGCTATGCGGGAAAAAGAGAAGGCAGTCGCTGCACTTCTCACGTCATTTCGATTGATAACCACGCACTTAGCCCTACTAGATTCCGCGCGCTAATTTGCGCGTGTACAAACGTCATTTGCTTAAGAGGAAATCGTATAGTCCATTTTTCCATACAAACAGTCCCCTGTTTCCTTCCTGGATAATAACACTAGTTGCTCTATTTTTCCTAGTAAAATCAATGGCCACTATAAGCATGTTCCTATGTTTTCGTTTTTTAATTCAGTTAATTATTAAAAGTGATTTTAAGCCTTCAAAAACCTAAAAAATCGACCTAATTTTCTGCTGTATTCAAACGTCCAGCAAACAAATTCAACAAGATTATATGAAAAAAGCAGGACATAGAAACACAGAAAAAGCTTTGCTTTAATTTTTAACGCAAAAAGTAATTAAATCGGTCAATTTTTCGCGGAGAAAACAGAGGACTACGAAACGTATATTTTGTGTACTTTTCATAGGTATTTGCGATCCCAGCCGCATCAGTTGTTCGGACACACAGCGCGACAGTAATACATTTTACAAATACCTATTTTTGAATTCTCTCAACCTTGGTGTTTCCTCTTAAGTAGTAAGTAGTAATAGGTAACTGATTTGCGAATGTCGTATGGAGTGTCTCCGGGGTGTGGTCTAACGGTGTGCTGTGTTGTCGCGTGAAGATATCAGGCCCGCAGTCGGGGGACCCTCGCGGCGCGGGCGCCGGGGGCGGCGGCCGGCCGGCCCGCTCCAACCTCATCACCGTGCCGATACACGACCAGCCCGAGCCGCACAACTACTACAACTACTATCCCGTGAGTTGTCTTGTGATAACTTAACTACTGCAACCTGTTACACAATAATATGTTTTTCACTTCTCGTGCTCGCAAAGTTCGTCTTTATGTCGTTTAAATAGGCTGCATAAATTGGCTTTTTATGTTCTGGGGCATAAAGTTTTTTTTTTCTTTTATTTAGACAAAGATTCTTAGGCCCAACAGCCAACAACGCTCAAGAAAACTTCACAGAGTAACGTGCGATAATTTATTTATTTGCTTTAATTTATTTGTCTTGTGTTTTTTACCTCAAAAGTCATGAAACCAGATAAAAATAGTAACCGGTTATTATTTAAACGTGTCGACTTATTTTTTCACTTCTTGTGTTCGCAAAGTGTATAACTTTTGCAAATTATAAGATTTTGAAGTAATTGTTTCATTTTCTCGCAATCGAAGTGAAAAGCAGAGTGTAAAACACTGACATAAAAAAGTCATTGTACCCCTCAACTTACTATTCACCCTCGCCTCGTCTTGGGCTACAATGACTCATTTCATGCCCTTTTTGTTCAATCTACTATTCAATGTCCTTGCCATACTCATTGGCCAGCATACACTGCGGACTGTGGTCCTTGTAGGGGGCGAATCTGATAAGAACCGTGTGACTGTAGCCACTTAGCGGATGGTTGGTTAGTGTACAATTGTACATACTTGTTTGCTTAATTTATATATCTTATGACTATCTTTACAGATGCATGCACCCAATCCAACAGTCTTGCAATTATATCTCATCTTACATAATCACGCAAATTAGAGATATTTTTGTCAATTCACACATAACAAGCAAATAAATTATTTTTTCGCTCGACATACCCATGTGGCATATAAAAACCAATCCGAGTCAAAATCGCAGCATTATGTTTTTTTTATATACAGTGGCAAGTCAAGGCCCTTCTTACCCTTAATTAGTTATATCCAACCAACTAAAAGACAAATAAATTAGCTTACATTAAAGTATAGAAAGAATACACACCAAACAACTTAAGTTATAACATTTGACAAAATTTCATTCGACATAGAGACCAAACGATTGAATTACACTTAAGATGGTTTCTGACTAATGCATTAAGTATATAAAGTTGTGAATTGCTGTTATATTTGTAAAGTTGTGAACGCTTCGCAAGATAAAACCCTATTTTTTACCTACAATAATTAAGTTATTTTTAAACTTTGTTGTATAAGCAAAACTAGTCTAATTCCCAGACTGGCGTCGCTGCTCCCGTGGTGACCCACAACCTGTCCGTGCCTCCGCCGTACTATGCGCCGCCGTATACCGCGCCGCCCGCCTCCTACGTACCTCCACCTGGTATGTACGACTCGTATGTTTCTATCTGACACAGAACACAATGAAAAGGTTAACACCATAAAGTCCCTTTTGATTTAGACTACCATATAATGATTACAATGACACTGGTAACTCAATACATTACCACATATGATGGCAGGTCGGATGCTGTGAGCACGCTTGAAGTGATTCGAAACGTCTTTTAGCGCGCTGACATCGATATCATTGCCATTCGGAACGCACCTATAATGAGCTAAATTTTATCAAGATCGGCCAAATAGTTTTAGAAATGTTATGACACATTTTTTTTATATACAATGTTTAACACCAATAACGCACACCCTTAAAGTAGATAGTTTCAAATATGCAATTGGACTAATTTCAGACATTTTTTTCATCACTCATGATCCGAAATTGTGCTCAAACTTGCTCAACACATGCAATGTAAATCGAATTCACATCCTATAAATGGAAAGAACAATGGCCACTTTCCATACATTGGAATACCTGAAAATGAAGTATCATGTCTAAAGATAAATTGCATGAAAACAAGTACCTCTATGGTAAAGAAATTATGTTGTAAAGACAGTTTTCTTAATGGAGGCCTAGGAATTTCGTAATACACGGAAATTCATTTTGAAAGTATTTTTTGTGAACAAAATGAATAAATATTAGTTTTTTGTGTTAAACAATTACACACAAAAACAATTACACATAAAATACTACTCATTTCACTCATTTAATTGTGAGAGATTAATTGATAGATAATAAAAACAAAAATCCAATGGGTAGTTAATAAATGTTTCTTTATTCATCATCATTTCTCAAGACAACTTCATCAAGCAATGCAGCTCGAGTACAAACATTCTCTTCATATCAAGCCCGCGATAAGTAACACACCATAACATGGGCACAACAGCCTATGGTTCGGCGACCAACCAAAACATCAGTATTCCAATATAGATAATTATACTTTTCTTCACATTAGGGTAGACTACTAGAAAGTAGGGACACTATAACTGTTTATACTATAAACAGATATCACGGAAATAATCGCACAGTAAGTAGGATCACAAGTAATATAATTTGTGGTATCACAACAAACAAAACGCAAACACATGAAAAGAGCAGACAGCAATTTGACAGATCTGCTGACGCTGAATGTCACCGATAATACATCAAAAACGTTCCGTTACTAGCATGTGAAATGTTGTTGTTGTTCATAAAAGAAAGAATAATTTTCAAAAAATATATCAATTAGTTGAATTAATTTAAGCTAAGAATAAAAAAGGTTTTGATACAATTTATAATAACATTAAGCTTTGCTGAATATTTCATCTTGAATGATAACAACTTTATTTCAGAAAAACGTGAAACGGAACGTTTTTAAAAAAGTATGTCCACGCCATAGACTAAATAGCGATCTATGGAGAGAAAAAGCACTATCCGGATGCGTTCAGGAGTTTTAAAACGCTTATTATCCTATATTTTTCTTAAATATCTTCTTTCGTAGACGAATTAAAAGTATAGCTGGTAGCGGAATCGATACACTATAAAATCACCTTGATATTAAAATAAGTTTCATTTCTAGACATCATCAGGTCCAAAGTGGCCAATGTTCTTTGAACATCGAAGAGGCGCCTTGCATGCTCTATGTTACAATTACTTTTAATTTCGTTGTGTCCATTTCAGAGACGTATAAAGGGAAGCAGACTTAACATCGACACGGTTAGCGCAGAGGTCGAGTGATCGCCTACTGCGCAACGGGTCGCGGGTTCGATTCCCGTACGGCACAAATGTTTTGTATGGCCTACAGAAATTTGTTCCGGTCTGGGTGTATGTGCATGTGATATTTTATGTTTGTAACTGCACCCACGACACTGGAGAAAAATCCTAGTGAGGGGCGCCGTTTTTTTTTTTTAAAAAAACATAATTTTACTCACACATTTGTCATAAGTAATGTATATCGTTTTTACTTTCACTCCAAAGTGACATGATATATCGCTATTTATGTTTTTCGTCTATAGCGATTCATAAACATTTCCAAAGCCGTGGCAGACGCCATGTTTAGATTTGTCAAAATAAGAGACAAAGGCGTCGTGACATTGTGCTATAAAATGTTTTGTTTTGTGATTATAAATAAAAATAAGTGTTAATCGGACAAAAACAATGGTAAAGTGCTGTGCCCCGAAGTGTTCTAACGTATAGGCTTTATGACCGCACTGCCTAGTGAAAAGCTCCCTTACTTATCTCACTCCTCTAATGCTTGACCTAAATTTAGCATTTTTATTTTAAAAGAGTTTTCAAGTGTAAATCAGGTACCTTACAGGTGAACCACACACACCACACATACACACTAGCTATCACATATATATATATATACACGCGCACACATAGATAGACAAACTACAAACACATACACACAATAGGCGCAGCTTTTCGTAACTTTAGTTGCTAAATACTTGCAGCATGCTACCATTGCATAACTTTGTGTATCCTGGGTACGGCATTAACTTATTTTATTTCAGTCACGATTAATCACGATAAGTAATTAAGGTAAAGTAATTAAAGTATTTAATAATAACGCATCATATGATAAAACTCCAGAATATACAATAAAATTAAATTAATATTGTCTGTGTGTGAGTAATGTTTGGATGTGGTAAAGTTGCCACGCTTTTTCAACGATAGGTTTAGGCTGCTTCCCTTTCTACGTCTGTGGTCCATTTTGCGTAAAGGCAAACGAATAGAGTCTGTACAGCCAAACTACATTTACTTTACTTCATTTACGTTCACCTATCAATGCAATATTATAACCAGACATGGCGCCTATCTAATGCTGCAGCTGGTAGGTGGCCATGGGCACTCCGCAATAAAACGACACAACCCCATCGAGTTTGGGCAACGACATAATTGGGTTTGATTCGTATCGACGAGTACTAAAAGTTTGCATTTAAAAAGTTTTCTGTTTAATAATTTATCTTGGTACAACCTGTATGATACCCGAGACGTCTCGGAGGTGCCTCGCGTCCTCGTTGTACAATCCAGTGTTGAACGTGTCCGCACTCCGCAGCGGGCAGCACGCCGGCCGCGGAGCCGCGCTGGCCGGACGGCTACCAGCCGCCGCCGCCGCCGCCGGCGCCCGCCGCCTCCTCCGCCGCCTGGCCCCACCACTACTACAGGTGAGACGTGAGACATCGCCCCCACCCCACCCCACCCCCGACACACCGACACCACAGATTAGATAATAGTCACTTACTACGTAACAGATATTCACTCGCATAGAAACGCCCGAACCGCTGTTACCAGAAGATATAATAGTACTACGTACAGAACTCACCACTCACCCGGCACTTCGTTGTAGACATCACTGACATATAGACAAGGGTGCGCGCGATCGCTCGGGCATGGTGGCATTCGCCGAGTGGACGCGAGCGCCGGCCGATAACAGAGACAGCGCTATTACGCGGGTAAAAGAGAAGGCAGTCTCTGCACTTCTCGCGTCATTTCGATCGATAACCGCACACTAACACCCAGTTTCTGAAAGGCTGTTCAGAGATAAAATTAACTAACAAGCTGTAAATCTAATGCTAACTATGAATTGAGTTGCTGAAAGCTAAATCGACTTAGCACTGTGTTAGTTGACACAGCTGTCAAATTTATTTCAAAATTATTATGGGAAGACCCATTTTGGGTTTCCAAAATACATATGAATAAAACAAAATATATGATTTCAGCAATGTGACCGTGTCTAAAAATATTTCTCACGAGAAATCAAATTATTAAAGATAAGTAAATTTTGTTTAACCAACGTTTCGGAAACTCAAATTGATTTGACACTGCTGTTAAGATGACATGGATGTTAGTTGAACAATATTTTGATGAGCCTTTCAGAAACTGGGGGTAAGCCCTACTAGATTCCACGCACACATTTGCGCGAGTACAAACGTCATTTGCTTAAGTAGTAGTAATAGGTAATTGATTTGCGAACGTTGTATTGAGTGTCCGGGGTGTGCCGACACCACCGATTAGTAAATAATGACTGCGTAACAGACACATCACTCGCATAGAAACGCTCGAAACGCTGTGCTAATAATAGCCACAACAGACAGACAGGAGTCGCTGCAAGAATAAACGTACTCTACGCTTAGAGCATTTAGCCTATGGAGACGGTACGCAACCATACGCAACAAATCGCAGTATACATTTTTCTGCCACATTTGGCGGGAGGCGAGGTAAACACGCATTGCACACTACGAAAATCTAGAATTCAATTGCAGATACGCACACTGAAAATATTATCTCACAATAAAGAAACACACACACGCATCGACAAATTAACGTGTATCTACGCAATCGCCCGCAAATCCTGCCCGTGTACTGTGTTTAAGCTACCAACGTACCATTGTAATTTTCTATCGTAACGGCCTAAAAATTACTTCGAAATTGTACAAGTTAATGTATGTATATTCTATAAAAAGCGTCGATGGCGTAGTGCGTAAGGCTGTCGCCTTCCAATCGGGAGGTAGTGGTTCAAACCCCACCACGTACCAATGTGTTTCAAATTTTGAATTCATATGTACGTTTATTCGACGCTTTTACGGTGAAGGAAAACATCGTGAGGAAACCTGCACACACCTGTGAAGAAAGATTTTCTTTACAGGTTGTGTGTGAAATCGACCAACCCGCACTTGGCCAACGTGGTTGACTAAGGCCTAAACGCCCTAGTTTAGGGTAGGCTCGAGGCCCTCGGTGGGGACGTATATGAGCTGTTGATGAATGAATGATGAATGTATATTTTATACTTATATGTTATAGCAAACGCCATGGTCTCGAAGGTCTGAGTTACTGGATCGCTTTTTTCAAGAGTAAACTGCACAATTAACCATTTTTACGAGCACTTACTTGCAACACGAAACGACACCAAATGGCCGCGGCCGCGCGTCAACTAGTTTTATATAACACGCGTGGTCATATGGTTAACGTACTTTGGCAGAGGGGTTCGCCCAGCCTAGTCATCTCCGTAGGCTGAATACTCTAAGATTACGGCGCACGCGAAGAATTTAATACAAATTTACCTAGCAATCGTTTCAAAAGTGCTTTTGTCTCTTTCCAGGTAGCCCATGTACAGGCGCGAACAATGATGGCGCCAATTCGATTAGGTATCGAATTGTTATCCTAATCGAGGTATTCTGTTCACTTGTGCAAGGACCACAGATTATGTTCACTACAAAGACGCTCATACGTGCCGTTTGACATGAGTGAAATGTTTATAGACAATTGGACTTAAGGGGAGCGTTCAGAAACGTGAGCTCTTTACCCTACGCCGTTCAGAAACTAACCTGAGTGAAACCGAGGGTGACCAAATGATTCACCCAGCCCGTTCAAAAGCAATCTGCCGAGTGAATTTCGCACTGACAGGTGCGAATTTTAAACCCCTGCCGGAAAGCCGATAAACATTACCTGTCGTTCAGAAACATATACTCTTCTCTATCTTCTGTCAGATATGTCTATTTCATTCTTTTTCCTAGGGTGAAAACAAAATGTTTCTGAACGGACCCCAGATGTCACAAACTCGCCTATTTTTGCCTTAAACATGTTATTAATATTGATTGTCTATTGTGATACATTTGGGATTTGTACTGTCCAATATTAGTGGCAATAATTTAATGTGGTGTTTACTGTCTCGTATGTTGCTTGTTGTTAATTCTGTAATATTCTGTTAATGACCTTGCGGTTCTGATATAATAGTACAAAAGGTATAAAATTTGGCTAACATAACGCACGCAAATGGCGTGGATGCAGTTGGACACGCAATCAATTTGGACCTCACTTTAAATTGTCTGAGTCGTGTCGATGTCTGTTAAGTCGTGTCGATGTCAGACAACTGATTCTTGGAACATTTTAAAAGACTTGAAAGATATAATTAGTAATTTGACACTAAATAAATCGTGACAACTAAATTTATGTTACTAGCTCGAGTTTTTAGTGAAAGGACAGATGAATTATCATCACTACCTACATACTTGGATTGTTTGATACCAGTGTCTTAAACATCATGTGCACTTCGTGTCCAACAGCGGTGTAGACTTTTGTTAGTTGAAACTAAACATTGTCACAGATAAATATTCTCGTTTCCGTCCACTTATGATGATGACAAATGGAGATTACATGTTTGTGAAATATATTGCTAAAGTACCTACGTTGAGAGTTTTAAATTGATATTGTTACGTTCTTTATGCATTTGAACCACGGAACAGAAAAAACGGAGGAAGTGATGGGCGAATGCGCGTACCACAAGTGTGCAGAGCTACGCATACTTAAACTGATAATTTTTGCCCAATTTGAAGTTAATTCTCTCTAATTGTACATCAATGTTTATTGTTTACTCGTTAACTCCAGATAAATACGTAAAGTCAGACGAAATGTTTCCAAATGGTACAATATTGCATTGGCTTTTTTATAGACTGCGCCAACGGTCCCCATAGTAATATCGTATCGCACTTTCACTGATTTTGCTGTTGCGTGATTAAAATAGCCAGCCTAAGGGTATTGTGGTCAGGCATATAAGTTGCAATGTTTCTTAGCAATACCTATCCAATTATGTTATAGGTTACTTTTGTCGCTTATCTATATAAATTGGAAAAAACAAAAAAAAATATTTTGCTTTTAGTTTTGAGTCCTGCCGCACGGGTAAACATCGGAACAGAACACGAGTGAAGTCGCCATTTTGGGTATATTTTACGCATCTGACATTAGGCGGCCAGACCAGACAGATAGGATCGCTTTGGGTTGGTTGGGGCTCATCTATTTGTGCTTCGATTTTGAAAATTTGTAAAAAATGGGATATGGTCCTGATACTTCGTCCGCTTGGAATCAGTAATTTGGGTAGCTTATTTTTTATCCAATCTACCTATATCCTTCCACACAACTCAAACTATTTCCAAACCAAATTTCATCTAAATCGCTTCAGCGGTTATTGATTCCCCAAACAAACTTCCACCCTCCTTTTCACCCCCTTTCTAAACTATCATATATCCTTTCCCGGGACTCATACGATATTTATACCAAATTTCATCTAATCAGTTCAGCGGTTTAAGCATGAAGAGGTAACAGACATACAGACACACTTTCGCATTTATAATATTAGTATGGATATATCCATCTATGATTAGATAATCTCGGTTCGCAATATCCGTCATATTTGTGAAGATACAGGACGCACAGAGGTGCGTTCAGATACACAGAATGCACTCAGAGTGTGTACTAACAGAGATCTCCAGGCCCGACAGCTTTACATCTCAGGGTGTAAATGTCAATTTTTTTTAGCACGAATACAAATTTACAATTAAAGGGGTGTTATGGTTTGTGAAAACCATTGCCTGAACTAAGCTCAAATCTTGTATCTCATAATATTTATCATCATTACAATCCACAAATTACAATATTTTTTTTATAATATTATGCCTTTAATGACCACTCCCAATATTATTCCATTCAAAAGAATTCTATAATAACAATTTCGATTGGAAAATATATGTTATTTACACGTTTTGATTGTTGCCCTCTGTTAGCTTACTCAGGCCCCCTGAACGTGGTATGAGGATATTGTGTACGTTGCTGAATTCAGGGGGTTATTGTCTAAAAAAATCGATCACGATTGCCTTGAAATTACTAATCATTGCGACGTCAATACAAGACTGTGTGTCGACTGTCTGATAAAAAATAGTGACGGATGCACGTTGACTGTCAAAATCGAAAGCGATGATGATATATTTTTGTTACAAAATCAAGGGGAGATGTCAAAATGGCGGTTATAAGTAGTACTTATGGCCGCCATTTTGACATCTCATACGCTTTGCACGTTCCTTTCGACGTCATTAAAGCGTCATAATATTTTTGTACTTACATGAATTTATGTGCCTGATTACAGTGGAAACGAAAAGTAGCTAAAACCAGCTAACAGCACTGCCTTTATTGGTTACAATGTAACTGAATAGATGGTTCATTTCATTACATATTTTTGTACAATATAGCTATAACAAAGTGATTGATATATAGAAAAAATATATAATGCCGAGACATTGTTTGTTCATAGTTTATAATACATTTCACTATTCTTCCAGTTTGCTGTTATTTAGATTCTACTTAACTAAACGTTAATATCGCTTAAGGAACTAGCAATACCTACTGAATAATTATAAGAATTGCTTTTTTGGAAGTTGTGTATTCAAGAAATCTATATAAGTACAGTACATAATATGTACTATTAATATTATTATTTCTAAGTTGGTAAATCATTGGTTTGTATAAAAATCAACAAATAAATAATTTAAATGAAACAAAACTTTCAAATTTACTCGAGTAATACTTATTTGTTATCAAACATCTTAATTATTTATTACATTTCAAATTTCATCATAGCATGACTAAAGGGGGTGGGTGTCATGGTCTAATAGAGTGAAGATCAACATCAGAATAGTTATTTCACTACCGTTCCATGCAAACGAGCTCACTTAAAGATAAATATACTTTATTTAAAGATTTTTAGCAGTCTGTGGACGGAGTTGGGTCTTTATTATTTTAAGATATATTTGACATTATCATAATTCTTATAATTATATTCTCAAGCAGTGGGAATACTGCAACCATTATCTGTATTGAAATTCGGGTGTTACCGAATTTTTCAATAGCCTCACGTAGCTTGATTAGTAGAAATCGGTGTTCTTTAGCAAGGATCTGTGGTTCATCAAATCGCAAATAATGGCTGAATCCGTCAAGAGCGTCAGTTACCCCTCTTATATAGGGTAGTTAAGCAAGTGGATGTTCAACCGATGCTAGCTTCATGTGGTCTCGGACCAAGGTGACGTTGCCGTGGCATTTTTAAGCACATCTTGATGTGTCAAAACTCTGTTTGTTTGACAAAGGCCCCGTTCCGTTTCGAGATTACACTACCCACAGTACTCAGACTGCTCACGCCCGGACCGAATCAATAGACGCGATAATGATGCCAATGGCATGCTATCGTTTCGGAACGATCGTGAACGCGCTTATGTCAATAATATCAAAACAAACATAACCTCAAAAAGAATTTAACTCGTATTCTGTGATATCCAACCAAGCCCTAGCAGTTTTTCTTTGCCTTCTATCTACCTTTTACCATTTTCTGCCCTTTTAGCGTCTTCAGGAGACAGTTTGAGTTAAACTGCTTTGTTTTCTTCTTCAACATAAACTGGTTATTCTAATGTCGTCATTTTTTCTTATATTTAATTCAATTTTCATGATATTTGGCTTATTTTTGCCTTCAATTCAAATACAGAGTAATTTTCAACTATCCAACTAGCGAACCAAAGCAAAATGTCAACTTGACAATGACATTTGACTCAGTGTTGACGAAATCAGCCTGAGCACTGTAAACGTTGTTTGTGACGTATTCAATGACGTCATCACATCCAACGTAAACGCTGTTGTCGCGAAACGGGCCGCCTGTTAGCGCGCTCACAGTGCTGATGGTCACTATAATCGCGAAACGGAACGCGGCCAAAGTTTCACTCGATCACACGCATCGAGCGCGTAAGCGTGTATGGGATTTTGGCAGCGCCATCAATTAGCAAAACTTCTTGATGATGCTGCCTCCTTCCATAGCAGGGACCGGAAAACCCGTTTATTTGCTTAAGCCGTTCGAAAGGGTAACCCATTCGTATGGTAACCCAGTGGGCTCGGTAAGCCGTTCAACAGGTTTCCCAACGATAACGATAACCCGTAAAATAGGGGTTACCACCCACAACAATAATTTACCGCTTACCTAATCTTAAAGGTTTTCAGTGTTTATCTGCTTAACCGCTTACTGTTCGGGTTAGGGTAACCCTTTCCCTCACGCACACCGAGCGATTGAAATAGCACTGCGGGCGCAATAACGCCGATGTTCGGTGGCGACCTAGGGCATATATGCGGTGCAAAAGCAATCTACACGCGATATACGTAAGGTCTAAAATAACTTGCACAAATTAATCAGCGCTTAGAACGGTAACCCATTTGGGGTTTTTGATATCGGTAAGCGGTAACCCGAATTAATTCAATCGAAGCGATTAATGTGTATACCGGTAAGCTGTTTGAAAGCTTACCGTAAGGCAAAGGGTTTAAAAACCCAGCGTTATAAAATACCCGATCAAAACCCTAAGGTTACCGGCTATAACGGTAACCGGGTCCGGTCCCTGTTCCATAGCAGTTACTAGATGTCGCTGCCCCAATCCTTTTTTAAATTTAATATTGATTTTAACGGTTCTGGTTTCAAGGTTTTATAGGCCAATCTTTTACAAAAAAAATTGTTCCTTTTTACATTCCATTACTCCAGTCGAATTATAAAGTTTTATCTCCAGTCTTTGTTTCTATAATTATACGAGGGCGATTCAACAAATATTTAGCCTACAAAAGAAAAACGAAAATTTTAAGAAAGTAGAGATTTATTTTTCAACATAGTCTCCTTTCAATTCAATACACTTGGCCCAGCGATGCTCCAACTTTTTTAACCCGTCCAAAAAATACGATTTCCCGAGGTCTTCAAAATAGGTCTCTGTGGCGGCAATGACCTCATTATTCGAACCAAATCTTTTGCCGGCGATTGACTTTTTCAGATTTGGGAACAAGAAGAAGTCACAGGGAGCCAAATTTGGAGAATACGGTGGATGGGGCAACAATACATGTCGTCGATGTGGTCTCACGGTTTCGCTTGTTGTCTGGTGTGAGCAAACGCGGCACCCATCGCGCCGATAACTTTTTCATACCCAATTCTTCGTGCAGAATATGATGCACTGTCCCTTCTGCGATAACTACAGTCTCAGCTATCTCGCGAATTTTCAATCGCCGGTCTGCCAACACGAGATCGTGGATTTTTTTTACGTTTTCCTCCGTAGTAGCCGTTTTCGGTGCACCTGGGCGTGGCTCATCAAAAACCGACGTACGGCCACGAGCAAATTCGTTGAACCAATTTTTGACGGTCGCCATCGAAGGAGAAGAGTCACCGTACACAGCATCCAAGCGCTCTTTGATTTCGCTGCGCGTTTTCCCTTCCAAAAACAAGAATCTAATCACTGAACGATATTGTTCTTTTTCCATTTTTGTAAAACCGACCGACACGCTCGCTTCCAAAGGCTGTCAAAACAAAACAAATCAAGGGAAAAGATTGAAAACTTCTTAGTAGACTTCAAAAAGTATTTACTGCTCGATAGTAAAACTCTTTTGTAACAACAGCGCCATCGGGCGGCGAGGCTAAGTAATAATTGAATGCCCCTCGTAAATATTTAATGGTGCTCACTGCGAAATTAATAATATTGATATAAAGTTGCCAGTGTCACTAACGCGTAAGCGTGTGATCGAGCGCTAGGCACTAGGCACTGATTCTTTGTTCTCTCTGAAACAAAGATTTATCTACAGTAGATAACTGACTTATATGGTGGTGAGAATCTTGACGTAGCTATATGTATAGAGCTTTATGATACACTGTATGCTCGAGCTCAAGGCAGAGACTATTTGACATTTAACTTATTTGTATGTTTTAACATCCGATAAAGGTTATCGGACAAAATTAAGCCCTATTTGAGTACATCAATAGTGGAATCTGACAAGGATTGCAAAACCAGATAAATATACGCAAGTAACACGGAAAGTTTTGTTTCATTTAAATGCGTGATGCTCGTGCGGATAAGTTAATGAATGTTGATAGGAAATATTTGGCAATAAATATTGAAGCTAAATTTAAGAATTGCAAAACTCGTACAGTACAGGCTGTCCACATTCTAGATTGCATAATGAAGGCAAGTCGGAGGTTGTGTTGATGGAGGAAAATGTAATGACAGTCCAGAATTATTTTCTACCTGCAATCTTTGATGTTAGGCGCATAACACATTGCACCGGACACCACTGCGGTGTACGGAGGGACGAAAACCGCATGCGGCTGCGGCGGCACGGAACCGTGCCACCGTACGGTTTGCTCCGTATCACCGTCCGGAGCTGTGGTGCACGACGCCCCGCATCACCGCATTATCTATGTTGAGATCTATTAAGCGTATGCACGTCCTTTCTACGCAAAAATCCGTACGATACTACGGCACAGTGTGGCATACCCCGCGGACCGCACCGCATCACCGTCCGGGAGTGCGGTGCCGTCGCGCGCCGCACTACCGCACGGTGATGCGGTGCGAGTGTGTTATACCCTGCGGTTTTTGTATACAAATTAAGATTCTCCAGTCAAAATTAAAAACCGCAGCACCGCACACCGGAGCGGTGTCCGGTGCAATGTGTTATGCGCCATAATGTTTAGTTATACCGCACACGAGAAGTCCTCGAATACGTGTTTAGTACAAATGAAAGTGCGCCATCAATTAACAACACGTGAGTACTCTCCGCAAACCCAATAATAACCAATGAAATTAAACTTTTTTTTACATACGACAGTGAAGCTTTTGGCCTTCATTTCACCTGATTGTAATAAGCGACTATAAGGCCGAAGGTGGAAGCGAGCTTAACAAGACTCCTCAACAACTGAGGAACTGGCTATCATAACTCTAATTGTCGGAATACAACAATGTTATTAACATTTTTATTTTGGCTACAAACTTAAGGTAAGACGGTGATAGCTATGAAACGAAAAAATCTGCCCCCATGGAGAATCGAACCCCGGACTTCCGATTGTTGACATCAGGGCTGCCACACATCCGGCCTACGGTATAAGCATCAATATTTCGGGTTTAACGGGTGACAGCAAAACAACATTTTGGGGCATGTTTGAGAGGGAGAAATTGCTTTAGAGGGATTGATCATAAAAACTATATTAAAAATGGGGAATTAAGATTATTTACTAATTTTGAGTCAGTGCCAAACAACAAACAAGCTTTTACAATAGCCCTTATGGGTAATCAATGTAATTACCTTAGTTCGAGAGACTAAGAGGGGGTTTTAATTTTTGCTTTTCAGGTTTCTTTTTATCATTTTATAATAAAGTAAAAAACAGTTCCGGTATAATGTAATTTTAATTTCTCTCTCTCTTTTACTTCCTTGCAACTATTATATTCTATCTCGCTTTGGAACACCCATCAAAAAATATATTTTAATCACAAACGCGTCCAGTTTCAAATATATTTGAAACTTGTATGAGTATTTTAGTTCCAAGTACGCCCTGTAGGGGCGATGTATACAATTCCAATTTCCAATACAAATATTTCACTATGACGTCATTGAAGATGCAAATACTTTGACGCAAATGTGCGTTCTAGCCCTACTGATCGCGCTCTTGCGAATACGATGTTGCCGCTTTGCCGATAAGAGGGAAAGATGACAGTAAAAGGCAGCGTACTTGAAAATTTTCAAATTGTGTAATTGATTCTCCTCTTCATTCTGAACAAACAATTCAGGTTTTGAGCAATTTAATTATCACGTTGTATGTGCAGTTTAAGCAACGACTTATTGGGCAAACCGTTACGGAGCGATTGGTGGTCATAATCGATTATTTACTTGTTTAGAACGGAATAAAGAAGTCTTGCCACCCACAATAATTTAATTACTTACGATATCGGAGGTCACTTTAGTTAGACCATGGTCTAGGCTTTAGTACTATTATTTATATTCTGTGGTCTAGGGAGGTCAATTTTCAATAAAAAGTACGTCTCCAATTTCGTCATTGATTAAGTTAATCGTTAGCGATACTGCCCCTGAAACATGACCACCAAAACGCAATATGATAAAGTGATTTATTGCACTGAACTGACAAAATAGGATAAAAACGTATTTTAACAGTTCACAGCCATAAACCGCTTTATCATAAACCTCGTACCATAAATGTATGGTGGTTTATGGTCAAAGAGAACGCTATTATTCTAGTAGGGGCTATTTGTCAAACTTGTTAGATCAGAGGCGCGTTCAGAGCCTTCGCGCGAAGTAGGTACAACTTTTCGCTCTAACCCCGTTCAATGCCTTCGAGCGTGACAACCGGGTGAAACAACCGGCCCGTTCAAGACCTTTGAGTGTCGGCGCGAGTTACAACCGAACAACCATCGAATTTGATGGTTGTAAAACCCTCTGACGTTTATGACTGAAATACTCTTACGTGATTGGATGATATTGGCGGCCATATTCTATAATGTCGTCTACTAGAAAGAGAGAGAAATAAAAAATCATGTGAAAGAGGGAGATAAAAGATTTGGTTGCTGCAATCCGTTCGCCTTTGAGCGAGTTAAAAAACAACCGGACAAACTACACCCAGAGGCGCTGAACGCGCCTCAGTAGGCCTATTCCGTAACTTCGGTTGCTAACTAGAACTGTCATTTTTGAAAGGAACTTAACATCCACTACTGCTATTTATATGTTACGACAACGTTCATGACGTTGTTGTAACACATAAAATCACTTAACCAGTAATAGATATAAAGTGTCTTTCAAAAATGACAGTTCTAGTTACCAACCGTAGTTAGCGAATAGGCTTGCAGATCAAGATCACGGATAAGTCATTATTAGCATAAAGTGGACAGCCAAAGCTCTGGTTTCCTCTAATATCGGTGCCGTCATTTAGCAGCCGCAATGCAACGATAGATGACGTCACAAGAAAGTTGTCTATCCGTGCGTTCCGAATTGCGATAAAAGCGATAATATCGCGAATCCGACCAAATTAAATCGTCACAAAATATAAGGGCTATTGAATCAGTAGGTTATGTTGTGACTTTGGTCGGATTCGCGATATTATCACTTTTATTGTTTTACGGAACGCAGGGTATGTAGGTAAACAAAATGGCGTCGTTTCCTAGAGCGGTAGGTATTTGTCACCGTAACACTAACTGGAGCAGCAAAGAATCTCTTAGAGATGATAATAAATTATTTTTTATTATTCCTTGCGTGATTTTATACATGATCAAATAAAACTGGTGCAAGATGAAAGTATTCCCGGAATTTGTCATTATTGTATCGGTTGGCGCCGCCATGTGGGCCATGGGCCCCCCCAAAAGACCGGGGGTTCTATAATTCCCATTCAAGTTTTAGCGGCACAAGACGCGGTTACTTTATTTTGTCAAAGTTCAGGGTAATAAAAACTTTATTTTTTGATAACTTGTTATTTTAACCCTAGCTCCGAGTGGGAACCTTGTCAGAATGCCTCCCCAAATGACATCCTGGATATCCGCCCCTGGGTCAGCAATGCACCAGAAATTCTTGCTAATCTTCCAGATATATACCAGTACCTACTGCTAAATCAATGTCGTCTATTTGCCACCGTAGACACTAGGGTTGTTAAGAATATTCGCATTCGCATCATTTTAAACGGAAGTCGTGCGTGACGTGTCGTCGAACGCGCGGTCGCCTCGCCGCGCTACTGAGCTGTGCGTGCGGCGCTTGTTGTTGTCTTCCCAATATGGCGTTTTGGTTCCTAATATACGAACCCCTAGAAATCGCCTCATGGGCGAAAAGACAGCAAAACTGCTGTTCCTAAAATACAATATTCCGCTTTTGAAATTTGAGTATTGAATTTGTGCCTGTCACTATTACTTGAAGCTAATTAAAACTACCTAAAATGGTATATCCGTCAGTTTTTTCTAATTACCTAATAAAAATGATTAATAATTCATTTATTTGTTTTTTTTTTAATTACCTGATTTGATATCTAAAGTAAACATTCGCATTCGCAACATTCGCACTCCAAACATTCGCATTCGCGAATGTAGAAAATATGACATTCGTAACATCCCTAGTAGACACCTTGTGTTCTGTTTTCCGTGGAAAGACAACCGTGCGAATCTGGATCACTCCATCCACGTGTCGTCACTGTAAAGACGGACGACGGACGACTGTCGTCTATGCGACTGTCGTAGCATTAGGGTCGCTAATAACGGCACCACTATTGGCGGAAATAAACACAGACATAACCACAGGAAAAAAACAGCTTTAATGGCGCCTCTTCACAATGGCCCATGATGGCCAAGTATACACAATCACGATTGTGTAGAGGGCATGATTGTCTATGATCGGCCATCATCGCCGGTAATCGTGAGCAATCGGCGAATTGTCGGTACATCAAAGGAATGATGGCCCATGATGGCATACGCGTCCACACAATCGCCGATTACTCAGTACGTATTAATAATGTACTCTGTGATTTGTCTCGAGTACAGTGTAGACTTCTCGGTAAATAAATTTTACTCATATGATGTTTCTTTTTTCACGCACATTAAGTAGATGATTATAAGAGCTAAGTAAAAATATTGCCGCTGCCGCGATAATCTCTTCGATGCCCATTTTTAACAGACTTCAAAAAAGGAGGAGATTCTCAATTTGATGCTTATGTTTTTTTTTGTGTGTATGTTACGCGATCACGCTTACGATTAATTTTTGTAATTGTGGACCGATTTTCAAAATTATTTTTGTATTCGATAGAGTATACTCCAAGGGTAGTCCCATGGTCACCAAAGTTAGGATCTGATGATGGGATCCCATGAAAATCGAAGAAAACCCTTAAATTTTAAGGTTTGTCCAACGTGTTTTGTGTGTATGTTACGCGATTACTCCGCCAATTGTGGACCGATTGTCGTTTTTTTTGTATTTGATAGAGAATACTCCTGGGGTGTTTCCAAGGTTACCAAAATCAGGATCTGATGATGGGATCCCAAGAAAATCGAAGAAAACGCTAATTTACTTAAAATTAGCGTTTTCCTCGATGTTTTAAATTAGGATTTCTTTCACTAATAAGATTGCATTCACTAAAAAATAAAAAATATTTTACAAAAAATAAAAACCGACTTCAAAAACACTGAAAAGTTAAAAATAATATAAGAATAGGTACGTACAAACAACATCACACTTCTATATTGAAGTCGGTGACAAATTTTAAGACTTTCTAGATCATCGTTTGGCACCGACTTCAATATAGAACTGTGATCTTGTTTGTACCTATTCTTATATTATTTTTAACTTTTCAGTGTTTTTGAAGTCGGTTTTTAGATTTTGTAAAATATTTTTGATAGACGTCTTATCATAACAGTAAGCAGTTAGTAAATGATGTTCACGATTGTGTGGAGAGTTGCCCGATCATGGCGGCATTGCGATCATTTGATGGGCCATCTTGGTCCATTGTGAAGAGGCGCATCGATCATGGCGGCAATGATGGACGATCATTTGATGGGCCATCATGGGCCATTGTGAAGAGGCGCCTTAAGGCTGGATCCACACTACAAGGCCGATCAGGGTTCGTTCGCGGTCCGATCTCGGTCTGGTAAAATATTATTAAATGAAAAACAATATGTGCATTCATACTATCCTCAAAAGTCAAGTTCCGGTTGAATACTATAAGTGGATAATAATTTATAGTGAATTTTTATACAATAACATTTTACCAGACCGAGATCGAAAGAATTCTTTATTTGGGTAAATAGTCTAGGAGTCTGGAGTCCCAAATTTGCGAGGTTTCGTTATTTTTTATGTTTTATGTACTTACTTACAATAAGAAGTTAATTTAAAATAGTTAATTGAATTCAGTGATGAAGCAGTAACCCTTAATATTTAAATTTATGTAAATCCTCGATGAGTGATTGATATTTTTTTAATGTATTATTTAAGCAACATTTGGCATCTGGTCTCCTTGTCTTTCTATATGAAGTAATGTACAGTCGCGTACAACGTTCTTTAAAAAAGTAAGTTTTATGAGGTTTTGTTTGTTATACACGGTGTTTCATAATAACCAATAAATAATCAATGCGCTATTTAAAACTAATTATTAAAATGTCTTTACACGTAATGTCATTCAACCCAAAATTTTCATGTATATCATAGTATCATCATCATGTCTATAATTTACATGAGAATTTTGGGTTGAGTGACATTACGGGTAAACACAATTTAATAATTAGTTTTAGATAACGCATTGATTATTTATTGGTTATTATGAAATACCGTGTATATGTTGAAAAGAATAATTTTTGTATAAAACATCCATAAAGTTTATAACGAATTCATTGCTTTCATGTTCAAAGTTGTTGTCCTTTCGTGCCCCCCACGGTGAAACTTTACAACGCTTTGGAAAGCCTGGCTCGATTTTGATTAAATAAAAACTATTAGTATAGTATTTGCACGAGTACGCGAATGAAATACAGTAACTTTTATAGTGATATTTTGATGTGTTGGTGTGACTATCATTATGAATGGATTGGAATAGATTCAACCAACTTTCAAATAAGAATTATATTAGAGTAAAAAAATTATAATGAATTTAATATGATGCGAAAAACAATTCCATTACCTATCCATAAGATGGTTACCCATAGGTAATCAAATTGTTTTCCGCAACATGGTGAGGTTTTTTATTTTTCTTAGTTTTTATACTTTTACCACAGATATTTTGATTGAAGTCAATTCAATTAATTCATCTCACTTTTTTAATTGACAAAAGTCTATCTCAAGAGATGTAAAATCTATAGGAACACATAGATTTTTTTTCGTTGCACCATATATTCAAAGTATGTATGTTATTAAAACAAACCAATTTTTTCTACTAGTTTTATTTTAATGTTTACTTGCGTTGATATACGGAGTGGGTGGAAAGGATAACAACTTTTAACATGAAACAATGAATTCGTAATAAACTTTATGGATGCTTTATAATAAAAATTATTCTTTTCAGCATATTACATCTAACAAACAAAACCTCATAAAACTTACTTTGCATGCACTTATTAAAATCGATTTTTTAAAGAAAGTTGTACGCGACTGTACTTCATATAGATAGACAAGGAGACCAGATGCCAAATGTTGCTTAAATAATATATTTAAAAAATATCAATCACTCATCGAGGATTTACATAAATTTAAATATTAACGGTTACTGTTTCATCACTGAATGCAATCACTATTTTACATTAACTTCTTATTGTAAGTAAGTACATAAAACATAAAAAATAACGAAACCTCTCTCATTTGGGACTCCAAGCTCCTAGACTATTTACCCAAATAAAGAATTCTTTCGTTCTTTGGATTGAGGAAATTCAAATTCAAATTCAATATCTTTTATTCAAATTGGATTGTTACAATCTCTTTTGAACGTCAAAGCAGCTACGCCATTGGTTCACAAGTCTACGGCGGGAGACCTTGTACTGGAAAGAACCAGCAAGGACTATTTTTTTCTCCCTGTATTGTTACAAAGTCGTCAATTGGAAGCTGACCTCACAGCAGAAGTTTGAGCTCAACTTCCATTACAAGATTAGATGTGTTAGTTCTCTTCTTACTACTTATTACCAAAAATAATTTTTGTTTAAACAAATGGTTATACATAACAAGACGATTCATTATCTGAAAAATAAACACCAGGCATTGGCATCATTCAAATAATCGTTGACTTTATAATATCCTTTACTCATAAGAGTCTTTTTTACATGCGCTTTAAACTTATGAAAAGGCAAGTCGGTAAGACTTTGTGGAAGCTTATTATAAAAGGTTATACATTTCCCCATAAACGAGCCTCTAGTTTTTTGAAGCCTGAATGTTGGAACGGCAAGTTTATTTTTGTATCTTGTGTTTAGATGATGAATTTGGAAATTGGTTTCAAATGTATTATAATTCTTATAGACATAAATCAAATTTTCATAAATGTACTGTCCTGCTAAAGTCAATATATTAATTTCTCTAAATAAGTCCCTTAAAGAATCTCTTGCTCGTAAATTATAAATAGCGCGAACCGCTCTTTTTTGAAGTACAAAAATAGGAGTCGACAAACTCTGAATCTTTGAAGAATGTATTGACAAACTACCACCTATCTTTGTCAGTAAGCAGATTTTTGCTAGGTCGTTTCGTTTTCGAGATCCAGGTGGCCCGGCTGGGGTAACGTTTCTCCAGCCGGGCCACACATATCTCGGAAATGCGCATGTCTCAAACTGTGGAATTTGTTCGACAAACTCCGACAACCTACCGCTTCACTATTCCAGCAAACAGTTTTTCTCTACGTCGCTTTGTTTTCGAGATCCAGCTAGCTCAGTTGCAGCAACTTTGCTGCAGGTGAAGCCCCCTTAAACGCGAGCCCGATGAAAATTCTAACTTGTCCGACAAACCGCCGCCTATCTATATCAGCAAACAGATTTTCACTAGGTCGTTTCGTTTTCGAGATCTGTGTGGCCCGGCTGGGGTAACGTATCCCCAGCCGGGCCACACAGATCTCTGAAACGCGCAGGCGACAAACTCTGAAACTTGCCGACAAACTCTAGACATCATAGCGACCTACTCAAACAATCTATTTTTCACACTTTTTTTTGTGGCCCGGCTGGGGTCAGCCACACAAGCGCTCCACACACAGTCGGAAGCAGTACCCCTAGTATGAGTTTTCTCAAAACCGATCGAGTGATCGTCGTCGAGTAAACGATAACGTTGATCGTCATCGAGTCAATTGGTAGTATGAGTTTACAATTCGATCGCGCGTCTTCACCATATCGAGCTCACGATCACTCGATTGAACGAACTTCATATTGCTTATTCTCTATCTCTTTCACTGTATATGTGCCAAAAAGAGACACGTAGCATTCATTCATAACTCGACGTTTCACTAAAATTCGGTGATACCACTTTTGATATATTTTTACTTTTTTAGTAGATTTAAAGCATGGAAATTAAGCATTTAGTTCGTAATTCCGTAAAGAATTCTTGCAGTTTTTGGAGATTTTACTAATATGAAAAATATAGATATAAGGGCCTACGTTGCCCGAGGACAAAACGGACAAATAAATAAATCAAAAATAGGGTACATCAGTGCAAAATACTCTAGGAGGTGATTATAACTTTACACGCTAAAAAAATCTATTAAAATATAAATGTATTACTTCTTCCGTAGATTTTATTACACGAATGTAATATGGACTTAATTTATTTTAATAATGTTTAAGTAGATATTTTCTAAACTTTTAGTAGAAAAGCAGAAAAAAAGGGGCCACACCGTTTTGAGGTTATGTTATGATGTGAATTTTTAATTTTATTTGTTGATAATGCAAAAACAGACAAAAAGTAAGTTTAATTATTGGTGGTGTGTTCATGCATTCTTTTATTTATTTAAATATGATGGGTTATTTGTATCTAATACAACCAATTATTCTTATTTTATAGGTTTAACTCATAAATATGAACCGTACTAGTGCATCGTACGCAATTCAAGAAAATAATTGAATATGTTTAGAATTATATATAAAAAGAGAAATCGAAGATCTCTAGAAACTGCTGAAGATATCTAAGGCAGGTCAACTACCACTCAAAAGACCAAGTTGCCGGCGGCAATATGGAATTAACAGGGAGGAGGATTTGGAATCCTTCAAGCGAACATAACATAAAAAGCTGTTACTATAAAGATAAATTCAAGATGAAGAAGCAGAACCATTTTTCGTGCAATAGGAGGAAATACTCAATATTAATCAAATAAATAACTTGGATTTCAAAGTGTGTGTTTACAAACATATTTAACTTTAGTCATAATAGGTAGTTGTCCTTTTATCAAAATAGAAACATTTCATATTTGAAAAGTTTAAATTGTATTACATTATTTAAATGGGTGAATCTTGGCACTACCACAGATAATATAATACTACGCACTACCATGATTTTGGATCCAACACGATCTCACTTCAAAACAGTGTGAAACGGCAAATGGGACTTGTTTATGGGTGTCCTGTGGTACTTTGATGTAGTCTTCCTTTTTAAAGTATAGAGGTCGGACCACAATCATTCCCATAAAAGCCAAATCAAAAAGCAAACCTACTTTTCCACTGATCCTGGTTTGATGAGCCTATTTTTAAGCAACAATGTTACTTTTTCAAGAATTTGTCCTACTACTTACTTTTTCATTATTCAGTTAATTTAAGGAAATATTCCTTTGTATTTGCTTTGTATACAATAGTGTAAAATGGAAAATTTTCTATTCTATTCTTTCAGTAGAGGCGTTGTCCTTAGCGATTTCATCAATTTCATGTAAATGGAAAATATTATATTGATAATATTTAAATTAAAGTTATATGTTTCCAGTCTTTGTAAAATTAAACATAAATTATTTACTCTGGTTTTTTATTTCATTATGAAAACCCGTGAAATTAAGAGACCCTTGCCCAGCAGTGATATGTATGTTTATGATCCATGATGTAGATTGGAAACCATGAAACACTGGTAGTATAGTAATTGTTTTTATGAACTTCATAAAAGAGAAGATTCTCATTCACACCATTTGCTTTTTATACATATATTTTATTATTGAGTAATATGCAATAAACACATTAACCACTATTCCCATATGGTATGGTAAAATCTCAGTGAAATCTTCATTATTCTTGAAGTCAGTAACAGGATTATGAAATTTATACAATAAAAGTTAGATTTACTTACTTTTTAATGAATCTTTATTTTTTAATGATACAATCAACCATTTATAATTTATAAATTACATTTCCGAATTAAAATATAATGCCACTTTTAATAAATTACACAGAGGACATAACATTCTTCAATTAACATAAAGCCACCTTTGTGGTTTAAATATTCCAAGCAATAGCCATCTACAATTTACCTACTACTCAAAAATTAATAGTATTAATTCTTTAGTTACATTTTTTCTTCATAAAGATAAGTAGTTACCAATATTATTTTTCATATACAATAGGTTCCATGTCTGATCCTCTGATTTCTTAAACATGATGAAAATTATCTACTTTCATAAAGATTCAGCACATAAAATACCTATTATGTCAATTTTTAATATCTTGCACATACCTAGTTGGTATATAATTTTCTTTAAACTTACAGGAACCACTGGATTTGTGAATTTTTAGCATACTATGGCAATTTAATAAAGCACTTCCATAAGTGTGAAGTTTATAATCATAAGCAGGTAATCTTGAGTTCGGTGCTTGCTTATACCATTTGTACATTGACAAATGAATTCAATGAATTGACATGTTTTGTATAGTTATGTAAATGTTCTATTTCATTTTATGGAGTAAATATGCTGAGTGGTAGCCATCTTTATAACCCATACAAACCATATAAATGAAAGCTGAAACAAAAATTAACAGTAATTAGCTACATTTCTTCATATAGGTACCTATGTAACAACAAATGTAACGGAATACACACAAATAGCTCAATGTATGATTAAAAATGTTATTTATTTTTGTCATCAAGATAAAAAGAATCCTACTTTTATTAAATAATTATGTAGTATGGGGCATAACACAGCACCAAATCTTATAAATGGAAACATGTAGCTAGGTATGTAACCTTCTCATAATTATTCTTATAGAGAGAAATGATTTAATGAATTATTACAATAAATATCTTACCAACTTATGCGCCATACTGTCCTTCAGCAAGAAATTTTATCAATTTGTTTACTATATTTTTGGTCACTAGGGTTAGGATGATTTATTAGAAAATGCAGCGAGTTAGACTTATTTATTGTCTTGTCTTTATCAAAATGTCTTGTCAAGTCTTTCTTCTCAAATATCAGCAAAGCATTTACAACACCTACAACAAAGCACCCTCTACATTAGTAATAAAATAAAGTTAACACAGAGAAACATAACCTCTTATGGTCTTACTTTTTATTACATATTTACGACCGTTGTTTTAACTCCCGGCGTTCTTGAAAATATCAGCCGGTTTTGTCAAACTCTTCCACTAATGTTATTGCCAAAGAAATATTAATTTGGCTTTTAAAACTAGCTATCACATTACCTCTCACTGAATTTTTTGTATCGTCACTCGATACGAAATTTCGTCTCGAAATACTTCGTGAGAACTGTCAAAACAGCAACTTATACTGCCAAAATGCACTTTTCGAGCGCCAACGATAGACGATTTCGTAAATCGAGGCCTCGAATTGACTCATACTGCCAATATTAGTTCCTGCTATTGGACGCTAGGGGCGCTACTAGTCAATGTATGGAGAGGAGACGATACGATTGATCGAGCTCGATGACGATGAAAACTCATACTAGGGGTACAGGACGGTAGCGGAACTGCAAAGAGCATGTAACACTACGTTCGGAACTGCGGTAAGCGATCTACCGCTTCCGCGGGTGATTTCTATGTGGAGAGTCCATAGCAACACGAACATTACAAAAAATTCCGCTCCGCTACCGTTCGGCTTGCCGCCTCTGTGTGTGGAGCGCTAAGAGATAAGTAATGAAATAACGATTATGTGGAAATGAATTAAATAGATATTGTAAAACAGATTTTTATTTCTTTGCAACTCAAATTATTTACCAGGGTCTGTTATATTTTAACTTTTAAATAATTGCTTTATGTATATACATGTTTCGTCTTTAATGTTTATTTAAACAGTTAAAAATAACAATATGAGTAATAATAGTAATCTTGTATTATTTAATTTTCACTATCACTAAACATTATCAATAAATATTTACATAGTCTCACTCCATTCATCCATCCCTATAAAAAAATCATAACAAATGCGTTATTTTCTCAAAAAATATTTCTTTTACAACGATCATTGAACACAATCACACAGCACAATGATTAACAGACTTAAACAATTACTTTCGAATAATTAACTTACAGTGCCATTTGTAAGCATAACAAGTCACTGTTATGGATACCTAAAACATAAATTCTATTCTATGCAATCAATTATTTAGATGCTGTCTGTTAGCATGACAAACTATACAGATAAATGGAATTGACAATTTTTTCCATACTAAGTGTATTAGCATCCTTGTTGGATTAGATGGTACCCATTGTTGGATTAGATAAATATTATTTTTTTCATAGTCTTGGGTTGCGTTCCAAAACGGATAAGTTTCGCTCGGTAAATAGCTAAATTGAATCAATCCCAGTTCCAAAACACATCCAAGGATTTTCCATCAGGTAACTTTACCCGACAATAGAAATTTTGTTTCGGAACGCAGCCCTAATACAGTTTGTATATCAAACTCAATAGAGTACATATAAATTATAATTACGCATTATCACAACAGCAAACATTTTTACTGAGTAAATATGTGTACTATTATTGTGCCAATACTCCAAAAAAAGATAGAAACGTTTAGTATCACTATAAGAAATATATGAACATAGAACAAAATCCCATTCCTAATATTTATGTGAAAGCCCCCTAACCGTGATTGCCCAACACAATATAACAATCACACTGAGAGCGAGATGACGCTATACGCAGCAAGAGCAGTGTCTATTTTAATATTGTTTTAACTTTGCTATAAGTGATCATGGTACAACACTCCTGTGAAAGCAAGGCTTTTATAGTCAGCATTCTGGAGCTAACTGCAACCAGCAGCCAAACCTTCCCCTGGCCACGTGACTCAGCCGCCTTATCAGAATGTCATAAATGCATACAGTCTGTGGTCCAACCACAGCCACAGCTGTGCAGCAACTGCCAAACTCAGAATACTACCTTAAGATGTGACCGATGTTCTGAAAAAAAGTTGTGAGAGGTCACAGAACATAGGCATTTTTAAGGACTTGTTTCACTATATCTTATTCTTGTTAATCTATTAAACAATAGATGACGATCTTCATCTACATCAATCTAATTTTGTTACATATTATCCATTTCCCATTTGTTCCACTTACTGCTACTTACTATTCATATATTATACCCCAATACATACTTATGCCTAGTTATATTTGAATATATACAATCAATTAATTACAATAGATTACATATTTAATACCGCAACTAGACATATAAATGTACTAGGGTAACAGAATTTCATAGAATACTGTTGTTTTACACACATATTGCTAAACAGTAAATTTTTAACAGAGAATTAAATGAGAAGTGAGCCAAATGAATCATAAGTCTTGAGATTGAGAGGACTTTACACAAAAGATATGTATTGTCGTCCAGTGAAGGAATCTTGTCAAAACGCAATTGTGTTTGTGTAGTGCTACAGGACCTTAACTTATTACTTCTGTGAGAATCATGATTCTTTGGTTGTTGTTGGTAGTATAGGGTCAGGGCTAATATCAATAAGAGTGGCTTCTGCAGGAACCACAACAGTTCCTTGACTTGTTGTAGGTATCTCTGTTGGGAACTGTGGTATAACATGTGACTGCTGAATCTTCCTAACGGCATCCATATTCACTTTAGATGACAAATTTTTCTGTCGTGTCTGTTCAGAAGTCTTTGATAACCTCTCACTTAGAGCTTTCAGTGCAATTTGTCTGAAATAAATCAATAAACAAGATAATGTGTGCAATTTTTGAGTTAGTTTCAGAAATACAAAAATATATAAATAACACCTATTATGCTAAATCTTAAAAAATGTCAATATAAATTTTGATTCATCTTTATTCTGTTTAAAGCTCATGGCCTGAAAAGACTCATATTCAAGTACAAACAGATTTCAAAATAACTTTAAGTCTCAATGTTTAAAGCTAAGATTATTTCCAAAACTAATATATACAACAAAATGCTTCACCTTCTCCGCTCCATGTCCTGTGGTTCCACCCCAGGCATAGATATAGTAACTCCTCTAGGACTAAGTGCAAGATGAACACGTCGAGGGCTAGGAGAGCATATGCCTAACTTCACAAGACATCTGTGAGGTGGTCCAAGAATAGCGCGCACAACCGGCTGTAAGACTGTTGGGAAGAAGCTGAAAATTGTAAAGTAATTTATTAAATCAACATAATATCTCTTAGTTTTTTATTTATTATGCAGTGAAATTGTGTTGTAATTTAAAAAATGAAGTGAATTTTAAATAGCATTACATTGATTTGCTAAACATTAAAATTTATAACACATCTCATTGTTTCTTAAAGAAAAAATTATTACTTATCAAAACTGAAGTTATCAGCCATATCACCTCTAGTGCCACTACTATGTTTTTGCCAAAACCTCAAATATATCCATGATAATATGGTTCCACTACCCCACATGCATGGATATGTGCCTTCTAGTGCTCCAATGGCCCATAAAATTATTGCTGTTATTAGAATAAGCAATGGAAGAGATCTGTTAGTAAGTTTTCCTGTAAACATACATTCTCATTAATGATTCATTTCAATCTAATATTATTACTTATCTCTATATTTTAATATTGAAAAAAATATATTTTATTCACAAAGAACTTACCCAGTGGAGTTTTTATTAATAAATGGTCTGGCATTATCTGTTTCACAGCAACACTGACCGCTGCTAAATATCCAGCCAGGCCATGTACGTGAATATCAAATAGATAGGAGGCCTGTCCCGTTATAGCAAATATTACAAGATAGTAAAAAGTTGTCAGAAATGCAACTCCAATATTTGTCAACAAGAAAAATTTCATCATTTCCATTTGCCCCCATAATGGTTCTATCAATTTACCACACAAACCGACTGTAATTATATCAATAATCACCTCCCACAAATGTATTTCAAGAAACCAGAACGTGAAAGTTGACCACAATTGAAAAGAAGGTGGCAATAAATACCCTGGGGTAACACTGAGAACATCAATAACATCATCGGAAAACGATAATATATAACCAATAACAACCACTACACAAATAAATTTCACTGAAGATGATGTGTTTCCTAATAAAGCTGAAAATTGTTGTCGTAAATAAGGTATATTTCGACTAAATACTCTAAGCGCAGCCATTTTTGACGATTTTTTAGACGGATGTCACGGATGACAAAAGCAATGTTTGACAACCTTTTGACAACAAATGACAGTGACAGATGTCTGTAACTTTAAAAAAAATCAAAGCAAAGATATCGAAGGATATACAACCAAACCTGAAGTTATGTTTTTACACGACTGCAAGGAAAGGGGTTATGTTTTTCGTGCTTATCTTGTATGTATTGTATGTCTATATTTCTAGGCGTAGGGCAGACAAGACTACGTGGGGTCGGGGTTGACTAACGACCGGTTTCAATGTCCTATCTATATGTGGATTTGCTTAATTGACGTGAATTAAGCAAATCCACATATAGATAGGACACTTCCTTTTCCCTCCTTGTGGTACACGTCGATTTTGGCACTCATTGCAGTGTCTACGTGTGCGTCTATCGTTCCCACCGTGGTGACTTGGAGACAACTCGACTTTTTGAACACCTAAGTCGGGTGGCAGATGACGCGCAGGAGCAATTTCCTTCCGCCGAGCTGGTGTTTTTAGGGGACTTCAATGCTCACCACGAGTTGTGGTTAAGTTCCTCTAAAACTGACCATGCGGGTAGGACTGCCCACGCATTCTCTCTCACGCACGACCTGACACAATTGGTTACCCAGCACACCAGGGTACCAGATATTATCGGTCAAGCGCCCTCTTTGTTGGACCTTCTGCTGACAAATCGCCCCGACGGATATCAGGTGGTGATTCGAGCTCCACTAGGATCTTCAGATCACTGCCTGGTATCCGTCTCAGTGCCTCAGGCGTCGCGACCGTCGCCTGTGGTTGCAGCACGCCGTCTGTGGCACTATGCGTCAGCAGATTGGGACGGTATGCGGGATTATTACGCGTCTGTCCCTTGGTGGCAGCGCTGTTTCAGTGGGATGGATCCGAACTCCTGCGCTGCGTCTGTTGCTGACGAGATCAGATTAGGAATGGAATATTATATTCCACATTCCAATCTCGTCAGTAGAGGGAGACGTAACCTCTGGTTCAATCGCGAGTGAGCCTCTGCTGTTGAAAACAAACAGCTAGCTTACCGCGCTTGGATCAGAGGTCGAGCTTCTAGGGATCCCAATACTAACCTACTGAAAACAGCCTATAATAATGCCACCAAGTTGTGTAAGAGGGCTTACATTAGAGCGGACGCTCAGCGCATTGCACAAGTGGGTCAGGAACTGCTAGCGCACCCTACGGGTAGCCGTTCTTTCTGGCGCCTGGCCAAAGCTGTGCAATCAAACTTCTGCCAACCCTCGCTGCCACCGCTGAGACATGCCGATGGCTCACTTGCTCATCAGCCGCAGGAGAAAGCCGACCTCCTGGCAAAACTCTTCGCGGCCCATTCCCGTATCGATGACTGTGGTGCACAACCTCCGACACTGTCCCATTGTGGCAGCACTATGCCCGATATCCGCATCAGACAGCGAGATGTGCGGGCGGAGCTACAGTCGATTGATATTCGAAAAGCAAGTGGACCAGACGGCATTCCTGCGATTGTACTTAAGAAGTGTGCAGCGGAGTTGACTCCGGTCCTGACGCGTCTATACCGTCTGTCGTTCTCTGCTGGTTGTGTGCCGAAATCTTGGAAAGAGGCCAATGTCCAGCCGGTTCCCAAAAAGGGAGATCGTTCTGATCCGGCTAACTATCGCCCTATAGCCGTCACTTCCATTTTGTGTAAAATCATGGAGAGGATCCTTAACACCCAGCTGATCCGTTACCTGGAAGGTCACTCGTTGCTTAATGACTGTCAGTATGGGTTTCGTCCTAAACGGTCAACAGGTGACCTTCTAGCGTTCCTTTTGCACAAATGGGGTGAATCTATCGATAAGCGCGGCGAGTCTGTGGCTATTAGTCTCGACATCGCCAAAGCTTTTGATAGAGTCTGGCACAAGGCTCTCCTTTCCAAGCTTCCGGCATACGGATTGCCCGCTCAGTTCTGTACGTGGATTGCCAGCTTCCTCCACGAGCGTAGAATTCGCGTTGTCGTTGACGGCTGCGCTTCGCGGTTCGTGGCAGTGAATGCTGGTGTTCCACAAGGCTCCGTTCTATCCCCAACATTGTTTCTTCTGCATATCAATGACATGCTTTCCTTGGGAAGTATACATTGCTATGCAGACGACAGTACAGTGCATGGGGGATATCACGGAAGCTCAGGGGCTGCTCGTGGCAATATTGATAGGGAGAGGCAGAATCTTATCATTGAGCTCAACAGGACGCTGGACCTCATCTCCGAATGGGGTTCCAACAATCTTGTCGAGTTCAATGCTAAGAAAACACAGGTGTGCGCGTTCTCGGTGAAAAGGTCACCTTTCCTCCCCCCTCCTTCTATTCAGGGCACAACCCTTCACACACAGAGTAACATCACCTTGCTGGGAATGAACATTCGCTGCGATCTGAACCCCAGAGACTACATCGAATCCGTTATAACTGCTGCCTCACGGAAACTCGGTGTCCTAAACAAGGTGCGTAGGTATTTTGCGCCGGACCAACTATGCCTGTTGTATAAAACTCAGGTTAGGTCTTGCGTGGAATATTGCTCGCACCTTTGGGACGGCTCCGCTCAGTACCTCCTCGATGCTCTGGACAGATTGCAGCGTCGCGCTATTCGAATAATTGGCGATGTAGAGGCAACTAACACCCTCGAGCCTCTACAACTTCGTCGTGACATCGCCTCTCTTAGCGCCTTTTACCGAATGTTCCATGGGGAATGCTCTGAGGAGCTCTTTAACCTTATCCCTCCCTCTCCATTCCTTAACAGAAACACGCGTAAGGGCCTTCGGAGTCATCCGTACACTGTGTCCTCCTTTTCACACCGTACCAAGAAATTCCAAGATTCCTTCTTCTGTCGTTCATCCCATACTTGGAATTCTCTACCTGCGCACGTGTTTCCTCCATCCTACAACATGGGTTCCTTCAAAAGAGGTGTGAAAAAGCATCTTTTAGGCCGGCAAGGGGCGGGCAGGTAGGATAGTGGATGTCGTCCCTACTCTATCTGTCAACTCATTTGGGCCTCTTTCACCGCTTAACATCAGGCGGGAGGAGGTCATTTGCCGGGCCTTACATAAAAAAAAAAAAAAAAAAAGAATTAATTGTGAATTTTGACGTATTCTGTATAGAGCTAATGTCAAATGCCTATCGCTAGTAACCAAATCCAGACATACATAGAATTTATAGATAGAATTTTGTAAGTAGCACTAGTTTTTTTTATAATTTGTAATCCTCCTGTGGAGAAAATACATACAGATTATGTCAAAGAAGTTTTACGGATACCTATTTACATTTATTTCTCTTTATAAAACTATTAGTGAGATATGCATAGTTAAGATATTTCAAACAAAATGTTAACATCCATAATATAACTTTTGCGTATTAAAAATATGCGTTTTAAAGTATGCTAAATAAAATGATGCCCACAAACTAAATAGAGATACTACGTATATGCCAAACCAAATTATACATTTAAAGATTATGAATTCCAATATTATGCCTTTCGACAATTCTGCCTTATAATGCTTATGCCTTTTGATATGTTATATCAAATATTAGTATGCCTCTTGATTTTTATGCCATATGATGTATACCAATCGAAATTATGACAATCAACAGTATGCGTTTCAATGTGTCACCTATCGAACCACACCACCTGAAAACCCGTTTTCAGGCGTATTCAGAATCTGTTAAAGTTGTAGTTATTAAATTATGCTCAAATATATTTTACCAGAACGCAATTTAATACATAAGTAATCCATGTGAGATCCGAACGCAACTTGTTGTATGCATCTGTCATATTTTTTCTTAACTGTAATTTTTTTCCTTCTTCTTGTCTTTTGTTTTTTATCAATAAAACGTATTCAACTATTTAAAAGCTTTTAATTTAAAAAGGCCCATAACTTTAACAGGTTCCAGCCTATGGGCCCAGACTAGTTTTTTCACTGCGCAATCAAAAATATAAAGATGTCTCTGAGTATCACTTTCCAAACAAAATCAAGTAAAACGCCGCAAAGTACCAAAGTCATATCCTGAATCGTAAGAGTAATCGTAGTCCGTTGTGAAAAGCCGAGGTATGTTAGCAGAAGAAAAATCCAAAAACTATGAAAAATAATCAAGCGGCCAAGCGCATCGAAATCCAAACATCCAAAATAAACAAAAACAAGCGAAAGGCACAGACGAGAGATGTCCATTCAACTTATTTTTTTATGGTATGCTATAGAAACGGAACCAAGTCTTTTAGCTTAAAACCTACGATTTCAGACCTCGAAAATATTGCCATAGTAAATGTTAATCCATGTATATTTATTAAGTTGTACATTATCTAACAGCTAGAAAATTCGAATTTGATATTTTTATTAAGTTTATATGATTTTTTCGCATTTTTTAATCAACTGTACAATGTCATGTCCAAAAATGAAACATCTCCTTTCAAATGAAGATGCTATTGATTGATGCTGGTCTTTGGCATTGTATTGATTCTACTATGCATTGTAACACGATCGATGATCAACGTGCTCTAGCGAAAATATGCCTCAATGTTATTACCAAAGTGTACCCATACGTCATAAATGCAAAATCAGCAAAGCAAGCATGGAATAATTTACATAACGCATTTGAAAACAGTGGTATTACGAAACGTCTATGTTTAAAACGAGACCTGTATAAGAGTAATTATTCTGAATTTGCTTCTATGGAAGCATATATTACTCATATATTAAGCCTGTCACAACAACTCCAGGACATGGGTTGTACTTTAGATGATGAAGAGTTGGCGGAAATAATGTTAATTGGTCTTCCAGAGGAATTTGATGCCTTGACCATGGCTATGGAGGGAGCTGATGCTAAATTGACTACAGACAGTGTCATTAGAAGATTGAAACAAGGAGATTTCCGTAAGAAGGAACAAGGATCTATGAATGCTATGGTTTCAACCAAATTTAAAAGAAAAACTGTAATATGTCATCATTGCTCCAAGGAAGGACACATTAGACCAAAGTGTCCTCTACTGAAGACTGTTCTGAAGAAAAATTTTACAAAATCAGAATCTGAGTCATCAGTGGCCATGTCGGTTGCAATGTCTTCGCAACCTGAAGGCGGTATATGTGATCCTGGTGAATGGTTAGTGGACTCTGGTTATAGTACTCATATGTCCATGCGTAACGATTGGATGACTGACTATTCAAAAAATTGTAGTGCAGCTATAACTGTTGCCAATAATAATAAATTATTTAGTAAAGGTCATGGCAACATTAAAGTAACTTTGAAAGATAATTCTCAGAAAACCATATCTGATGTCATATATGTACCCCTGGCATTGCTGCTTTATTATGTGTTAATTAAATAACTAAAAAGGGATATGTACTAGTATTTAATGAAAAGCAATGTAAAGCTTATGTAAAGGATAATGTAATTATTAAAGGTGATTGTGTATTTTCAGCATCTAACACTGATGGTTTGTATAAGCTCGATCAGTATCAGCCATTTCCTGTATATACCTGTTCTGAAGAGCCTGCTAGCGGAACTCCAGTTGCTGCCAACCAATGTGCGGAGTCTAATGGGGTAGTGTCTTGCATCAGTAATATTGAGCTATGGCATAAGAGAATGGGTCATCTCAGTTATAAAGGTTTATTGTTATTAAAAAATGGACTGGCTTCTGGTATAAATTTTGATAAATCACACTTATTACAATGTATACCTTGCATTGAGGGCAAGCAAAAAATTTTATCTTTTCCTAGAGGCTCCTCTAAGAGAGCTACACAAAAGGTAGAGTTGATTCACTCCGATCTTTGCGATCCATTGCCAGTTCCAAGTTGGAGTGGTAAACATTATTTTTTAACTACTGATGATTTTTCACGTAAATCATTTGTGTATTTTCTTAACACTAAAAGTCAATCTGAAATTCTTAAAGTATTTGCAGAATTTAGAAACTTAGTTGAAAATCAAACTGGACTCAAAATAAAACGAATTAGAACTGACAATGGCACCGAGTATTGTAATCAAAGCTTAAGAGATTTTTTTAATAATTATGGTATTATTCATGAAACAACTATTACGTACTCACCTCAGCAAAACGGTGTCTCTGAACGTCTTAACCGTACAATAATGTAAAAAGTTCGTAGTATGTTACACGATACTGGGTTAGATCGCCGATATTGGGGTGAATTAGTTATGACAACTATATATTTTAAAAAATGTTAGTCCTACAGCGGCTTTAAAGAATTCTTTACCAGAAGAAATATGGTCTGGTTGAAAAGTAGATCTAAGTCATCTAAGAGTATTTGGGTGTAAGGCTAATGCTTTAATTCCTAGCATACATCGTGACAAGTTGGATGTAAGGTCCAGACCACATATCATGATAGGATATTGTGAATATTCTAAGGGGTATAGGTTAGCTGATCTTTTACAGCCTGGTAAAATGATAAAAGCTCGAAATATTTTTTTCTTGGAGAATGTGTCTGGTTTATGCAATGAAGTAAATAAAACACAACAGGCTGTTAATCCTTTACTTGTTGAAAACACATATGATTTTCGTCCTTTATGCAATAGTTTGAATGACTCCAAAATTTTAATTCAGATTGTAATTCTTCAGGGCAAGTAGATAATAATATGCAACCTGTGCTTGATATTAGTACAATTAATTTAGAAAAAACAAATAAAAGTTCAATTAATAATAATTTAGAAAACAGTAGAAGTAATTCAGAAAATTCTGACACTTATAAAATATCTGAAATTAATTTACTTGACAGTGATAAATCTGTAGACAGTAACATAGATACACAAGAGCTCCATAATGAAACATCAAAGCGTACTCGAAATCGTCCAGCTTGGATGAAAGATTATATAATGGATAGTGATGATGAAGTAGTGTTATTTAGTGCAGAGCCAAAAAATTATGACGAGGCTATTTCTTCTAGATTCCACAAGGAATGGGAAATTGCCATGGATAATGAATATCAATCTTTATTAGACAAAAAGGTATGGGAACTAGTAGAAAGACCAAAAAACACTAATATTATCAAAAGTAAGTGGGTATTTAAAGAAAAAAGAGATACAGCTGGAAATTTTGACAAATTCAAGGCTAGGCTGGTAGCTAGGCGGTTTAGCCAACAATTTGACATAGACTACAATAGCACTTTTTCACCTGTTGTTAGACATTCAACATTAATATTACTGTTTGCAATTGCAGTCCAGCGAAATATGGATATGGAACATGTAGATATTAGTACAGCTTTTTTGAATGGGGAGTTAATGGAAACTATTTATATGGAACAGCCATCAGGGTATGAAATTGAAGGTAAAAATAAAGTTTGTTTATTAAAGAAAGGAATTTATGGGTTAAAACAGGCTAGTAGATTATGGAATGAGAAAGTTGATAGTATGTTGATTTCAATTGGTTATAAACGTGCTAAGTGTGAGAATTGTGTTTAAAGTAAAAACTGTGATGGTAAATATGTAATTATTGCATTGTATGTTGATGATTTTTTTTATTCAGTGAAAATGATAAAGAGAAAATATTATGGTTAATATGCTTAAGTCTCAATTTCAAATTAAAGAATTAGGAGAGATCAAAAATTATTTAGGCATGAATATTGAAAGAGACAGAAAAAGTGGTACTTTAAAATTATCTCAACCAGAATATATTAGACAACTCTTAGAAAAATATGGTATGTCACAATGTAAGACTGTTGTAACCCCAATGCAAGCTAATTTCAATCTTTCAAAGGCAGATAAATGTGAGGACACTTATCCATATCAGGAATTAGTAGGTGCTTTAATGTATTTGTGTGTATGTTCACGACCAGATATAGCTTATGCTTGTAGTAAATTAGGTCAATTTCATAACAGCTACGACATTGGCAGGCAGCAAAGAGAGTTTTGCTCTATAAAAGGAGTGACAAAAATATTGACATTTTTGCTGATGCTGATTGGGCTAATGATGGTAACAGAAAGTCATATAGTGGTTTTTGTACTTTGTATAATGATTGTTTGATCAATTGAGGAGCTCGGAAACAACATACTGTTGCTTATTCAAGTACCGAAGCTGAATATTATAGTCTAGGAGAAGCAGTTAAAGAGAGTAAATGTTTAAATAATTTCTTTGTCGATATTTTTAAATGTAATATAAAGCCAATATCTATATTTAATGATAACTTAAGTACACACAGAATTGCAGAGAATGAATAAAACCATAGAAGAACAAAGCACATAGATGTCCGGCATCATTTCATCAAGGATGCAGTTAGTGAACATTTAATAGAATTAAAATACAAACCCACTGATGAAATGACAGCGGACATATTTACAAAACCTTTAGGTGTAATCAAGCATAGAAAATTTGTTTCTGATCTTAAAATGACTGATTGTAGTTTAAAAAAATACATTTGAGCAAGGGCAAGTGTTAAAGTTGTAGTTATTAAATTATGCTCAAATATATTTTACCAGAACGCAATTTAATACATAAGTAATCCATGTGAGATCCGAACGCAACTTGTATGCATCTGTCATATTTTTTCTTATCTGTAAGTTTTTTCCTTCTTCTTGTCTCTTGTTTTTTTATCAATAAAACGTGTTCAACTATTTAAAAGCTTTTAATTAAAAAAGGCTCATAACTTTAACAGAATCCCTTATAGGTCTTTGAAGCATGCTTTGTTATATAACCAATAAGTCTGTTTCCTGCTCTGTGTATTCATCTACATGGAAAGACTCATGTCACTCCCACTTCCGAAAAAAACGAACCCTTCCTCGTTCTCCAATTTTCGTCCCATCTCCATATTTCCATTTCTTTCTAAGATCCTCGAGAAGCTGGTTCATAAACAAATACAACAACCTTTTAAATCCTTTGCAGTCCTTATTTCGACCCGACCATAGTACTACCACGGCTCTAGTTATGATCACTGACGATATACACCGAGGTATAGAAAATCGTATGATGATTACATTAACGTTACTAGATTTTAGTAACGCGTTTAATACGGTTGACTTTGATATCTTGCTAGCAACGTTGCACTCTCTTAACATATCTCCACCGGTAATTGATTGGTTTCGAAGTTACCTGTTTGGCCGTCGGCAGCGTATACGTACTGATAACATCCTTTCCACCTGGTGTAATACAACTGCCGGCGTTCCGCAGGGTGGTGTTTTATATTCTCTCCTATTTTCTATTTTCATCAATTCTATTACGATTTCGGTTTCTTCTTCCTAACACTTGTAATGCAGACGATCTCCAAATTTATACACAAGCTCCGATAGAAGATCTATCTATGGCCATATCACAAACTAATTCAGACCTTTTACTAATCTCAAACTGGACCAAGAGACATGGTCTCCAAGTTAATCCTAGTAAAACTCAAACAATGATTGTTGGCGGTAACTGGTTTATTGGTAGACTTAATTTAAGCTCGTTGCCGCCAATAGTTTTTGACGGAGTACAAGTAGCGTACCAAGATGTAGTAAAAAACTTGGGCATTTATATTGACAGTCGTCTTTCTTGAGACAGATAGGTTTCTGAGATGCGCAGAAAGGTGTTTGGAGTGTACAGTTCGCTGAATGCAACGTCTTTAAAATGTAGCCGTAAGGTTCATTTTTGGTCAGCGAAAGCTCGACCATGTCTCCAAATATCATGCTCAACTTTAATAGCTGCCACTTTCCCGGCGGAGGGACTATCATATCCTGTCTCTCCTATACTCAATCCTTTTTAGTCCTAAGCACCAGCCTACCTTAAGAGCCATTTTGAGTATAACTCCTCTACATATAAACATCCGAAACCTGCGATCCTCCCATAACCTATCCCTTTATCTTCCTTCACATTCCTCGTGTTGTTCCAAGTCTTATACTAACACAGCTATAAAACTGTCTAACTCTTTACCTGAGGCCATAAAGCGAGCACCCTCTCTAAATATATAAAAAAACTGGAAACATATTTCCTTGAGCTGAAGTATGAGTAATAAATTGTATTTTACTGTCCTTAAAATATCCTTGTGTCAGATATTGTTTATTATATTTATTATAGTTTATAAAATATCATTATCATCACAGCTCATATACGTCCCCACCGAGGGGTACGGACCCATAAAATATGTATATGTTTAATTATTTATTTTATTTATTTGGTGAATCTACAGTTTGATATTTTAAATAATTTTAAATAGTGAAAAAAGCAAAAGTTTATATTTTTGTTTTATAATTACCCCGCCTGACCCTAGTTAGAAAATATACAAAGTCGAAGAATTATTGTTATGAAGTAAATAATATGAACAAAATCTCTAGGCGTGCGCTTCGCGTTGTCGTTGTTGTTGTCTCTATATCAACAAACCCATGACAACCACTGCGCCTGACGGCTGCTCCAGGCTGTTGTCATTTCTTTATAGAGCGAGGTTAGCGTCCATGAAGAACCAATACTTCTGTTATTTGACCACCAACGGCGTGATGATGATTATGCAAATATATGACTAAATAAATATTATATGTTAAATTATATATAATAATGAAAGGAAATAATTATATACGTATGTAAATGTAAATAAGTTATTTAGTGTAATTTAGGTTTTATGTATAAATATTTTGAGTATATATATAATGTTTATTCTTTATGTAAAGTTAGGATTGAAATAAAGACGTAATTGCGTTTCTCTGTAAAAATTAAAGTTTTATTTCACAATATGTTTTTACATCTAATGTTTAACAAACACAACGAATACAATTCGTAAACATAAAATTCACTCACCTGTAAAAATTAAAGAAACAACATTTAAAGCCCCTATTTCATGCTTATTCTTAAATACCTTAGAAATGCTTTTATATTATAAAAGGAAGTTAATTCTTTACGAAAACAAATTAAATATTCTTATATTTATTAATTGTCACAAAAGTCAGCCGTGATACCTATGTCAAAACACGGCAAAGACAATCTAAAGGAAAGCAAAGGTTTTCTTTACATCTCCCCTCCTTCGAGAGAACAAGCATGTGCCGAAAGTACTTTATTCCCTCATAGATGGCTAATAACTCCCAGTCATACGGCGAATATCGAGCATGTGCCGAAAGTACTTTATTCCCTCATAGATGGCTAATAACTCCCAGTCATACGGCGAATATTTGACCTGGGATGGGCTCAGCTTACGAGAAAAGAATGCCAAGGGTTGCCATGCATCGTCTTTGTACTGCTGAAGAACAGCGCCAATAGCCCTATCAGAAGCATCGGTCACTAGAGCAAGTTGGGCGGAACAGTCACGGTGAGCAAGTAAGGTGACATTGGCAAGACTGTCTTTGCATGCCTGAAAGGCTGTTAAGGCTTCACCATGCAGGTTTATGGGTTGAGTGCCTTTCACCGCGCCTGCTAACAAGGCATTCAACGGAGCTTGTGTTTCAGCAGCTTTAGGCACAAAACGCCTATAAAAATTGAGCATGCCGAGGAAAGCTTTCAACTGACGTACGTTGGTGAGTGTGGGGAACTCCTTGATTGCCTGAACCTTCGAGTCCAGGGGTCGACAGCCGTCTTCGGAGATGGAATATCCTAAGAAAGTTACCTCCTTTTGTCCGAAAACGCACTTGGATGTGTTTATCACCAACCCGTACTTCTGCAGCCTGGAGAAAACTTGGCGCAGATGTTCCTCGTGCTCAGCCTCATCCTTTGAGAAGACAAATAGGTCATCGACGTACCCAAAGAGAAAATCAAGGTCCCTAGTTACCTCATCTATAAATCTTTGGAACGTTTGTCCCGCATTCCGAAGTCCGAAAGTCATATAAGGGAATTCGTATAGACCAAACGGTGTTGTGATTGCAGTCTTCGGAATGTCCTCCGGATTGACAGGTATCTGGTTGTACGCCTTTAAAAGATCTATGGTGCTGAAGATCTTGCAACCAGTAAGATTATGACTGAAGTCATTGATGTGCTTAATAGGATATATGGGGACTGCCCAGCTGTGGTAGGACAGTCCGCCATCTGACCCTTGAGGGCCAGTTGTGTGTTCAGGATTCAGGATTGGATCTTGCGAGTTGATTGAAACGCGCCGGTTGGAAAAACAACGGTGTATTTAAGAAACTACAATAAACGTTTTCTTGCACGTTTACTTAAAACTAACATATTAAATTGAATATCTAACAATAAGACATTCTCCAAAATTATAAGTAACAGAAGTCAATTCTGACAATATGTCAAATGTCAATATGTAATATCAGCCTAACCAGCCAGTACCTATTATGTGCAACAATGTTGCCACACCACCCCCCTACGGAGAAACATAACTCGCCTATGGCGAAGTTGGTCAAAACAGAAAATAAATGGATAAGAACTAATAAAACGATTTAAATTTTACGCGTCTACCAGATCTTGTGACGTATGGCTGTTTGGAACTCTCCGGTGTAGGAGTTAAGGTAGGCAGCGCCGGGGAAACTGCAGATCCAGGTAGCGGGAGAGCTGAAGGAGCAGCTGTAGCCTGCTGGTCACTTTCTAAAGCAGGACGTGGGTCGATCGAAGGAGGCACGGTGGAGTGCAAGTCAGGTGAAGTTTCACGATCAGGCTCGTCGGTCAACACGTAAGCTGGCTTGATGCGGTCGATGCTCACCTCCGCTTCTCTGCCTTTAATAAGCAAGGTGATTGTCTTGTCCCTCTTGTGTAATATAGGATAGGGTCCTGTGTATGGAGCTGTCAAAGGACGACGCACGGCATCGTCGCGTAGAAAGGCGTGAGTTGCCGTCGGAAGGTCCTTAAACGTAAAGGTCGTTTTTTGGTGATGGTGGGACGCAGGAACAGGGCGTAAGTGAGCCATTTTGACTCGTAGCTGGTCGACGAAGTTAGTGACGTCAGCGGGACGCTGAGATGCGACAGGAGTAACAAGCAGTTCGCCTGGTAGTCGCAGTGGTTCGCCATATAACAGTTCAGCTGCGCAAGAACCAATGTCCTCCTTTAAAGCGGTGCGAATACCGAGGAGTACCATCGGAAGGGCTCTGATCCACGAGTTACCGTGACACATCAGAGCGGCCTTCAACTGACGGTGGAGGCGTTCCACCATCCCATTGGCTTGCGGGTGATAACTGGTCGTCCTGTTCCTGGTAGCACCGTGAACATGCATCAGCTTTTGAAAAAGTGACGACTCGAATTGGCGGCCCTGATCGGTGGTAACGACCGTTGGTACACCGAACCGGGCTATCCAACCACTTGTGAAGGTTTCAGCCACTTCCTCTGCTGTCATGGTAACCATTGGCCATACCTCCGGCCAACGCGTGATGCGGTCAATGGCTGTAAGGCAGTAGTTAAAACCGCTACATGGAGGTAGCGGGCCGATTATGTCCAGGTGGACATGACGCAGTCTGGCTGAGGGCGTGGTAAAATGGCCAAGAGGAGAAGCGGCGTGCCTTGTCACCTTACTTCGCTGACACGAAACACAGTGCTTCACCCATGTCTGACAGTCTTTATTAATGCCAGACCATACATACCGATCGCTAACTAATTTCGCAGTCGTTCGCGCACCTGGATGACTTAGGCCATGCAGTTTATCGAAAACGCCTCGACGAAATGCAGGCGTCACATACGGGCGGGGCTTACCCGTAGAGGTATCGCAAACGAGAGTGATATCTGTCCCCGGAACGCAGATATCTTCCAGTTTGAGAGAGGAGTTGTTGGAATGACGTAGACTGATAAGCTCGTCATCAGAAACCTGAGAGGAAGCAAGAGCGGCGTAATCAGCCTCTAAGGAAATCGCCTCAACTCTCGACAAAGCGTCAGCTACCACATTGTCCTCTCCTCGAATGTACTGGATATCGGTGGTAAACTGGCTGATAAAAGACAGCTGATTTAGTTGCGGTGGCGGTAGCTTTTCTCGGCGTTGTACGAAAGCGTACAACAACGGCTTGTGGTCGGTAAAAATAGTGGTGTGCTGTACCTCGAGAATATAGCGGAAGTGTTGTACGCTTTCGTACACCGCCAAGAGCTCACGGTAATAAGCAGGCCATTCAGACTGGCGTGGAGTCAGTTTCTTACTAAAAAACGCCAGTGGGCACCACTGGTTATTTACCTCCTGCTGCAAACAGGCGCCAACATGCGCGCTAGATGCATCCGTGAAGAGGCCCAAACGGGCGTTGCTCACAGGATGATAAAGAAGCGTAGCGTTTGAGAGGCTTTGTTTGCATTCCTCAAATGCCTTATGCAGCTCGGGAGTCCATAGAAATGGTTTATTACCCTTGCTGTTGGTAGCTACCACCGCATCAATCAACGGGGCTTGAAATTTGGCAGCGTGAGGTATGAAACGACGATAGTAGTTTAAAACGCCTAGAAATCGTCTCATACCTTTCACTGTTTCCGGGGGTTTGTACTCCAGCAACGCAGTGACGCATTCACGAGGAGGTTGCACTCCATCACCACTGATGATATGTCCAAGAAATTTGACTTGTTCGGCACCTAGGACACATTTTGAGGGGTTAATAACTACTCCGTACTCCTGCACACGATGAAACAAGCGACGAAGATGCTCCTTATGTGAGGCTTCATCAGGTGAAAAAACGAGTATGTCATCGATGTACGGAAAACAGTAATCGAGACCCCGTGTGACCTCATCGATAAAACGCTGGAACGTTTGGCCAGCGTTCCGCAAACCGAAGGTCATAAAAGGAAATTCGAAGAGGCCAAACGGGGTAACGATGGCTGTCTTCGGAATATCGTCCTCAAACATGGGAACCTGATGGTAGGCTTTCACTAAATCGAGAGTACTAAATACTCGTGAGCCATGAAGGTTGTTAGTGAAATCGTTAATGTGCCGGAGTGGGTATTTGTCAGGAATAGTCCTGGCGTTTAGGGCGCGATAATCGCCGCATGGACGCCAGGTGGAATCCTTTTTCAAGGTCATGTGTAGTGGTGAGGCCCATGCACTTTTGGAAGGCCTTGCAGTGCCACAACGAACCATGTCCTCAAACTCCTTTTGAGCTGCCACAAGTTTTTGTGGAGCTAGTCGACGAGGTCGGCAAGAGACAGGTGGGCCATCAGTGGTTTGGATATAATGCACAGTATTGTGCTTCACTACCCTAGGCAAACCTGGTGGTCGCGTAATCTCAGGAAACTCAGCTAGCACGTCTGCGTAAGAAGAGCTACCAATGTTTACGGCTTTGACGCTAGACTGTGAAATACCGGAGAAAAATACGGGAACCTGAAATTTAGTATTGCCGTCCACCAAGCATCGTCGGCGACAATTGGGTAACAAGTTGTAATAGCTTAAGAAATCGGAACCAATAATGGGTGTCGCAACGTCAGCGATCACAAAATTCCAATGGAAATCCCGGCGTAAACCTAAGTCCAGGTGCAAGGAAATATTGCCGTAGGTCCTTATCGAGCTACCATTAGCCGCGCTCAAATTGTAATCGCTAGGGGTGCAGCGACCTCTTAGGAGACGACGAGGAAAACAACAGAGGTCTGACCCAGTATCAACTAAGTACTGATGTTTAGACTTCTGATCTGTGACGAAAATTCGGCGGCCGGGACTAGTACAATCAGTTGCCGCCTCTACTGATTGTTCGTCGCGTTTCCCTGGTCACGAGGTTTCCAAGAACATGGGGTTACACACCTGGTCGCCTTCTCATTAAATCGCTTATGGTACCAACAAACCTTAGAACCATTCTTCGGTGCAGATGTACGGGAGCGCGAACGCGAGCGGTGCGACGACGCAGGACGCTGACGCGTGCGCGAGGGCCGAATGTTGACCGATAAGGCAGCGATTTGTTGCTCTAATCGCTCTAAGCGCTGCGAAAGAGTGTCCTGATTAGAAGATGAACCAGCGGCGGGGGTACAAGAGAAAACTTGGTTGTGCCCTGCAATTTCAAAAACTTTGTCAGCCAGTTCAGACAGCTTGTCAAGGCTAAGTTCGGCCTGAGACGCTAAAATAGCTTGCACTTGTTGTGGAAGTCGGCATAGCCACAGTTGGCGCAGTATATTCTCATCGGAGAGCGCACTGCCAGTTAGAGAGCGTAGGTGACGAAGAAACTGGGATGGACGTCTATCTCCGAGTTCCTCCTCACTAATAAGTTGCCGTACCCGCTGCTCTTCAGATATTGACAGTCGCCTAATAAGCTCTTCCTTTAACTTAGTATACTGCTGGCCAATGACTGGGGGCTGCGTGATAAGGTCTTCCACTTCGCCTGCTATTTTTTGATCTAGCTGAGCAACGATGTAATTGAACTTGGTGCTATCAGCTGTGATACCGGCTATCTGGAACTGAGCCTCGGCCTGCCTAAACCATAACGCAGGTTTGTCGGGCCAAAAAGTTGGTAATTTAACGGAAACTTTGCATACTTCCGGATCTCGCCGCAGCTGTTGCTGAAGCACAGCATTTTCAGCTGTCAAGCGTTCAACCAAAACTTTTAGTTCGTCAGCCATAATAGGTAGTTAAATAATACACATAAGCAAACACGCAAAAGTCATGCAAAAAAAAACGTGCGAAAATACGATATAGTTAATATAAGTTTAGTTCAAATGAGTATTATCAATAGGGGTTAGTGGTATAGCAACATTGATGAACCCATTACATGCACCCACATAAATATAAGCGTAACGCACGAATGTTAAATTTTAAATATATACACTAACCTCAAAACATAACTAAAACATGCATTTGTAGCATCATATTAGAAAAGAAATGTTTTAAATTACAAATTATTACAATATAAACAAAACGTGCAGTTTCATGCAATTTGTAAAAATAAAATTGTTTAAAACTTACCCAAACAGGCTGGTGGCAAAGGCAAGAGAACTAAATTATAATAATACTTATTCATTACACAAAATAACAAATAATGACAGAAAACATTGAAACAAAAAGAAAACTAAAAACGAAATCTAAAAGTTTGTTCACAAAACATTATTACACGGAATTTGACAGACTCGATATTGACAAATTATTTAGTAGGTAATGAGTACCGAAGGTTGAAAAAAAACACGGTTTCAATACAACCAAAAAGTCAATCGTAACGGTCGGGGCAGGTTAATTTATGTCAAACAGTTTCGACGTTTCGTAGCGGCAGCACTATTGATACTTCAATTTTTCGGTGTCAAATGGTACTAATTATCAATTGCCAACGAAGACAATAAACGAAAAAAACTATGAAATACAAATAATGAACATATGATAAGCCATCTCTCACTGCGAACGCCGATACACGCTTCCGGGTCTTCTTTGCAGCATGTTCATGTCCGACTCGGCGGAGACTCGATGATCCAAACGTCGAAGGGCGATGTTATGATGGGCACGTAAAACGGTCACCGCTACGGTAACGACGGTCGTCTTTAATACCTGATCACGTCGGGGTCACCAATATGGGGACTGCCCAGCTGTGGTAGGACAGTCCGCCATCTGGCCCTTGAGGGCCAGTTGTGTGTTCAGGATTCAGGATTGGATCTTGCGAGTTGATTGAAACGCGCCGGTTGGAAAAACAACGGTGTATTTAAGAAACTACAATAAACGTTTTCTTGCACGTTTACTTAAAACTAACATATTAAATTGAATATCTAACAATAAGACATTCTCCAAAATTATAAGTAACAGAAGTCAATTCTGACAATATGTCAAATGTCAATATGTAATATCAGCCTAACCAGCCAGTACCTATTATGTGCAACAATGTTGCCACAGATACCTATCAGGCACGGTTCGGGAGTTGAGTAGACGGTAATCACCGCAGGGACGCCAGATATTGTACTTCTTCGGTGCCAAGTGAAGAGGCGACGACCAGGGACTGTCCGAAGGTCTGGCTGTTCCATTGGCGATCATCGACTGGAACTCCTGTTGAGCAATCTTAAGTTTGTCTGGAGCGAGGCGGCGAGGTCTACAAGATACTGAAGGGCCAGATGTCGTGCGGATAAAATGTAAGGTGTTGTGTGGTGGTGTTGTCCGTGGAGTACCAGAAGGTCGGGTTACATCTGGGAACTCGTTAAGTATTTTGTGAAACCGAGACTCACCAGTTAGAACCTTCACGGACGCTATTTCGCAAACGGCTAATTTAGCGACGGCAGAAACAGATGTTGTGTTATCCAGTAAGCGTTTGTTGCGGATGTCAACCACGAGGCTATAGTAATTTAGAAAATCAACGCCAATGATTGGTTTGGTGACATCTGCAACAACAAACTGCCAGTTAAAAGTTCGCCTTAAGCCAAGATCTAAGCTGAAGTTAACATAGCCAAAAGTACTTATTCTAGAACCGTTTGCAGCACACAGAGTATAATCGGTAGGAGCACGACGGTCACGAAGCATTGAGCGTGGGAAGACACACAAGTCGCTACCCGTGTCGACGAGAAATTGCGTCTTCGATGTCCGATCCGTGACGAATAGACAACCAGCTGTGCATGTGGGGCAATCTTCAGTCGCCATTATCGACTGCCCTTTGCGTTTCCCGCCTTGTAATCGCACGGCCGGATACATTTCTGCGCGTCATCGCCGAATTTGTGATGGTACCAGCACACGGGGAACTTGCGATAATTCGACTGCGATCTGTTCTGCCTCGACGAAGATCTTTTCGAACCAAATCTGTTAGAACGAGACCGCGATCTGCTGTTCCGCTCTGTGGCTAGTTCTTTAAGTTGTCTTCTCAACTCTGCAACCTCTCTGGTAAGGTCACTCAGCACTGAAGCAGGAACCACTTCGCTTGTACAGTCGGCCTCAAAAGTAGCTAAACATTTTAGTACCATGTCACACCAACTATTAACAATGCAATATAGGTCTAACCGTACAAAATAAAAGAAATAGTTGGTGTGATGTGGTACTAAAATGTCCATCTACTTCTGAGGCCGACCGTACTACATGCCGCGGCGGACGGAGTTGTTGACGCAAGCTCGTTAATGCGGTCTGCCAGGTCTGCCATGTCTTCAAGCTGCACAGATGTGGGTTGACCAGCGAGGACGGTTTGAATACCACGAGGAAGTCGGCTGATCCATATCGTCTTCAAAAATTCATCTGGGACGTTGATGCCGGCGAGACATTTAAGGTGGCGGAGAAACTGGGACGGTTTCCGATCCCCGAGCTCCTCATGCATGAGGAACTGCTTCAGCTTTTTCTCATTCGAAGCTGTGAGACGCCTTATGAGCTCAGTTTTCAGCTTATCATACTTGTCGGTTGCGGGTGGACTGATGATAATGTCCTTCACCTCCCTGGAGTATTGGTTATCCAACTGCCCGATAACGTGGTTGAATTTCGTGAGATCGTTAGTGATTCCAGCAATGGTGAACTGACCCTCCACTTGTGCGAACCAAATCTCGGGCTCTTCGGGCCAGAACGCGACTTCCTTCGAGCTAGCTCAGGAAGTCCACCGGCTACATACGGAGACCGAATCGGCTTAGAGGTAAGCGATAGTATATTTCGTTTTGTAGGGAGAACATAGTCGGACTTGATATCAGCATAAAATCGGCGAAACGCCGAATAAGTGGCGTCAACTTTAGGCGCCATCATATTCATTCATTCTTTTCAATCGGAGTGAGTGAGAGCACGATAAGAAAGGTAGAATAATAGTGAGCACCTTCCAGATATAAAAAATAAATCGAAATGCATCTAGAAACTTCTAGGCGTGCTGGCTGACAGAGATAGAACATGCTGACAGAGACAGAGAACATAATCGGGCGTATCACAGAACTTTTCAGAAGGAGAGATAAATAATCGATTGGGTACGGAGTAGTCTAGAATCGACCATTCTCGAATGCCTCGAATGTTCGCCGACTCACTACATAAGCACGTCGTGGGTGAATGCGGATCCTTTTCAGAGAGCAAACCGAACGGATCAAGCGACACAAGCGTCTTGGAGTGATCATCTGCGACTTGGAAGCTTTTTATAGAGAAGTGTCTGTGTCCATAGTGTGTAACGTATTATAGTTCAGTGTTTAGTGACGTGATATAGTAGTTTTCAGTGTAGTAAAGTGTTTTATTAAGTGCTCGATTAAATCTTAGTCGACGTTTCGCTATTTTTTATTGAACACCCACCCCGTAAACATAACAATATGTAATACTCTTTAAAAAGTCATATCTTTCAAACGGCTAAACGGATTTTCAAAATTAAGATATCGTTAGATTTGTTTTGAGGGCCCACGTGTTCTTAGGTAAGTGATTTTAAAAAAACCAACAAAGTAGCTGTGAGTTGGTATTATTAGAGGTAAAAAAAATGTTTTTAGAATTCTGCAGTATGGATATCAAATTAAAGGGCTTCTCAGAACAGCAGGATTTTAAAAAGGTATATCTTGACCGTTTTATATTTAAAAAAATCAATAAAAATAACTAAAAAAAACAACTCTTTCCTTGCAGTCAGGTAAAAAGATATAGGTATATAAAAAATAAAGATCTCGGAGTGGGAAGCAGTAGAGAGGGCGCGGAGGTGTTTCAAGTTGTCGTGACGGTTGGGTAGGAGGAGGCGCGCGTTCTTGGGCGTGCACCACCAACTACCCTAAGCAACCGGGAACGATAGTGGTTCGGCCTACTGACAACCGGCCGGGAGACATTACGTTGTGGTAACTTGGTATTAAAGTCCATTCGCTTGGATAGTGTGGGCACACACAATTGTGGCTATTGTAATAAAATACGAATATAAATAATACACATTACTAAGGTAGCAAAGAGAATTTTAATGAAAAATATGAGTAGGTACACGTTAGTAAGTAAAATTAGACACTATTCTTCATCACTCATAGTATCACAGTCATTACCACTTGTATTTATTATAAGAGATCCAACATCATCACGTTCCGAATCTATACAAAAATATAAATTTTTTGGCCCCGTTTTTAATATTGATCCAACGCTAGTTCTTGGTATCCCACCATTTTTGTAGTGTCGGTGCAGACACATTAATTTCAACACAATACTGATGGACATTTATTATAAATTGTTTACAAAACCAAAACACCCGTCTTTTTAGGGTTCCGTACCCAAAGGTTAAAAACGGGACCCTATTACTAAGACTTGGCTGTCTGTCCGTCCGTCCGTTCGTCTGTCTGTCACCAGGCTGTACCTCAAGAACCGCGATAGCTAGACAGTAGAAATTTTCACAAATTATGTATTTCTGTTGCCGCTATAGCAACAAATACAGAAAACAAAAAAAATAAAAGAAGGCTCCCATACAAGAAACGCGAATTTTGCCCTTTTTTGCTCGATATCAATAAATGGTAACAGGTAGACACTTGAAATATTCACAAATACTTAATTGTATATTTACTTTAATAATAAATATGAAAGAGTACCTACTGTTGTTTACCTAGTCAATGGTACGGAAACCTTCGTGTGCGAGTCCGATTCGAACTTGGCCGGTTTTTTTTATTGATTCACGTAAAGTTTCATCTTGGGACACTTCACTGTCCTTTCAAGTAGGAGTGGGCGATACAAATCGTATACAGATACAATATCTATGTACCGACACAATATCTAATATCTATATATCGCTCGGCGAACAAACTATACAGGATGTCCCAAAAAATAGTGTCAAGCGAAAGTCCAGAGTTAGAGCATCTCTTGGAGTACCCGAATCACCCCCATGTATGTTCCGCCATTATTCGTAGTTTTAGAGTAATAATATTTTTTCTGACTTTTTGAAAATTTCGATATATGGAACTTAAAAATTTTTAATAAAAAAAAGTTGAACATATTTAAATGTTTTTCTTTATGCCACTGAATTATCTTTAGTGCTTCTTTTATGTCTAAAATAATCAGCTTCGTAACTTTAGTGGAAATTTAGAAAACAGTAGTGTAAAGTCAAAATTTGAATGTTAGTGAATAATTACTTAAAAATTCATCATTAAATTAAAAATCTAAACAGGCGAATTCATGGTTTCTAAGTATGTGTAAAAACTTCTCTAGACTCTCTGCTTTCATAATAATTTTAAAAAAAAAGTTCTTAATAGGGCTACTTTGGCTTAAATCGGCCATCAAAGACAGCAAGGTGAAAATTTCATAAAACTCGACTTCTGAATATTTTTTTTTTAAATTCCAATTATTTATTAATAAACCAAAAATGATTGTAGAAAAGCTAAAAATTTATTATTTGAAGGTCAAAAATAACTGTTCCTGCTGCCATCTTTAATAACCTTTGAAGGTTTATTATAACTTAATAAATGAAACAAAACATTATTTTCAAAGTATTTATTATTCGATCGCTTAAAGAAAGTTTTCAAAATGACGACCTTTTCGTTTTCAGCTTGTCTCCGTAACATTTCCTGACAAAATGCCACCCTTCTCGGGTAGTCTGCGGGCTTGAGCTGCTGAACTTTCTGGATATGGGTGAAAACGATCTTGATGAAGTATTCGATGTGCTTGTGATTTTGGAATTCCGATTCGACGTTCTATTGTTCTTACACTAACTGATGGATCTCTCACCACTTCTTCGACCACTGATTGGACAGTATCTGGGTCACTCATTTCAGATGGGCGCCCCGATCTTCTACCTGGTAGGCGTCCTTCCATGTAAGAGTTATGTACTCTTAAAATCATGCGATGATCAGGCCAAGTTTCAGGCTGAGGTCCACCTCCATTTTGTACTTGCTGCCGGAACAACCTGGCTGCTTCAGAAGCATTTCCTCTTGCATATCCATAAAAGTAATGCATAAGAGCATATTCTTGCGATGACAAATCCCGTATTCACACAAAACCAAATCGTAATCGCACTCAAGGTCCGTAAAGAAAGCAAAGTTCGTCAAATAATCACAAATGAGCGTATCGTACGTAAGGCGCAAACAAAAGCAGGCAAACGACTGGCGCCAGAACACAATAGGCGCTCGGACTACACCCCCCGCCTCATCCCCTTGTCACAAAGAATAGCATTCCTCAGTTACAGTTATCCATTTCGCCAATGAGAGTGAGAGAGATAGCAATAATGCGGTTTTTTTCATATCCTCTCACTCGGGCAATTTTTTAGCAGGTAAGTACTGCGTTACATCCAACACTACAACCGATGTGTTCCGCGAGAAAAATATTTAAATATGGGTTTCATGTAGTTAATTTTTGCTAAATTGTAATTAATCTGAACCTTAGAAATTATAAAAAGACCAGATATTTTTTTTTCATCTGATAGGAATTTGGTAAATTTTATGAAATTTTCACCTCGCTGTCTTTGATGGCCGATTTTAGCCAAAGTAGCCCTATTAAGTACTTCTTTTTTTAAATGATTATGAAAGCAGAGAGTCTAGAGAAGTTTTTACACATACTTAGAAAACATGAATGCGCCTATTTAGATTTTTAATTTAAGATGAATTTTTAAGTAATTATTCACTAACATTCAAATTTTGACTTTACACTACTGTTTTCTAAATTTCCACTAAAGTTACGAAGCTGATTATTTTAGACATAAAAGAAGCACTAAAGATGATTCAGTGGCAAAAAGAAAAACATTAAAATATGTTCTACTTTTTTTTATTTAAAATTTTTAAGTTCTTTGGATCAAAATTTTCAAAAAGTCAGAAAAAAAATTATTACTCGAAAACTACGAGTAATCGCGGAACATACATGGGGGTGATTCGGGTACTCCAAGAGGTGCTCTAACTCTGGACTTACGCTTGGCACTATTTTTTGGGACACCCTGTATATTGGATATCGCACGACTTCACCGACCGGCCATAACCAAGTAATAAACAATACGCATATACCCAAAAAATCTATGATACTCGGAAATCTGACTAAAAACATAGATACGACTGAGCCACAGTTTAACAATATATACATGAGCGAGCGAGAAATATTGTTATGTTGGCAGAACGAATGAGCGTATCGTTTTAGTTTGAACGTTATTAGCAACAAAATAAGGTTTAATCTAAAGTTAATTATTTGCAAAAAAATATGGTATTACTTTGATTCAAGTGTTCTGAAACTATTTATTTATTACCTATAATCTTTCAATGAATGTCAAATTAGTTTTAGACCTTATGTTTTGCAACGTAAATTCTCAGTGTCGACGGTCGAATTTCATAGATATCATTCAAAATTTATTCACAAAACCGAAATATTTAAAAATATGTGTACGATGTGACATTGTGTGGTATATCTAGGTTTCAGAGTACCATAGATTCCGGCCAATATATAGATATTGAAATATATAGTTTCAATATCTGATATTCAAAACCGATATATAGATAAGATACAATACAGCGAAAATCCGATATTACCCATGCCTACTTTCAAGTACGAAAAAACATTTTCAGTATACGTAACAGAGTCAAGAAACACAACCTGGCGCTTCCATGTAAATTGCCATATTCACTAGCGGGTGTGCGCCCCACGCGGCATCCTTTGTTTACGCGGCGGTATCCTTTTATAAGAGCCAGCAAGTGCCTGGGCGGCGCAGTCGCGGCGGCGGCGCGCAGTTTAGTAGTAAATCAATGGGCGCAGTACAAAGGCGACCGTATCTAAGCGAATGGACTTTACAGTTATAGCTTACGACAACCTCGCTATTTTTTCCGCAGCTTGATGTCATCTTCATACATGCCGCCGCCGATGTCATCTTCATACATTTATTCTGCGGAACGACTGCAGAAAAGTTAGCGTGTGGCATTTGTCTAGGGGGGCTGGGACTGCGTTCGGGGAATGGCTTGTCCTATCCCGAGCGTATCTCCACTGGGGGCGGAAAAGTTACTGGAGGGTGGTTTAGCCGGGTATGGGATTTAACATGCATATCCAAAGGGCGGCCTTGTCAGCTTTTCAGCCCCTTGTAGAATCGTAGAGTTTCCCCCGCCCTAAAAAAAGATTAGATATTGTGATCACACACTGAGAAATGAAAACTGCATGTTTTCATGAAACTGAATGAAAAATGCATGTTTTAATGAAACTGAATGAAAACTGCATGTTTTTATGAAACTGAATGAAAACAGCATGTTTTCATGAAACTGAATGGGTCCGAATAGCAATCGACTTCTATTAGCACCCGGGGGGGCTACCGCCTAACTCATAGCGATCACACGCTGTCGCCTTCGTGACATTATAACAATAGCTCAAATGTCACTTGTGACGTTAAAACTATTGTTCTAATGTCACGACAGCGATAGCGAGTGATCGCTATGAGTTAGGCGGTACGGCCGCGGGTCCGAATAGACACAGCCATAATTTTGGCCGAAGGCCTTTGTGGTCATAGCCGGTATAAGATAATTTAAAAAAAAGTTAAGAAGTTTTAGTATAGGGATGGGCAAATCAAAAATATAATTATATTTCTTTTATTTTTGAAAAATATCGTAAAATCGATAATTTTACCTCATGTTCGAAAGTTAAACAAAACATATTTGGCAGTTTTTAAAGTAAGTATTATAAGTAAAGTAGAATATTCGGGCTTAACTAAAATATCTAGTATCTTTTTTTTATTTATTAAAACGTCGCCCCACACTCGGATTTTCTCCTGTGTCGTGGGTGCAGTTACAAACATAGAATATCACATGCACATTCGCCCAGACCGGATCAAATTTCTGTAGGCCATACAAAATATTTGTCCCATACGGAAATCGAATCCGGGACCCGTTGCGCAGTAGACAATCACTAGACCTCTGCGCTAACCGTGTTAACCTTTATTGTTTTATTTGTATAATATTGTATTATAGCAACCCGCGGATCTCTAAATCCTACGCGTGAGTCGCGCGGCCGCTTACCGGCGCGATACCGCTGAGCCTGCGCAGTAGAATAAAATTCACTCCCTGCGCACCCCACGCGAACCTGTTTCATTCGTTAGTTAGCCACAGGAGATACGCGATGAACTACGTTTGCTTGCTCTCGCCCGCGTCGCCACGTTTTGTTAAGTTATTTAAGTAATAAGTTTCTGTAATCGTGTTTGTGGGTTAATAAAACCATTTCTTTTCAAAAGTGTTGCAAACTTATTAAATAGCACCCACCCCACTGCTATATCTGGCGTCCCAACAGTGTGGAGAACCGAGTGTTTCAAGTAGTGTACTAAAGTGTAAATTATAAAATAAAACAAAATGCCGCGCAAGCGTCAATCTGTCGAGCCATCAAATAATGACGAGAACATTTCAATGACGCAAAACAACTTCGCAGCATTATTGAATACGATTCAAGAGTCGCAGGCGGCCATGTGCGAAAGATTATTTGATCGAATGGCGACCACTTTTTCATGCTCATCACCCGTCCAGCAGCAAAACAGACTGCTGAGTACCTCCATGGGTGAAGAAGCCGCGTTACCATTCGGGACCTTCGCACGTTGCACAGCAAGATTCGCGGGCGAAACTCACGAAAATGTAGAAAATTTTATTGATGCCATAGAGGCCTATAAAGAGTGCTCCAATGTCCCAACAGAGAGTGCCCTAAAAGGTTTATCGATGTTACTCATCAGAGATGCAGCTACATGGTGGCAAGGAGTACGAGCCGAAGTGAATACCTGGGAGGAGGCGGTAGCGTACTTGCGAGACGCCTTTGGTGACCGTCGACACGCGTCTCGTATATACCGAGAATTATTTCAACAAGAACAATCGGAAAAAGAACGTACAGACAAATTTGTCGCCAGGTGCCGTGCCCTACTGTCGCGATTGCCCCCAGATGATATCAGTATTAAAGTTCAATTAGATATGATTTACGGACTGATAAATAAAAAAATAAGAAAAAGAGTAAGAAGAGAAGATTTTAATTCATACAAAACATTATTATTAAAAGCAAGAGAAATTGAAGATTCCTTGGAAGAAATTAAGATTTCGAAACAAACTACGACGCTGCGTGAACCGGCTACGCCGGCCCCTGCCTCAGGATACCGCTATTCCGTCGCGCAGGCGGCACCGCCGGTAGTAACAACACGCGCCGCGAATATTCCGGTGCCCCCGGGAGCTGCGAGAAACATCGGTGCGCCCACAAACGCGCGAGTTCCATCCGCCGCTACCCGAAGCGTACCCGCCGCGTCGCAGCCAGCGATGGCGGCGACGGCGACGACGCCACGCGTGAGCGGCGTGGCCGGCGTGAGCCCCAGCGGCGAGACCGGCACTACTCCGCAGCGGCAGCCGCGCCCATTTTGCGCGTACTGCAGATACTACGGCCACCAGCGCGACCAATGTCGTAAGTTAGCGAACCGAGGTGAGTCTTCACTTAATAACTCTTTACCAATACCAGTGTCGTGTTATCAGTGTGGTTCCGAAAATGTTACGCGCGAAAATTGTAAAAAGTGTAATACAAGTCAGTGTTTTTACAGTTTGTTTACGGACACGACAACATCTAATTTGATTATGGACAATAATGATTATCATAACTTTCAACAATCTTCCGTTGTTTGTAATAACAATCACTTATTAACTGAGTCTATAACTATGAATAGTTCTTTTCAAAATGATTTTTTTGCTCAAAATGTTTCTAAAGATTTAATGAATAATTCTTATAATAATGATTGTACTAGAATAGAAAATAATCCTTGCTATAATCATTCAGTTAACGATAAAATATTATCGCCTTTGTGTACTAAATATAGTCAAGGGGCTATACTTCATAGTAACTTAGAAAATAGTAAAAATAGTCTCGGAGACAGTGTGCAAAGTAATTTTCATAACAATACTGCTTCTTTTAATAGTGTTGACAAGCAAAATTCTTTTTTGTCTGTAAAGCAAAACACTATGCCTTTACACAGTGAAAATAGTCACGGAGACAGTGTGCAAAATATTTTTTCTAACAATATTGTTTGTGTGAATAATGTTGAAAATCAAAATTCTGTTTTGTCTATGAATAAAAACAGTAATAATTGTAATAAATCTAGTTCATACGTTAACGTGAGCACGCGCGCGAGCGAGAATACAAAATTGAATTTGCAACCTATTTTACGACCTGTTTTTCAAATTGAAATTTTAGGTATGCATGGTACTGCAATAATTGATACAGGTGCTAAGCATTCCATTGCGGGCCATACTCTATACTCCCTTCTCCAGAGTAGGAGATGCTCTTTCGTACCTGAAAATAGGTTTATAAAGCTCGCTGACGGGGTTGCGCGTGAAATGGACGTATTCATGACTAATATTGATGTTCATGTGTATGGTAAAGTTATCAATACTGACTTTTTGATTTTACCCGAAGCAAATAACAATGAGACATTGTTAGGTATAGATTTTTTGATGGCAGCACAGGTGTGTTTGGATTTTTCTCGTCAATATTGGTATTTTTCAGGTAGTAATATTTATCATCAGATGTGTTTTGAACCGGTCTCTCGGTTTCTCACCTGCTCTCTTACAGAGGTTTTGAGAGAGGATGAAGGCACACATCTAGCACTTTCTGATCGTAATTCATTAGGGAATTTTTTGAATGCCAATGCGGATATTTTCCAGCCAGGGGGAGCGGCGACACCCTATGCTGAGCACCGCATTGATACAGGCGATCACCCTCCCATATTCACACCCCCGTATCGCTTAACTCCAGCAAAGAAGGAACTCATGCGGGAAGAAATTGACAAGATGTTGAAAGAAGGAGTCATTGAGGAGTGTGATTCTGCCTGGTGCTCTCCTGCACTTCTGGTGCCTAAAACAAATGGATCTGTTCGTTTTTGCGTCGATTATCGGCGTCTTAACGCTGTGACAAAAACAGACCACTACCCAATGCCTCTTATAGACGAATTACTCCAATCTACCAAGAGTAACTGTTTTATGAGTACAATGGATCTTCGGTCGGGATACTGGCAAGTCAACGTTCACGAGCCTGATAGAGACAAAACGGCGTTTATAAGCCCGTTCGGGACATATCGCTTCAAGCGCATGCCGTTCGGATTGAAGAATGGACCTTCTACGTTCCAGCGTCTCATCGATAGGTTGCGTTCTTGCTCTTCTTTGTCGAATATTACTCTATTAGCATATTTAGATGACTTGCTCCTGGTGACAGAAGGCTCATTTACGAAACACCTGGAAGAGCTGCAACTTGTGTTTAATCGCCTTCGTGAATTTAAACTCTGTGTAAATAGAGAAAAATGTGTGTTTGCAAGAGAAAGCGTTAAGTACTTAGGACACATCATTACACAACACGGAGTTGCAACTGATCCTGATAAGATTCAAGCAGTTATTGAGATGAAAGAACCTAAAAATTTAAAACATTTACGTACCTTTATACAAACATGTTCTTGGTTCCGCAAATTCATCCCAAATTTTGCCAAAGTAGCTGAACCATTAACGAATCTTACAAGGAAAAATCAAACCTGGAGTTGGGGAGATGCACAGTCCACAGCATTCCAAGAACTGAAACGCTTACTTACCACAGCCCCAATTTTAATTCAAGCAGATTTCTCTAAGATTTTTATTTTACGCACCGACGCCAGTAGCTATGCCATCGGGGCAGTTCTACTCCAGGGGGAGGAGAAAAATGAAGAAAGGCCTATTGAGTACGCGAGTCGTTTGTTAAATGCCGCGGAAAGAAATTATTCCACAACTGAACGAGAGGCTCTTGCAGTTGTGTGGGCAGTGGAGAGATTCAGAAGCTACTTAGACGGGCATCCAGTCGTTATTGGAAGCGACCACCAGCCTCTACGCTGGTTACTTACCTTAAAATCTCCTACAGGCCGTTTAGTAAGATGGGCCCTTAAATTACAATCCTATGATATTTGTTTTGAATACACTCCAGGGAAAGTGAATGTAGTGGCAGATACCCTAAGTAGACCAACTTGTACTGAAGATACACAAAATAGTTGTGGAATCTGCTCAGTAATTGTAGACCTACCAACAAAATTCCCTGTAGAGTTACGTCGAGAACAGCTGGCTGATACTGAAGTCCAGAAAATTATAGTGGAGATAGAGGGAGAAAATGAAATAGCTGCTTCAAGATGGTTAGAACGTGGTTACTTAATGGATCAAGGAGTCCTTTACCGTCTTAACCCTGATTCGGAAAGCGAAACACCTCAGCTAGTTGTTCCAGTCAATCTTCGGCAAGAAATTTTAAAAGAATGCCATGACTCTGTTTTGGCCGGACATCCCGGAATAGACCGTACTTACCTCAAAGTTGCCCAGCTGTATTATTTCCCGGGAATGCGTCGCATTATCACCGATTATGTCAAATCATGTGTACATTGCCAGAGATACAAGGCAACAAATGACAAACCTCCAGGATTACTTCAGACGCCACTCCTAAATCAACGTAATGAGGTGTTAGCTATCGACTTATTCGGACCCTTACCTGAAGGTGAAAATGGGGAGAAATGGGTACTGCTAGTTGAAGACACTGCTACTCGTTGGGTTGAATTATTCGCTCTTCAAGAGGCTAGCGCTGAAGCCTGTGCTAAAAAGTTGATAGAAGATTATTTCCTCAGATATGGGTTACCTAGAAGAATAATTTCTGACAACGGAGTTCAATTTATAGGAGCAGTAATGCAACAATGTTTGTTTATTCTAGGAATATCTCAAAATTTTGTACCTTTATATCATCCTTCAGCAAACCCCGCAGAACGTAAGAACCGCGATTTAAAGCTGCAACTTAGTATATTGGTTGGTAATGAACACACATCTTGGCCAACAAAACTCCATGTGATAAGATATGCTATGAATAGTGCTAGATGTAGAACCACAGGAGTAACTCCTGCTTACCTTATGCTGGCCAGAGAGATGAGGTCACCTACAGAGATACGTCATGACCTGAAAGCAATACTGGACAAAGAAAATTTTGTTCCTCAAATAACACCATACTTACGGTCCTTTATTAGTTCTTTATCTGCTGTGAGAGAACGAGTTGAAATACAACAAGATAAAACAAAAGCACATGCAGATCTAAGTCGTCGTGAATCAAAATCATATGAAGTCGGAGATAAAATATTAGTCAAGTCTCACGTCCTCAGTAATGCGCAAAAAGGTCGTACCGCAAAATTTGTTCCTTCTCGAGATGGACCCTACATAATAACAAAAAAGGTGACACCAACTACATACCTTATTTCTTCAACGGATAATCCTTCAATATCACTAGGTAAATACCATAGTAAGGACTTGACACCGTTTGTTGAAAGTAAAATTGATGACAGTATACCCAAGCCAGTAATACCAAAGCGTACGCGGGGTCGCCCTAAAAATAAACCAATACAGGATCGAGGGCGTAATCCTGAACTGGAGGGGGAGGATATAGCAACCCGCGGATCCCTAAATCCTACGCGTGAGTCGCGCGGCCGCTTACCGGCGCGATACCGCTGAGCCTGCGCAGTAGAATAAAATTCACTCCCTGCGCACCCCACGCGAACCTGTTTCATTCGTTAGTTAGCCACAGGAGATACGCGATGAACTACGTTTGCTTGCTCTCGCCCGCGTCGCCACGTTTTGTTAAGTTATTTAAGTAATAAGTTTCTGTAATCGTGTTTGTGGGTTAATAAAACCATTTCTTTTCAAAAGTGTTGCAAACTTATTAAATAGCACCCACCCCACTGCTATAGTATGTAAAATTTTGATAACTATTCAGTGCTTTTAGTAATGTGAAAAATTCAACGAGACCATCTATTTTATTTATTTATTTACACTTTATTGCACAATAAATATGATACAATAGGCGGGCTTAATGCCTTAAGGCATTTTCTACCAGTCAACCGTGAGGGCAGGGCAGAAAATTTGAGGCGGTGCAAGAAACATAAAAAAAGAGCTTGTAACAAACTTATCTTAACAAAAATAAACAATGATAAAGAAATGTAACTACGCATACATACAAACATACACACATGCATATATACACACAGTTGTAAATAAATATATACACCTACATAAATATACATAATATATAAAAATAATAATCTGCCAATAACTTTTTGGTTGCGTTTTCAAACTGTGAAGGGATACTACGCAATACGTATAGTTTCATGAATCAAAATGAGATCATTCCCATAGACTGTGCTCAAGCTCGAGCGCCTGGTTTAAATGTATGCATTAAACGGAAAAAAATATTACGATAAGTGGAAAACATAATTGATATAAAATATTACAAAGCTCTTAAAAATATGCTCTAAAGCTCTTAAAAATACTCGGAAATAATATCGAATATCGATATTTTGTTTGATATATAGATATTTTTTTCTCAAGTCTATTTTGTTGCATTTGTTTACAAACATTGCAGTGATTTGCAGCTTGCTAATGTTGCGGTCCGCATGACGATGATATCGATATTATCGCGATAACAGCCGGTCCGCATGAACGTTAGCGCGTTCACGATATCTGTCATGACGTCATAGATGACGCCATTAAAGCCGCCATTTTGCGCTAACATCGACCATGCCCCAGAGCGTTATCGTTGTGAGCGAACTGTCAAAAGTGTCAAATTAAACCGCCAATGCAAAAGTATTTTGAACTTTTGAGACAATTTATTAATAAAAAGTTAAGAAAAATGGATTTGGTTGAACTGGTTCCGCTTACTGTGAGGGATGAGGAAAATAACAGAGTAATGGAGCTTTCTCTTACTCCACAACAACAAAACAGAGATTGCAACGGTAAGCATTATGTGTTGTTGTGTGTAAACAGAGTTCGTTAGATAATTTGTGATGCCTCCATGGTCCATAAGAGTACCTAGATCTAGAAAAAAAAAGAATGTTTGAATAATAAAACCGATATACAACATTCACCAAAAACAGAGTATCTACTGAGAAAGTAGAGTAATAATATTCTACTGCCTAAAACAATTTATGTACTGATGTAATAAATTCGCAGAGTACTTTTTTGGAAAACTGAAATTTGAGGTTAGCTAGCAGTTTCGATAGCGCGCTAAGTCGGTCCGCATGATAATCTGTCACAAACTGTCATTTGTCGATTTAAGCGGGCTAACGAATGCGGACCGGGCGTGAGCGTTGTGATCGCTATAATCAAAATTATTCTCATGCGGACCACACCATAAATTAAGAGCCCACCATCCGCGCGAGCCCGAGCTAGTTTAGGTAAATTTCTCTAGTCTCTGTTTGTGTGCGTCGCTCACGCACACAAGCGAACTCGGTCGCGCAATCGGCACCAACCGGTACGGCCGCCTAGCAAAATATCGTAGATGTTAATTTTGAATTTAATAGGTGTTTATTATTTACTGTGTTATACTATAGTAAATACACGGATGTGTTTAATCATCTTTTATTTTTACAAGCTTTTATTTAGCTTGCACTGTATATATAATGTAGATTTGACCACTTCTCGGTTTTCGATTGGGCTGAAATTTTGCACATAATAATATGTATATCGTGACAATGCAATATTATGATAACATGGAGCTGATCTGATGAAGGAACTGGACGGTGGCCATAGGAACTCCGTAATAAAACGACGCAACCCCATCGAGTTTAGGCTCGTTTGATTCGGATTGACGAGTACTTTGATCCTATATGCTAACCAGGATCTGATGCTGGAGCTGAAAGGTGGCCACAGGCACTCTTCAATAAAACGACACAACCCCATCGAGTTTGGGCTCGTTTGATTCGTATTGACCAGTACTTTGGTCCTATGTGGTAACCAGGGTTTGATGCTGGAGCTGGAAGGTAGCCATAGGAACTCCGCAATAAAACGACACAACCCCATCGAGTTTAGGCTCGTTTGATTCGTATTGACGAGTACTTTGGTCCTATATGGTAACCAGGGTCTGATGCTGGAGTTGGAAGGTGGCCATAAGAACTCCGCAATAAAACGACGCAACCCTATCAAGTTTGGGCTCGTTTGATTCATATTGACGAGTACTTTGGTCCTATATGTTAACCAGGGTCTGATGCTGGAACTGGAAGGTGACCATAGGAACTCCGCAATCAAACGACACAAGCCCATCGAGTTTGGGCTCGTTTGTTTCGTAATGACGAGTACTTTGGTCGAGTTTCGTAATGGCGGCCATGCGGTTACAAAATGATAAAATTTAAATTAATAGTAAAGAGATTTAAAAAAAAACGTCACCCCACACTAGGATTTTATTTTAAAGCCCTAATAAGACTAAAATAAATTTTAATTTATTACATGATACATCTAATATATAAAATTCTCGTGTCACAGTGTTTGTTACCAAACTCCTCCGAAACGGCTTGACCGATCTTTATGATTTTTTTTGTGTATATTCAGTAGGTCTGAGAATAAGTCGTAAACTATTTTTTATTATGGCGAAACGTAAGTTCGCCGTTATTATGGCGAAACGTAGTTCGCCGGCACAGCTAGTTTTTAATAAAATATAAAAGCTTGTCGCAAGATTTACCTATTTTATAAAAAACAAATATTTTTTTCATAGAATTACCAATATTTATTTATTTAAGGCTTACCAAGTAAATACATACGGGCAAGGTACTTAAACAGTTTTTTTTATGGAGGGCCTGGCAAATGACCTCCTCCCGCCTGATGTTAAGCGGTGAAAGAGGCCCAAATGAGTTGACAGATAGAGGAGGGAGGACATCCACTATCCAACCTGCCCGCCCCTTGCCGGCCTAAAAGATGTTTTTCACACCTCTTTTGAAGGAACCCATGTTGTAGGATGGAGGAAACACGTGCGCAGGTAGAGAATTCCAAGTGTGGGATGAACGACAGAAGACTTACCGGAGGGGGACTCTGTACCCAGGTCGTGTGCTTGGGTACCTCCGTCTTACCTATTTCTGCCGCAAAGCAGCAGTGCTTGCATTGCTGTGTTCCGGTTTGAAGGGTAAGATATGGCACTGAAATTACTGGGTACCGTGACTTTACATCTTAAGTCACAAGTTGGCAACGTACACTGTGGCCTTTGTGGGGGTTGCAGTTTTACTGCGAATGTCACAGGAGCCACATGTATTATAGGTGACTGTTACCACTTACCATCAGGTAGGCAGTTTGCTTTTTTGCCAACTTAGTAGCAATAAAAAAAAGAAGAAGGAATCTTGGAATTTCTTGGTACGGTGTGAAAAGGAGGATACAGTGTAAGGATGACTCCGTAGACCCTTACTCGTTTTTCTGTTAAGGAATGGAGAGGGAGGGATAAGGTTAAAGAGCTCTTCAGAGCATTCCCCGTGGAACATTCGGTAAAAAGCGCTAAGAGAGGCGATGTCACGACGAAGTTGTAGAGGCTCGAGTTTGTTAGTTGCCTCTACATCGCCAATTATTCGAATAGCGCGACGCTGCAATCTGTCCAGAGCATCGAGGAGGTACTGAGCGGAGCCGGAGTGCGAGCAATATTCCACGCAAGACCTAACCTGAGTTTTATACAACAGGCATAGTTGGTCCGGCGCAAAATACCTACACACCTTGTTCAGGACACCGAGTTTCCGTGAGGCAGCAGTTATAACGGATTCGAGTTTTTCAAAAAAGGGATCATATATGCATTTAAATTTCAGGACTGCACAGCATTGTCATGTGTGTATAACAATGCTGTACAAAACGTTATTTATTACAAAAAAATAAATATAATAATCAAGTTAAATTGTTTTATTGTTTATCCTAATTCTCGGGACAAGCTTTTATATTTTTATAAGAAAATATATCTTGAATTAAATTAAAGTTTATTTTCCTCTTTTAAGGCATTATAATATAAGCTTGTTTTTAAAAAACTTTTTTTAAACTAATTGCTCAAATAATACGAAATATTTTAATGACTACCGAGTACTTTATTGTTAGTTGTATCTACAATTATTTTATATAATATACATATAATAATTTAGTAATAAACAAATATGAAATGAATATTTTCTTGTGCTCAACGCACTTTTTAGTGCATTGAAGCCATTCGCTAGATTGTAATAAAAAAATAAATTAAAGTTTATTTTCTTTTTTTAGGGCATTAAAATAAAAGCTTGTTTTAAAAAATCTTTTGTGATAGCGGCCATCTTGTTTTAGTTTTTTTCATGGTGTACTGTATTTTACGAACTTTCATTTGATACCCTATATACAGGCCCATATTGTGGGGATTGTACATAAAAATAATCTGTCAATTTGTGACGGCGGCCATCTTGGATTAGATTGTCTTTCAGAATATACTATATTCTACAATTCATTCTACAATTCAAGCTCTTTCATTTGACACCTAAATTGGGGAAGGTCGCACAAAAGAAATTGATGGGTTTGCGTAAGGATATTATCTAGGCTAGGCTCAAAGTGCTCATCAAGAAAAATCATAGGACCAAAGTACTCGTCAATACGAATCAAGCAAGCCCAAACTCGATGGGGTTGCGTCGTTTTATTTCGGAGTTCCTTTGGCCACCTTCCAACTTCAGCATCAGACCCTGGTTACCATATAGGACCAAAGTACTCGTCAATACGAATCAAACGAGCCCAAACTCGATGGGATTGTGTCCTTTTATTGCGGAGTTCCTATGGCTATCTTCCAGCTCCAGCATCAGACCCTGGTTACCACATAGGTCCAAAGTACTCGTCAATACGAATCAAACGAGCCCAAACTCGATGGGATTGTGTCCTTTTATTGCGGAGTTCCTATGGGTACCTTCCAGCTCCAGCATCAGACCCTGGTTACCACATAGGTCCAAAGTACTCGTCAATACGAATCAAACGAGTCCAAACTCGATGGGGTTGCGTTGTTTGATTGCGGAGTTCCTATGGCCACCTTCCAGCTCCAGCATCAGACCCTGGTTACCACATAGGTCCAAAGTACTCGTCAATACGAATCAAACGAGCCCAAACTCGATGGGGTTGTGTCCTTTTATTGCGGAGTTCCTATGACTACCTTCCAGCTCCAGCATCAGACCCTGGTTACCACATAGGTCCATGGTACTCGTCAATACGAATCAAACGAGCCCAAACTCGTCGGGGTTCTGTCGTTTTATTGCGGAGTTCCTTTGGCTACCTTTCAGCTCCAGCATCAGACCTTGGTTACCACATAGGACCAAAGTACTCGTCAATACGAATCAAACGAGTCCAAACTCGATGGGGTTGCGTTGTTTGATTGCGGAGTTCCTATGGCCACCTTCCAGCTCCAGCATCAGACCCTGGTTACCACATAGGTCCAAAGTACTCGTCAATACGAATCAAACGAGCCCAAACTCGATGGGGTTGTGTCCTTTTATTGCGGAGTTCCTATGACTACCTTCCAGCTCCAGCATCAGACCCTGGTTACCACATAGGTCCAAGATACTCGTCAATACGAATCAAACGAGCCCAAACTCGTCGGGGTTCTGTCGTTTTATTGCGGAGTTCCTTTGGCTACCTTTCAGCTCCAGCATCAGACCTTGGTTACCACATAGGACCAAAGTACTCGTCAATACGAATCAAACGAGTCCAAACTCGATGGGGTTGCGTTGTTTGATTGCGGAGTTCCTATGGCCACCTTCCAGCTCCAGCATCAGACCCTGGTTACCACATAGGTCCAAAGTACTCGTCAATACGAATCAAACGAGCCCAAACTCGATGGGGTTGTGTCCTTTTATTGCGGAGTTCCTATGACTACCTTCCAGCTCCAGCATCAGACCCTGGTTACCACATAGGTCCAAGATACTCGTCAATACGAATCAAACGAGTCCAAACTCGATGGGGTTGCGTTGTTTGATTGCGGAGTTCTTATGGCCACCTTCCAGTTCCAGGGTCAGACCCTGGTTACCATATAGGACCAAAGTACTCGTTAATACGAATCAAACGAGCCCAAACTCGACGGGGTTCTGTCGTTTTATTGCGGAGTTCCTTTGGCTACCTTCCAGCTCCAGCATCAGACCCTGGTTACCACATAGGACCAAAGTACTCGTCAATACGAATCAAACGAGCCCATACTCGATGGGGTTGCGTTGTTTGATTGCGGAGTTCCTATGGCCACCTTCCAGCTCCAGCATCAGACCCTGGTTACCACATAGGTCCAAAGTACTCGTCAATACGAATCAAACGAGCCCAAACTCGATGGGGTTGTGTTCTTTTATTGCGGAGTTCCTATGGGTACCTTCCAGCTCCAGCATCAAACCCTGGTTACCACATAGGTCCAAAGTACTCGTCAATATGAATCAAACGAGCCCAAACTCGATGGGGTTGCATTGTTTGATTGCGGAGTTCCTATGGCAAACTTCCAGATCCAGCATCAGACCCTGGTTACCATATAGGATCAAAGTTCTCGTCAATACGAATCAAACGAGCCCAAACTCGATGGGGCTATGTCGTTTTATTGCGGAGTTCCTATGGCCACCCTTCAGCTCCAACATCAGATCAGCTCCATGTCGTCATCATAATATATTTATACATATGCATGCAAAATTTCAGCTTAATCGGAAACCGGGAAGTGAGTCAAATTTAACTCGCAAGATTAGACCCGAACATGCAAAAGATAAATAAAAGCTTGTAAAAAGGTTGAAGGTTTTTCGTACAGCAGCCACAAATAACAAAATTGTTAGTTATCAACTTCTCCGATTACTCCGTAGGACTTCGCGTCGTATACATACACAAATAATTACGCGACCGGGAGCTAGCTCAAAGCGACGTGCTCTCACTTCGAGTCTTGATTGCACACTGAATTTCGACGCGCCCGAGCCAAGTATTTGTAAGAACATCGATAAATGTATGTTAAAAAATTCAAATAAAAATCAATGTACGATAATTTAGAAAAATACCACGGTGTCAGTGTTTTGCTTAACTTTGTTCTATATATTTGTTAAGCTAAAATATAATAGGGTTAATTAATGCAGCTAAAAATCACGAACGGTATGTGGGTGTAACCTAAATTTTAAGTAAAATTGATGCTATTTTTTAACGAAATGGTATGTAAATTTGAAAAATGGTGACGGTGTTTGTGTAGATACATCATTTAAGAATTTAAATTTATTTTTTCCCGGTCAGTTAACTGGAACGTTAACGTAAAATATCAAAAACGCCAACGGCCTTTTTGCTATTTTTCGCGCCATGGGCCCTTAACTCTATAATCATCATTGGTGAACAATAGGCTAGTTGACCCTTTTTTAAAGTAGGGCTTAAAATGTTCATAATTGTTGTATTAGACCATAGCACATGAATATTATTTTTTTCGATGGCTAAAAAGTGCAAAAAATCTATTTTAAATTAAGATTTTCAATTTTGGACCGAAAACACGGTCAGCCATGATAGTCTGTTCATTATCTGTGGCAATGACGTCAGTCTTATAGTAAACAAAGCACGGGGGCGAAATAACCTCACAAAAACAATGCTTTCTATTAAATATCACAAAATATAGTAAAACTGTATATGGAACGGGACAATAGAACAGTAATATAGAAATACCTCTTCAAAGACTCCAGGAAATCTGTGGATTAGACGTACCCAGTGATATAGACATGCGAAATATTTGGTTAACACTCGCTTAAAGAAATTCTGTAACTATCTACTGAAACTCAAATGTATTTTTGCGAAAATCACATTAATGTAAGTACTATAACTGAATAACTCAATCTGTGTAGGTACTTCAGTTTCAACTTAAACAAAATAGAAGTTTTTAGGTTGTATGTAAAATCAAATCTGTATGTAAATTAATTAAATTTTTATCTTTCAGTTAGAATGAAAACTGACTGCAGCCGACCAACCAAATTTTAACTTGACCAGAAAACTGAGAGAAAACTTGACCATTTACGCCTTTTTGATTTAATCTAAGTTATACACAGACACTAGATGATGTTTCAAGGAAAAGAATATGTACTTATGTCCAATTGAATAATGATGTAATTGAATATTAATTAAAAAGTATGTAATACAAACAAAAATATCAAAGTTTCATAATGAATATATTTATCTAAACAACTTTTACTTGAATTTACTGAGTACCTAATTTAAATTTGTTGCTTTCAGTGGTTAATTAATGAGAACTATTGTGTACTAACCTGTTCTCCTCTTGACAACGAGATTGATAAGGCAGTAAAAGTTGTGCAACATAATACAAAGCAGTGCATGCTCAGCCACAACATCAAAATGTGACCCGTCAACTAGAACAACATTATGTCAACAAAATAACTCAAGTATTCATATACCAAAGAACCATAGAAGTAAATAGGTCCAGTTTGGTAAAACTGAAAGATGTTATATCTTCACTGATTAAACCTGCTGGCAACCATGGCTGGTAAATTTCAGGACAGCTTACGCAAGAATATGCAAGTTATCCATTTTAAAGCATTTTAAAACAAATATATTAAATGTGATTGCTGTGTTGTCAGCCTGTGCTCTTCTTAATTTACAAGACCCTTCTTATTAAATAAATAATATATAAAGAATTTTTTTTCTTTGCTTTATACATAACTAACACCTTAAAATGACATAATAAATTTTTGTACTACATTAGTCATTATGTTCTTCACAAAAAAAAATGTTCTATATTTATTTGACAATAATGACTTTTAAAGGTTTAAGTTGAATCAAAATATTTTAATTTGAAATGCATGTGTTTTATTTTTCTGTTACACCTTAAAAGATTTATAATATTTTATAGGTTTGTTGCTCATTTTTATCATTGTTACTCAAATATAGTATATTATGTTCCAAAAGTACAAATAGGTTGAATAGAGTTAGATCAAATTTATTAATTTGTATATATTGCCTTAAGGTCGCAGGTAATAAAAGTCAAAATAATAGTAAAGTGATTTATTATGAAGTAATACTTTCATATAATTTAGGAAAAATGTAGTATAGTTTCCAAAATGACACTATTTGATCAATAAGTTTTTTGACATTCAGATTGTTAGAACAAATACCTATTATAGCTAATATTGTCACCTTTTGAGTGTTTTCAAAATGACATACTGCTAGCAACACAAAAGTATATAAGTTTTGTTTGCTTTAGCACAAAACATCTGCATCTATACTTGAGTTAAGCATACTGTTCACAGTTTTCCGTCTTTGATAATTAACATTATCTTCAGTAAAAGAGCATGACAATTTTGTATTAATCTATCTATTCTATTCTATTGTTGAATAGACTATTACAGGGTATTAATCAGAAATGAGGTCATATTTTGCAAATTTCAACCCAAATCTTCATCTTTCAACTTTTATCCACATTTCATTATACTCGTAGGTGTCTGCAAGATTTCCCACCAAAAATCTTCTCAACAAAAGAACCATCATGTGTTATGCACTGGCTGACTTTATAGCACATGGAAGCTGTTATTGTTTATAACGAAGCTCGAACTAAAGAGCACTTCTGTATTGATGATTCGTGGTTTAGTTTTCTATGCACTTTATTCTTTCTTCATTGAAGAGGTCTTTTATTTTTTAAGAAATATGTCACAATCTGTCTGTGAATGTTTATATATTTTTCCTCCCAGTAATTTTCTTCATGCTTGACAAATGAACAACTGCCAATCTTTCTCTTTTTATGTTCATTTACAAATTCTTGCAGTACTACACTGGTATTTGACACATGATCCTGATGTTTTCTTTTCAACATTTCTCTTGAAGTAAATATTTTTAGTGTTTATTTGACTTTTGAGAGATAGAATTCTATCCAATAGCATTCAACTGCTGTACAAAATAGCTCCTCACTGTGATGGTGCAACCACACCAAAAATGCATGTTTGCAACTCTCTTCTGCCGCGTGACAATCTTAACAAGTACACTTGTAACCGTTCTTCATTATAACAGTATTGAAACTGTACTTATATTGTTTAGAGCGATACACAAAGAATCTCCTGACCATCAATCTGTCTATTTTCGGAAGATTTGTACTATCTGCTCTCACAAATCCAACATCAATGGTTGATTTTGCTATTAATACAAATAATTTACGATATTTACAAATATAATAACGGAGACTTGGACGATTTTTTGCCAGTTTTAGGAAAGAATAGTGCAAATCGACGAGTTGTTGAATCAAATTTGACATTTCTTTGTTTACTATATGATTGACGTCACGGCCCTGACCACAGGATATCAAAGCGTTTACGGCGTGAGATAAAAAAAAATATTTCTAGCATTTTCAAATTAAAATTTTACAGCAATCATTCATTGTTATTTATTAAAATCGGTATATTGTGGAACCTTATGCCAAATACTGTTAGAAATAAACAATATTTTAATAAATTTTGATATGAGTCAACTACCCTATTCTTTCAAAAATTTTCGTAATTTTTGTTACGTATCTCTTTCACTTGACGCTGGCATAATTAACAAAATTGCCATAAAAGGATAAAAAAAACTCTATTTAGTTGCTACATGTATATACTATATATCTATGTACTGATGGAAAATATCTTCATAATCCTACATTAAGTAGGTACCTAATCTTACAAAATTAAATAGTTTAATCAAGATTTGTAATTCCAATGAACATAAATGTTGTGTTATAGATTAATTTCGAGCGCAGTTCTAGTCAGTACAGTATAATTTTATTAATTTAATCGTGAAGTCAATAATATGTATTGTCATTTTAATTTATTATGGTGCATTTTAGTTGCGAGTAGCAAGCGTGTGTTCAGGTGTCATGGCCTCTTCAGCTCCTTATTGTTCAGAAAAGAAACCAATGAAATACTTATCGCAATCAGAAGCAACTTCTCTGGACCAAGAACTGTTCAGTGAATACAAGTTTAGTGTTGATCAGTTGATGGAGCTGGCTGGTTTGAGCGTGGCTACTGCAGTAGCCCGTGCATATCCACCTACTTCGTTAGTATCTAATTACAATATAATAGTTTTTCGTAGTTAAATTATAGTATACATTGTATTTTTTCATTTATTAGTGATCAAAGTTTTATAGTGCATAGTTTGTTTAAGATGATGTGCTGACAAGCTTTCATACAAATTCTTAAAGATTATATTGTTTTACAACCAGTCAATAAAAAAGACATTGATGTTTTACAGTTACAAATCCGTGCTGGTTGTTTGTGGTCCAGGCAATAATGGTGGTGATGGGTTAGTAGCAGCTCGCCACATGGTACTCTTTGGATACAGTGTAGCAATTTACTACCCGAAACGTACACCCAAACCACTTTATGAGAATCTGCTGGAACAATGCAAGAAATTTGGTATTCAAATTGTTGATACATTACCACACCAAACACAAATAAAAAGTGAATACCAAGTACTAGTCGATGCACTATTTGGTTTTAGTTTTAAGCCTCCTGTTAGAGATGAGTTGAAACCAGCATTAGATATCTTATTGAATGGAAATGTTCCTGTTTGCAGGTAAGTTGTCATGCAAATATTCCATTTGTAACAAAAGATAAAAACCAAATAAAAAAAACAATAAAACACTTGATTGTTTGACAAAATATACATAAAATTTCAAAACAACATGTACAATCTATTGTACATGTTTTGATGAGTGCCAATTGCCATAGCCACGGTGGCGGTGATGTCGATGTCGCTGCATTTATATTTAAATAAAGTTTTACTTTTTGTTGTCTTCGTGGACAACGAGAAAGCCTTTGACTCTATTGAGACCTGGGGGGCTACCGCCTAAGTCCTAGCGATGCAGTCATTATCATTCTAATGTCACCTGTGACATTAAAATTATAGCGAGTACATCGCTATAATTTAGGCGGTAGGGCCTCTGAACTGTTGGGCAATTTCTGTAGTGGTGCCAAGTTTACTGGTGATACATCAAAATGCTTCGATGTCTATACCATGGCTGTCCAGGCTTCTAGCAGAGTCGAACAACACCAATAAATTAAATCTCAGAGAGGTGTGAGACAAGTAGATGTCATATCTCCACAACTTTTCACTGTTGTGTTAAAGTCTTTAAGAATGTCTTTAAGACTACTGGCCTGCCTTGACAAATCCTCCCAACATGTGTCTCTGCATGAACTTGGACAAAACAAATGTTACGTTTAACAGTCATATTGCACTTCACTGGGCAACTGTCACCAGGCTCTCACTTGGGCATATGTTAAAGTTAGGGAGAGACAACTTCGAGAGGCAGTAAGATGGGAGGATTTGCTTGAGCATCTGGTTAGATGCAGCAGTTAGGTAATCAGCGGACCTCAAAATCCGCATTGGCAGAATAATCATATGATTCATTTTGGTAGTCATAAAATGACCAATATGTTTGCAATTGGTATTAAACAATAATCCTAAATCTAGACAACACCTAAAATAATATAAATTTAGAACCTGTCAGCACATTCAACTTATTCGGCTTAAAATAGACTCAGATCTTAATTGGAAAATTCACATTCAGAATATAAAATCTATGTTGGCTAAATATAACACAGTTATGCATTTTTTTTAAATTAGAAATTGCATGAACTTGGAGACTGACTTTTTTATATTATATGTACTAACTGTGCCCGCGAACTTCGTTTCGCCTTACGATAGATTTCCCGTCATATTTTTCCCGTGGGAAATATAGCCTATGTTACTCACGAAGGATGTAGCTTTCTAATGGTGAAAGAATTTTTAAAATCGCCCCAATAGTTATCGAATTTTCCCATAGGAAAGAAATATTTTCCCGCGGTAAAAATTATAATATAGCCTATAACTATCAGGGACAATGAAGCATTCTAAAGGTAAAAGAGTTTCTCAATTCGAACCAGTAGTTTCTGAGATTTGCGCTTACCAACACATTTTGCAATTCATTTTTATATATAAGAAGATTATGCATATGCTTCTGTGTGGCTCTGATATTGAGTTACCCTTTGAGGCAGTATTTGAGCTTACTTATACATTGTGAAATAGACACAATTTATTATGTAATTTATTTTAAATGTTTAGAATAAGTATGACTCGTCAATAATTCATTATATTGCATTTATTACAGTGTTGATATACCCAGCGGTTGGGATGTTGAAAAAGGTCCTAGTGATGACAGAGCATTAAAGCCAGCTATGCTTATATCCTTGTCCGCTCCGAAACTCTGTTCTAAGCCTGATATTCTAGGAAACGTCAAACATTTTCTTGGTGGAAGATTTCTACCACCCAGTATAGTGTGTAAGTATAATTTAACATTGCCCAATTATCCTAATCAAGATCAAGTGGTGCAGTTATCATAGTAAAATAGTTTTGTATAAAAGTACAGTCAGTAACGCGTTAAGTTATATGTTTGCATTACGAAAGTCGTAGCTATTACAAGCGACCTAAGAGCACCAAGGGTGTCTATGTTTTCAAAATATTGTAAAGTAATCAAATAATGCCGATGTAATCTTACAGAGTTTAAAATAAATACCTGATGTTTTCAGTTATGATTTTTTGTATTTACATTCATTGTGGTCACATCATCACATTACTCTATTCAACTGGACATTGTCTGGCCCATGATTTTTCTGTGAAGTTATCAGTATTTTGGCGTCTATCATAGTTTTGAATCGGTAGCTTAACATCCTGGGGTGGGTACTAGACCATACTGGGGTGGGCACGGACCACCCGGCCCTCCCCCCTCTATACTATACGCCAATATGTTGAAAACTGAGCATGCCAATTTTTATTTAGCAAACTTTGCACAAAAGAGGGCTTAAAACATAAGTAAGAATGATATATTATAAGCTACCAATATTTCGGAACCTTCTTTAGACTTTCTGCAGCTCTATTCGACATTTTCCTAATGTATGTAGAACTCAGTGCTGATAGTACTATCGCCACTGAGTTTTGGCCTTTTTCTCCAAGAAGGGTCCTTTACGAAGTTCCAAAGGGTATTAAAGAGAGCCTCGCCATGGGGACTTTTACGTTTGTTTATTATATGTAATTAAAATATCTTTTCTATACACCAATTACGCCCAAGTTATGTACAACCAGGGATTCGCTTTTGCGAAGTTCCGGAAGCGCGAGAACTAGGTCGCATGCCAGGATCAGGTAGTTGGAGACGCAGATTGAAATAGGTATAGGATACTTTGCCATCTATTTTAAATACACTTTATATCCCGAAATTCCCACGATATAGGTACTCATTAGATCTAATCGGAGTTAAACCAAAGGATATTGATTTTATTGTAATTCGGGTATATTTTCTCATCACCGTTGTAATATAGTAATCACCCCGAAATCAATAGAATGGTTAAAATTGTGTTTTTATTTTAACAGCGGCCACTTCAAAATTGAGTTGAATAAATCTTAGTTATTACGCTCGAGTCGCGAGTCAGCGGTGGATTGCGACATGACTTGGGCTGCCGCGGTGTGTGAGGTGAAGGTAGTGGTGCAGTCGCCAATCAGTCTGCGTTGAGCACGCGTGTTATTGACCGTGGTTTTGTTCGCTGATTAGCGACCCGGTATCTGTAATTGTTTATTTTGTGTCTTGGGAGGTCTATCTAAGACCCCTTGTTTAGTTGAGATTCACATGTGTGTGCATGAGTTCATGAGTTGTACCTTCTCAGAAGAACAGTCCAGCCACGTCCAACTCGTGGATCGTCAGTGGCTCGCCTGGAGGCGATCAGGGGCCCCTGTTTTGTACGCCACGGTGCCTAAGGAGAGAAGAAGAAGCTGGACTGTGAGTACGTAGGTCTTAATTAACAAGTTAGGTATTGTTAGGCAACTCTCACGTGCCTCCTAACACAGCCGCGAAACGCGGTCATATGTACTACCCGTGGTGGTAGCTTGTAGGTTTAAGCAAAGTGTTTCTGCTTAACACCATCACGGCCGAGTACAGAACAATATATAATGGAATGGAATGATTTCAATAATGGTTTAGTCGCTATGACCCTATCAAATCAAGATCTTCGTCGTTATTTCAATGTTTCGCGGTTAAGGTAAGGCGGCCAACTTTCCAATAAGCCAATGGGGGACACCCCGTTAGAGCCAGAGCGCACTAGAGACTTTTGGGTAGACGATAGCTGTTTATCTTTCAGGGAATCAGTATAGAGCTATATTGAAGTGCGAAGTGCACAGATTAAGCGATTAAAAATCGGCCGATCAAACGATCGCAAATGACTGATTTATAATCAATCAAACTATCGGGCAACTGTCAGCCAATTCAATAATGTGCATGAAGTACTATGCGAGCACGCGCACTGCATTCAACTAAACAGTCGCCCGACTGTCGTCAGACTGCCTTGAGCGCGGCGCCATAAGGGCGTGCCCGCACTTATTACTATTCTCTTTGCCGCACTTGATAAACTAACTAAACAGTTGGCTGATCGTTTGCAGTCAGCTCGGCCTAGACGTGCGATTGATTACTAACAGATTGGTGTAGTGCGCGCGTGCCTCTTGACTAAACAGTCGACAGATAGTTTATTTTCGATCGGTGTATATAGCGACTAAACTATCGGGCGACAAAAAGTTTCTAGTGCGCTCTGGCTCTGTCCTTCTGCGAAGATGTGATCTCGCATAAGGAGGCAGCGGACCGGGCGCGGGAAGAAGACCTTCAAGCCGCCCAGCTCCGCTGCAAGCGGTTGGGTGGGAGGAGGCGCGCCTTCTGAGGTGCGCACCAAATACCCTAAGCAGCCAGGAAGGAATTAGGCCCGCCTGACCGACAATCGGCTGGGAGATATTACGTAGAACCTGCGGGGCGATTCTCTAAAAGTGATAGCCTTGTGAGCCTTGCTTGGCAGCGCTTGGCGCTGTATTACTTTTTATCCTTCGGCCCCACCTGCGCCTATCGTCCCGAATCAATTCGTGCTGAAGCTTCTTATGTACGTTTTGAACTCTAAAAAGTTATCGCGTATGTGCTGTGGTCACAGCGGCTTTGTCATTTTGCACGAACTATTGTCCAATAATCCAATATGGCCAAAATTATTTCCAGACGTTTAACTAAGGACAATGAATTTCTTACTTCTACATGTGTGCTAACAATTACATAAAGTATTTATCAAAATCTAATAAGAAACCTTATTTTGGATCCTATGTGATGAACTAAGCTTCATGATGATGTAAGTACCTATAATTATAAAACCATTGCGTCGCACAACAAATCGAAAACAACCGCCGAAATGAACAACGCTAGTCTGACCACGCAGCGCGAATAGTTAGCGCGCTAAAACCCTTTGATGTACCGCCACACGCCCGATAACGCACACGAAGTCCGAATATTCTCGACGATAGCCGACCCCTGCGCGCATGGAACTCTCGATAAACAAAATTTGACAGAGGCGCGTTCAGTGCCTCTGGGTGTAGTTGTCCGGTTGTTTTTTAACTCGCTTAAAGGCATTGAACGGATTGCAGCAACCAAATCTTTTATCTCCGTCTTTCACATGATGTTTTATTTCTCTCTCTTTCTAGTATATGACATTATAGAATATGGCCGCCAATATCATCCAATCACGTAAGAGTATTTCAGTCATAAACGTCAGAGCGTTTTACAACCATCAAATTCGATGGTTGTTCGGTTGTAACTCGCGCCGACACTCAAAGGTCTTGAACGGGCCGGTTGTTTCACCCGGTTGTCACGCTCGAAGGCATTGAACGAGGTTAGAGCGAAAAGTTGTACTTCGCGCGAAGGCCCTGAACGCGCCTCTGCTAAGCTTGACATACTCGACAAAAATCGATAAATTTGACAGATATTCCTAAGAAGTGAAAAGGACAGATGCTTTTGTCGATCGACAAGTCTATGCTCGCAGGGGGTCCAAATACCCATGCTAATAGATGGGTCCTCTGATACCACTTTTTGACAGCTTTCAAATTTGACATTTGGAATCTTTTTTTCATGAATCAAAAAGGATTTTCAGCGGATTTAAGAAAAAAATTGAAAGATATTTATAATATTAGCCAATTATGATTTATATTATAAAAATTTTAAGTGGCTGGACTAAGTAAGTGAGGTGTCAAAATTCAGCACGAAAAATCAGTACTTTGCGTTTCATTTGTAACAATTAGCGCGGCTAAAAATGTCAACATTTCTTAAAAGAAACGCAAAACGAAGTTAACATCAGATGTTAGCCTCAGAAAGTAGCAGTGCTTTATCTGGAACGCAGGGATACTCGACAAAAATCGATAAATTTGACAGATATTCCTAAGAAGTGAAAAGGACAGATGCTTTTGTCGATCGACAAGTCTATGCTCGCAGGGGGTCACATCTGCGTGTATCGCATCAGCACGAAGCTTCAGAAGCCCAATTCACGTAACTAAAATTTTGTAAAAATACAGTTCCGATCTAGTCTCGATATCATTTGCATCAACAATGGCATTCTCGTACACTAAAAGTTTGACGTTGATCTGTCAAAGAATGCAATTTGATTGTAATGCAACCGAGACTTGATTTACACTAAAATCGGCATTCTGCTAAAAAATGACTTGGATTCTGACTGAAAATTGGTATTCTGAAAACTATTTAAATGTCAAAATTGAGTTTGAAAGTTGATCGTAACCATACTGACATTAGATTGTATTGAAGTTATCACAAAGTAGTTTTTGTGGTTTTCTGTGAATTTGGGATTCTCATTTCTACCATTAAAAATGAGCGATTCCGGACTTCGTTGGCATTATTTATTTGTGGCACACCGAACTGCCATGGCTACTGCCAGACGAAGAGCCAGGGAACGACAACCGACAACGTATCCAACGCAATCGTCGCCTTGCTGCAGATGCCATCAGCCTATGTGAGCGAGAGTTTAAAAAGGCTCTCGTTAATTCTGTTGGCATTAATTGGAATAGACTAAACTAAAGGAGATGTTTCAGTTTTGTATGGAGCTCTGGACATGAACCTGTACAGTACTTTAAAATTATCCTGGAGAGATAAAAGCAAAACCTACTATTTATTTTTGTTGTCTCTTCATTAGTTTTAATGTACAAACCGTTTTCCTAACAATCAACTAGCAACATATTTTTAAAAATGGCGTCCATTTCGGACCGCAGCCCTTCTGAGTTGCGTTCCGAGGGTCAGAGTAATGCAACCGAGAGTGTTTTTCACACTCGCTCCGAGGTTCAGAACGGGTCGGTTGCTATCTTTTTTTTTAGTTTGTATCTTGCCGATCAAGATCAAGCAAAGGACAAAATATTATTAATCCTTACTATGAAATTAACAGTCAATATCCATTTCTCTGCTTAAAAATAATTACAACACATAAAAATCACTATATTTCCCTTGTATTAGGCTTAAAAGAGTTCAAAGTAGTGTTATTTAATAAAATAATAAATAATTAGCGTATTTTTGACATCGACTTTGACATAAAATCTGTCAGAGTGTTTTTCACCCTACGCTCGAGTCGGTTGTTTGGTTGCATCACTCGAAGCTTCTGAACGGGCACAGAGTGTACTAACCGCCTGTCAGAGCGTTTTTTACCCCGAGGCACTGAACGGGTCGGTTGCTGTCAGGGTGCACTCGGAGTGCACTCGAGCGTAGGTTCTGAGTTGCGTTCCGAGGGTCAGAGTAATGCAACCGAGAGTGTTTTTCACACTCGCTCCGAGGTTCAGAACGGGTCGGTTGCTATCTTTTTTTTTAGTTTGTATCTTGCCGATCAAGATCAAGCAAAGGGCAAAATATTACTAATCCTTACTATGAAATTAACAGTAAATATCCATTTTTCTGCTTAAAAATAATTACAACACATAGAAATCACTATATTTCCCTAGTATTAGGCTTAAAAGAGTTCAAAGTAGTGTTATTTAATAAAATAATAAATAATTAGCGTATTTTTGACATCGACATTGACATAAAATCTGTCAGAGTGTTTTTCACCCTACGCTCGAGTTGGTTGTTTGGTTGCATCACTCGAAGCTTCTGAACGGGCACAGTGTACTAACCGCCTGTTAGAGCGTTTTTTACCCGGAGGCTCTGGGGGCCGATTCTCAGTTTTTTTGAGATATCTCTAATTCGACATATCTCTATTACATTGCATCTCTACTAATAATCTCTCAAAAATGTCTATGATATGAAAAAATCGTATTCTCGCTGGCAATAGAGATGTATGTCGAATGATGGTCGAATGACTATGAGGGTGCGGTCCGAAATTTGATATCAGCGCTCTCGTGCGCGTTTTGCGTGCAAAAAGTCGGTTCAAAATTGCTCATAATATGCGCATTTGTGAGCGGTATGACAGAAAAGAGGAGTGCACTGTCTCTAGAACTGTCAATGACAAAGTTAACGTTAGTTTCCCGCGGAATTTAATTTCTTCGAATAATTTTTTTCATTAGGTATATCTACAATAGATACAGAAGTGCTCTGTAAAGATACTGGAGGGACAATACACGTCGCCCTTCAATTTTTCTTTACAAATAACATTGATTGATCAAATTGACATTTGACAGACTCAAAGATCGAAAGCTCGGTCAAAAATTGATCTTAATGCTTACGTCCGTGAGCAGTGCAAACGATTTGAATGGGTTTTTTTGTTTGCATGCACGCAACCACACCCATAAAAATGAATGGTTACGTTTTGTTGATTTATACGATCAAAAAAAAACAAAAAAAAGTAGCGTCCAAGTTGTCATCAAAGTTACTTTCTCAAAGCAGACTATGAGCATGTCAACGCGGCTTTACGAAGCGTATTGTGAACCTTTTTCACATCGTTCGAAACGTTGAAATGTTTTAAAACGTCGTGTTTTGTATTTGTAACATTTTTGAATATTTTTAGAAAACAGAATTATTAGAGATGCAGTAATAAATCTATAATGGACTATAAAAACAGTACCCCACTTCAGCACAGAATTCGTGGCTCTGTCAGTTAAAGGTTGAAGAACTTTGTAAAGCCAAATTTTCGGGGACTTTTACTAAAAAAATCCGAACAAAAGTGGAAATGTATAGCAGAGGAATTAAATTGTTTGGGAGAAGTCAATAACACTTGGATTGACTAAATATATTACAATGATAACTAATTCTTTAGATAAGCGAAAGTTCTTCAATGCATATATGTAATGGTAATTCCACTAAAAACCGAGCTTCTTCTACTATACATTAACAACAGTTGTTATAATTATCATCGATTATTCATATTAATTAAATGTGTTAGCAATTAAAATACATACATAAACTAAAATCGTAAAAAAAGTTCCAATAAATTATGTAAAACAGACACAGAAATAACCAATTACTGTAGCTCGTACTCGACTTTTCAAATGTCGATTGCTATCTACCACTCGTGACATGTCGAACGCTAGGCATAGACATATCTCTAACGTGACATTTTGAGAATACGGAAACTGAGAAATATTCGACATCCGCCATTTAATTTAGACATATGTCGAATTCGACATTATCTCTATGGCTTGAGAATCGGGTCCCTGAACGGGTTGGTTGCTGTCAGAGTGCACTCGGAGTGCACTCGAGCGTAGGTTCTGAACGCAGCTCGGAACGCAGCTCTGTGTCAGAACGTCTTGAATGACATTTGACACAAAGAAAATATAAACATTTTATATACATAGCTCGATTTAACACAAATTCAACTTTCAATTTCAAGGCATTTAACCTAAGTAAATACATATTTTATGACGAAGAGAATTTTTCAATTGATGTGTTGTTGCACAATCTTTCAATATCATGCAAGACGTGCTCGGGATACTTTTTGCATGGGTGAAATGTTGGTCCAAACAAAGATGATTATTGATAATGTTTACTTCTCCTACGACCAATTGCCTCAAAAAAAAAAGAAGAATATAGTATTCACGTCCTTGCGTACTCTTACGTCGAAAAAACTTAACCAGTACAAAGAGTAAACAACTACTTAACTTAAGCAAAATGGAATGGATGAACCATCATGAGGTTGTAAACGATAAGAATACTACAGGTTATTGCTATCAAACTATCACTGATAATTTTAATGTGTAACTACTTATGTACCGACAACTATATTAGTAATTTTTTTTTGTGAATATGAGTTGTCTATTTCGCTGTTATTAGTTAAATCATATGTACACACAAGCAATAAGAACAGAATAGTACAATGATTTTTTTTCCAGCAAGCTATAACAGGCTGCTATTTAGTGAAAGAGTAAGGTATAAGTGAAGTTAAACTATACTAGGTATATGAATGTGTTCTGAGTCTACATTATAAACATAAACATTTCAATTACCTGGTAGTCTTGAGGTTAGAGTACCCAAATGGTATAAAAAGTAAAAATTGTGTATAAGAAAGAGTAGGAGTGTAATAAAAATGGTTTTTATTCTTCATTTTCCACATCATCCCTTACTAAAATTCCATCCAAAAATGATGCAGGCCCATAAATATTTTCTTCGTACCGAGTCCATCCAAAAAACCACACCATTGTCATCACATGGGCGTAACACCTTACTGTGCGTTTTCCACATATGCAACTGCAATAGTATGCATCAATTGCTTCTTCCCAATTTGGACATTCCTTTAAAAGAATATATGTATAATATATTTTGTGTGATTTATGCCTCAACCTGATTCGACCCCTTAACAAAAGACCATTATGTGATGACAATGGTATATTTACATTCTCTAAATGAGAGGATATTTCCACTGCAAATGAACCATGCTGTCTTTTGTGTTCGCCAAAATAGGACTTGACTTGCTTTATTTGATAGGTCCCTAATGCAAATAATATAAGATCAGACATGGTCATTTGAGGAAAAATATTTAATTGTGTGTTTTTCGTCTACACTAATAAATTGGGCACGGCAACAATTGATATTATTTTCAATAACATATTGAGCCAAGCGATTAGGCATACGCAGCCTTTCTAATGCTCGATTTAAAATTAATTCTGCATCAGGCCTGTCCTCTATTTCTGGATGAAAAGCATTAATTAGAGCACACTAAACACAAACATTGATATCTGGAGCTTGAGTGATCCTTGTGCTCTGACTAGTAGACTCCTGATTTTGTAATATTCTTTGAACAGCAACCCAACACAAATAGCAAACTAATGCACCATCTGGAATCTATAAATAAATAGAATTATTTTCAGTAATGCATTAATCAAAAGTTCACTTAAAAAAATGCAAATATGCATACAGAGGCTATGGAAAATTAAAGTACCTGTCTAGGGAATATCCTTTCGGAAATCTCATATCTTTCTGCTCCTTCTGGTAGAGAATGAGTTCTCCTTTGGAATAATGTAGACCTGCACCAGACCCATACATATGTGTCATGATTAGATGGTGCAGTCTGAACTTGCTCCAAGGAGCTTTCTATGTTCTGCAAATCTTCTAAAGCAGTGTTAAAACATGCTTCACATAAAACACCAGCGATATCACACTAAAAGAGAATAAAAGTCTGTTAATTAGAAATCAGTGATAATTAATTATATATAGCATAGTATATAAATAAATAATTGTTAGTAAAATAACTTTTACCTCATCTCCCATTTGTTGTTCGATGATTGAAATGATGTCAGAATCAATATCACTGATGTTGTACACTTGTTGATTGCCCTTTTGATGAAATGGCGAATTACATTTAACACAATGGGCCATTTCTGTGTTTATCTGTGATGTAAAACAATTACAATAAATACTTATTTTAATTCTTTTCAATCAAAAATATAAAGATGTCTCTGAGTAACACTTACCAAACAAAATCAAGTAAAACGCCGCAAAGTACCAAAGTCATATCCTGAATCGTAAGAGTAATCGTAGTCTGTTGTGTAAAGCCGAGGTAAGTATGTTAGCAGATGAAAAATCCAAAAACAATGAAAAATAATCAAGCGCATCGAAATCCAAACATCCAAAATCAACAAACAAGCGAAAGGCACAGACGAGAGATGTCCATTCAACTAATTTTTTTTATGGTATGCTATAGACACGGAACCAAGTCTTTTAGCTTAAAACCTACGATTTCAGACCTCGAAAATATTGCCATAGTAAATGTTAATCCATGTATATTTATTAAGTTGTACATTATCTAACAGCTAGAAAATTCGAATTTGATATTTTTATTAAGTTTATATGATTTTTTCGCATTTTTTAATCAACTGTACAATGTCATGTCCAAAAATGAAACATCTCCTTTAGTTTTAGTACTGTCAAATCGTCTTTTTTGTTCGAAAATTTTAACAAAAAACAATTTGATAGCACTTAAACTAAATTTAGTTTAGTTTAATCTGCTATAGGGGGGTTTACCTCCTTTTATTGGATTTTATTCTAAATGAATTATTTTTTTTTTAATGTTAAATTCATAGATATAGAATGAAATAGATGGGCTTTAAAAGCCGTCAAACATGAGGAAAAGAGATAAACTTATACACATTGCCAAAAGAAAGAAGAAGATGGCATCATTTTTTTTGTCCTTGTTACCGTATATAGGTGAAACTGGTAGTGGGGATTGTTTATCACCAGTGTCTGGTGCTAAACAAATACGTGGAAAAAATTTGTTATGTGAATTATAGCTTACTGTGTAATTATTTAACACTTTAATTAGTGTAATTGTGAACTATTTGAACATTTAAATCAAGGTGCACTGCTCCATTTTAGGTTGTAATAGTGATAGTGCTAGAAAACAGGAAAATATAACCTTTTACAGGTAAGACCTAAATTGTGTCAATAAAAATCTCCAAAACTATTTTTTAAATTATAAATACAAGTTATATTGCAATATTTTATCATTCTACTATGGTTCTCAATCATATTATGGGATTAAACATGAAATTTCAAACTAAGTAGTAAGGTTACTGTTAACCTAACAAGCTAGGAATGTCGCCATACAATATGGCCACGTATACAGCCAACGCGTATAACATTTTGCCGGGTTATAATGATACCAGTTACGCTACGACTATTTTTCCTTGATTCGTAGGTAATTTTTTACGTGAAAGGGAACTCACATATTAGTTTCTGTTACATTAATATTGACATATTTAAGTATAAAATTTTGAGCATTTTAGCTATCAAAGGTAATTCTTTTGAAGTGAGACTTTCCATTTGCTTGTTTGTCTGTATTTAACAGATTTCCTTCGGAGATAACTACTCGAAAACAGTTGGGTGAAAGTTACTGGTCGATTGAATTGGCAGCCAACCAAGCATACCCGGATGTGTTCTAAGCATTTTGAACAACAGTGGATTCAGAAAAACAAAAAGGCACTTTTCTTAGGAGTGGTGCTATTCCTAAACTTTTTTTACAGGTCAGTAACTTATACATATTATATCTACAAGGTACGTACCCTATCAAGCCAAAACCTAAATTTATTTTTCACAAACCCAACTATTTTTATGGGGATTTCGAAATTTATTTTACAGTTTTGGATTAACATGGGTAGGGTAGGTACCAAATCCTTTTCTACTATTTTGATATGGCCAAACATATTATTAATGGTTTGATTTTGGTTATTTTCTATTAATATAACAAGTCTGACCATTAGTACAGATACAGTTTAAAAATTTATTAATTAATATTTTTAATGTTGTAAAATTAGAACCTGCTTATATTTTTAACCTGTATACATATTGTTTCAGGTTGCATCGGTGTTGGATTTCGGTTCAAATTTGAATACGCCCCGAAAGAGAAAAATGCGGCTTCAAATGCTGGGTTTGAAACAATCAGCGAGGTCATCAAATAAAAAACTACGGCCAGTGCGTCAATCGCTTAGACGATTGGGAAAAAAAAGTGGTCACACTTGAAAATGTGTAAAGTGATTTGAAGTGTAAGTTAATGATGCAAAATTAGTAGTTGGACATTTTAGATACTGTAGGAGGAACCAATAGAGATTTTCTGAAAAGATTTTTAGGAGTTGACAAAAGAAAGTATTCTGAACCTTTAAGGAAATTCACCACCCATTCACCCAGCCCAAGTGAATTTTTACCTGTATTGAGTGAATTTTATCTCTGTAAGCCGAAGTCCTTTATTCGATGACAATAACGGTGCTATTGAAATCTAATTTTAGAAAATGTTTATTTAAAATTTAATATTATACATTTTCTAAATCTTCACAAATATTTAGTAAATGTGTAAATATTGGATTTTAAATAAACTGCAGAGATAAAGAAAAAACAATGATTATTGCCCGCTGTATTCTTAATCGAGCGACGATCTTCGCAAGGTACTTAGCTGGCAAAAGCTGGAAGCGAGTGGTCGCGGATCGTGCTTAGTGGCGAACACTTGGAGAGGCCTATGTCCAGCAGTGGACGCGTGTGGATGATGATGATGATTCCTAATATTTTTTCTTATATTTGTAAAGATGTTTACATAATAGCTTAAATAAATAATTAAGTAAAATGTTTTAAAAGAAATATACTCGAGTAAATCCGAAAAGTGTAGTTTTATTTAAAAGTGTAAATAACTTTAGACTGCGGCGAAGGTAATGAAGAATTCAATAAAAAAAAATCGCAACTTCCTCCCACTTTTATTTTTTGAGACATATTATTGAGCGAGGGGCGCTCATTAAAATGTCCAAAAAAAATACGTAGATCAATCAACCCTACTTTATGTTTGTAGTGGTAAAAGCCACTATAAATATAAAGTAGGGTAAAACTTAAAGCAACACTGGTATACCCATCTACTTTAGGCAGGTATGACGTCATCTATGTCTGTCCCTTACGGGTATACGGTCACGTCCTATCTATTCATTCTTTATCTAAGGTTAAATTCTTTTTCTAGGTTTTAACGCTTTTCTGGCCCGAACATAAGTCTTTTCAGCCAGTTATTAGCATAGGCTATACAAAATTATTAGCGTAGTGCCAACATTACGACGCAAATTCTTGTGGTATAATCTGTGGCAACTTAGAAACGAAATACGTTCAAAAATTGACTAGTATGAGATTATATCGAGATGACATTGAAATCTTAACGTGATTTAATTCTAATATTTAGTTAGAAGAATACCAATTTTTGATCAATTCACAATACAATTTCAATATGATCAACATTCAATCTAGGTGAATGATGATTACGTGAATTGGGCTTCAGGACGATAGGAGCAGGTGGGGCCAAAGCATTACTGTGATAGGTAATAATACCCACAGAATATACATCTGTGATAATACCCTCAGATTAAAGACACCAATGGATTCGCAATGTTATACTATGTCTCAAAGAAACTGGTTAAAAAAGGTTCAGAATAAAATACCACGTTCCATACAAAAAGAGGACATGTCCTTTGTCCGCGTTCAGTTTTGTCCACCATTACAAAGCACCGTGTTTGTTGTTGTGCTAAAATATCAGTCGGTGAGCATTATTTGTGAGTGAATTTTACAATTATACGTTTTTTATTGATTTTTTTAATTAATTCTATAAAGAAAAACATAAAAAGTGTGGAATCTTAGATGCGGCGTCCCTAGTTTTTTCCGCCATCTTAGAGCACCAACCCAAAATGTTGGCACCCTTTTTTCGTAGGTATTTCATGTCTATTGGTACCTATAGTCTAAGGATAATACCATAACAGCGTTCACAGCGACGAACTCAAATCACTTTAAGGAATCGCCCGTCTGGGGGGGTCACAATCTGGTAACCTGTCTACCCTCCCTTGACAAGTATAGCCCCAGCTCGTTTATACCGCTGGGCCTGTCTTAGTGGGTGCGTTCCGGAAATGGCTAGTCCGATCCGGCGGCCGTACCGCCTAACTCAAAGCGATCACTCGCTATCGTTATCGTGACATTAGAACAATAGTTTTAATGTCACAGGTGACATTTGCACTATTGTTCTACTGTCACGAAAGCGATGGCGAGTGATCGCTATGAGTTAGGCGGTAGCCCCCCCAAACGTGCCTCCACCAGGGGTGGAGAGGTACCAGAGGTTTAGCCGGGTATGGGGTTTTTCTCTGAGTCCTATGGCATATCCAAGGGACAGCCTTATAAGCTTGTTCCCTGGAATCTTTAAGAGATTCCCTCGCCTTAAAAAAAGAAAAATAAGTGTTGCAGGTTGTATGACTTCGTTCCATTGCCTTTTCCTCGTGACACAAAATATAGTTACTGTCCGAAAACCGTTAAAAGCTACATTCAGCTTATTCAGAGAACGGAGCGGGGACTACCATATTTATGCTTACCAGTTGAGGTTGGTTGACTTGGTTGGTTAGTTTCATTTAGTCCGCGCTGGAACCATGAAGCTTCGTGGCTGGAACGTTCTCGATAACTGACGTCAAACGAAAACTAAAAAATGCCTAATTGTGCCGTGTTGAGCTGTAAAAATTACACAAAAATGGTGTGACAAAATAATATCTTTCATTTTCCTCTCATATGAATTTTTCATTTGACTTTCTCTTTCTAGCAGATGACGCAGTAGATGAAGGCCCCAATCATTCATTGTGGCTGACCCCAGCTGCGCCACAAAAAAAAAACTCAAAATAGATTGGTTGAGTATGCCGCTATAATGTCTAGAGTTTGTTGAGTTTGTCGGCAAGTTTCAGAGTTTGTCTTTTGCACGTTTCAGAGATATGTGTGGTTCAGCTGGGGTAACGGTACCCCAGCCGGGGAGGCTACCGCCTAACTCATAGCGATCACTCGCTATCGCTTTCGTGACATTAGAACAATAGCTCAAATGTCACCTGTGACATTAAAACTATTGTTCTAATGTCACGAAAGCGATAGCGAGTGATCACTTTGAGATAGGCGGTAGGGCCGCCGATAGAACCTTTATTATCAAAACGGAGTGGCTATTAAGACCCGCGGCCCTACCGCCTAACTCAAAGCGATCATTCGCTATCGCTATCGTGACATTAGAACAATAGTTTTAATGTCACAGGTGACATTAGAACTATTGTTCTAATATCACGAAAGCGATAGCGAGTGATCACTATGAGGTAGGCGGTAGCTCCCCTGGATCCCAATTTAATTCGATTGTTATTCGGACCCGATAGAAACGTCAAAAATAAGTTATAGGACAAAACTGAAATCAGTAGGTTAGACCTTAGAAGAATAACTAAAGCATAGAAACCTCGCAAAAATAGCTACTGAACTTAATATATTTGACTCACTTTGACATTAGGCGCTGCTAATAGAAGTTAGACAGAGACACGTATATGCAAGATGCGAGATGATTTTCGCTTGTAAGTTCTTCTCCCAGTGATGTCGTGCTCATCACTCACCTAGTTTCAACGTCGATAATTATATTATGTAGGTATTTAATAGATCCCTAATACTAAAAAAATATTTTACAAAAAATAAAAACCGACTTCAAAAAAGTTAAAAATAATATAAGAATAGGCACAGACAACATCACACTTATATTATTATATCGAAGTCGGTGCCAAACGATGATCAATAGAAAATCTTAAAATTTGTCACCGACTTCAATATAAAAGTGTGATGTTGTCTGTGCCTATTCTTATATTATTTTTAACTTTTTTGAAGTCGGTTTTTATTTTTTGTAAAATATTTTTTTATTTGTAACTTTTTCGGAGTCGGTTAAAAAGTCGGTTAAAATTCCCTATCTCAAAAACGACTAAACCGATTTTGATGAAACTTGCAGTATTCCCTAAGTTGAACAATACCTAGTACAACAAAAAAAGAATTACTTAAATCGGACTTGTAGTTCCGGAGATATGCGAATACAAACATAAAAACATACATACATACACTTTTGAAATTTGGCACATTTGTTCTGCGCTGATATAGACTAACATATACGAAACGCCCGTGGGAGAGCCATGCTTCGGCACGAATGGGCCGGCTCGACCGGAGTGATACCACGGCCTCACAGAAGACCGGCGTGAAATAACGCTTGCGTTGTGTTTCGTCGAGTGAGTGAGGGTACCGGAGGCCCAACCCCCCTACCGCCCCTATGATGGCGCACTTAAACAGATTGTTACCCCAGGAGGGTACCAACTGCGCTAGCGTTGGAGAATCCCTCTCTGGATGTCCACTTTCAGGTCGCAATATACCTGGGCGTGGACGCCTAGGCCGCCCCTCGTATTCTGGGGGGGGCAAAACCGCGCTCAAACATACCTGGGGCAAGAGCAAACCCACGGCACCCCCTGCCACACTGACTGTGGACTTCTGCAATATCAGGGGACTTCACTCCAACCTGAATGCTGTCCACCACCACCTCGAGACAGTAAAGCCGGCCTTGCTCTTTTTGACCGAGACACAGATATCGTCTCCGGCGGACACTTCTTACCTTTCCTACCCAGGGTAAGGACTGGAACACCTCTTCGCACCTAAGGCCGGTGTGTGCGTGTACGTCAGAGATGATATATGTTCTCGGCGCCTCAGTCACATTGAAAGTAGGGACCTCTCCACCTTATAGCTCCGTGTAGACAGCGACGACCATCCCCGCGTCTATTCGTGCCTCTATAGGTCCCATAGCGGTAATACCGAAACCGACCGACTCATCGAGCACGTTCAAGACTTTGGCGGCTGCAGACTTTGTGCAGCAGCAGATCCCACTAGCAGAGATCGTGATACTTGGCGATTTTAACGCTCACCAAACCGAATGGCTCGGTTCAAGCAAGACCGATCATGCGGGGAGATCTGTTCACGCCTTCGCTCTTGCATATGGCTTGACACAATTGGTTACTACGCCCACGCGAATTCCTGATGTGGAGAGCCATGAACCTTCACTGTTGGATCTTCTGCTGACTTCTCATCCCGACGGCTACCTCATATCTGTCGGCGCCCCTCTTGGCTCCTCAGATCACTGCCTCATTAGGAGTTCGGTGCCACTCACGTGCTTGCAACGACCTCGAGTTGCACGTAGTCGCCGTGTGTAGTACTACAAGTCAGCAGACTGGGATGGGATGCGGTCCTTTTTTGCGTCCTACCCTTGGAGGCAGGTTTGCTTTATGCCGGATGATCCCAACTCCGCCGCTGAGTCTGTATGGAAATTTTCATTCCATCCTCAGTTATCCCCATTGGTGGCAGATTCCAACCTTGGTTTGGCCAATCCTCCAAAAAGGCTTCTCGCTGGAAGCAGGAAACCTACCAAGCCTGGGTAAACGTGGTGACGTCTCGGGATGGAAATACCAGCGCTTTGAAAAAGCAGTATAACTATGCCTCCAGATCCTTCAAAAGGGACATTGTAAGAGCGAAGTCGGAACACATCAGTAGAATTGGCGAGAGGCCAGAGCGTCTTCCTTCGGGGTCTCGTGCATTCTGGTCTCTCGCCAAAGCTATTCAGGGAAATTTCTGCATTCCATCTTTTCCACCACTGCACAAGGATAACACTTCGTTAGCCCATGATGCTAAAGAGAAAGCCGATCTTTTAGGGAAACTCTTTGCATCCAACTCGACCTTGGATGACGCGGGACAGGAACCACCGACCATACCACGGTGCACGAGCTTTATGCCGGATATTCGGTTCCACCAAAGCTCAGTGCGTCAAGCACTAATCACCCTAGATATCCACAAGTCGAGTGGGCCTGATGGTATCCCTCCTATCGTGCTAAAGACGTGCGCTCCAGAGTTGGCACCGGTTTTAACGCGACTATTTCGGCTCTCGTATTCATCTGGCGTAGTCCCAACCTCATGGAAGACAGCTTTAGTGCATCCGATCCCTAAGAAAGGTGACCGCTCGAATCCGTCCAACTACAGGCCGATAGCTGTAACCCCTTTGTTTTCAAAGATAATGGAATCGCTAATCAACCGCCAGCTTCTCCGGTACCTAGAGGATCACCAGCTGCTAAGTGACCAACAATACGGCTTTCGTAGGGGTCGCTCTGCTGGTGATCTTCTAGTTTACTTGACACATCATTGGGCAGAGGCAATTGAAGCGAAGGGGGAGGTACTGGCAGTTAGTTTGGACATCGCGAAAGCCTTCGATCGGGTATGGCACAAAGCGCTCCTCTCAAAACTTCGTTCATATGGGCTTCCCGAGAAATTATGTGGATGGGTCACTAGCTTTCTAGCAGACAGAAGCATTAAGGTCTTGATTAATGGTGAATACTCAGACCCACTGTCTTCAAATGCTGGTGTCCCCCAAGGATGTGTGCTTTCACCTACACTATTCCTTCTGCATATCAATGATATGCTACAAATCAGCAGCATTCATTGTTATGCAGACGACAGCACGAAAGACACCTTCTATAACGGCCGTGCGAACTCTTCTCGGGAAAACGTCATTGAGTGCCGGAATAAACTTGTGTCTGAAATCGAAACTTCATTAGAGAAAGTTTCTAACTGGGGCCGTCTTAATTTAGTCCATTTCAACCCCTCAAAGATACAGGTTTGCGCGTTCACCGCAAAGAAAATGCCATTTGTCGTATCTCCTCGCTTTCAGGACATTCCCCTAACTGCCTCAGCAAATATTTGGGATCCTTGCTGTCGACATATCGAGCGAAGTCCAGTTCCGTGGCCACTTAGAGGGTAAAGCTAAATTAGCTTTTAAGAAGCTTGGTGTGCTCAACAGATCGAGACAGTATTTCACTCCGGCGCACCGCCTTCAGCTTTACAAGGCGCAGGTTCGGCCTCATATGGAATACTGTTCTCATCTTTGGGCTGGGGCACCCCAATACCAACTTCTCCCACTGGACCGCATTTAACGGTGAGCGACTCGAATCGTCGACTGCCAGGAAATTTCAAATCGGCTTGATACCTTGGCGCTGCGTAGAGATGTCGCTTCGCTATGCATCTTCTATCGTATTTATTACGGGGAATGCTCCGAGGAATTGTTCGGACTTATACCTGCCGCCTCTTTCCGCCATCGTTCCACGCGGCAAAAAATCCATGCCCATCACTTAGATGGTTGGCAGTCCACAACTGTGCGTTTCTCTCGAAGTTTCCTGCCTCGCACAGTCAAACTTTGGAACGAATTGTCGCCTGCGGTATTTCCGGACCGATACGACCTTCAAACTTTCAAAAAAAGAGCGTATTCCCACCTCAAAGGCCGGCAACGCACTTGTAACTCCTCTGGGGTTGCGGGTGTCCATGGGCGACGGTAATTACTTACCATCAGGTGATACGTCTGCCCCTATCCCATAAAAAAAAAAAAAAACTGGGCAGTTTTGTAAATATTACATACATACGAGTCGAATTGATAACCTCCTTTTTTTGAAGTCGGTTAAAAATGTCATTATTACGAGAAATATAACATAAATAATTAAGGGTAGATTTTTTTATGTAACTTATCCAGCTAATAGCTGCTGTGTCTCTTTGGTATGGTCAGGCTGGCCGTTCATGAGACTAAAAGCGGGAAACGTGTGAGTCGGACTCGCCCACCGAGGGTCCGTATAAAATTGTACCTGTCCATCCGTATGTCACAACCACTTTTTTCCGAAACTATAAGAACTATACTGTTGAAACTTGGTAAATATTCTGTGAACCGCATTAAGATTTTCACACAAAAATAGAAAAAAAAAATTGGGGGTTCCCCATACTTAGAACTGTAACTCAAATTTTTTTATAGGTCTTCAAAAATTATATTAAGGTTTCTAAAATCTTTTTTTTTCTGAACTGAATAGTTTGCGCGAGAGACACTTCCAAAGTGATAAAATGTCCCCCCCTGTAACTTCTAAAATAAGTATGAATGCTCTAAGAAAATAAGAGAATGATAAAACTAAAAAATATATATGATGTACCATTACCATGCAAACTTCCACCGTAAATTGGTTTGAATGAGATCTAGTAAGTAGTTTTCCTGAATACGTCATAAATCGTAAACCGCTATTTACCTTTCATTTAATCAACTCAAATATAAAAATAAGAAAAACACTTTTAATTTCATAAACATAAACCTTAAGCTGCCTAAATCCTATTGAATGTGGTGTACCACAAGGCAGCATTCTGGGCCGACTCTGTTCATAATATATATATAATAATGTTTATTCTTTATGTGTAGTTAGGATTGAAATAAAGACGTAATTGCGTTTCTCTGTAAAAATTAAAGAAACAACATTTAAAGCCCCTATTTCAGGCTTATTCTTAATGCTTTTATATTATAAAAGGAAGTTAATTCTTTACGAAAATAAATTAAATATTCTCATATTTATTAATTGTCACAAAAGTCAGCCGTGATACCTATGTCAAAACACGGCAAGACAATCTAATGAAAAGCAAAGGTTTTCTTTACATCTCCCTTTTTCTTTACTATCCCGCACGGGACAGAAATTTTGTATGGCCTACAGAAATTTGTTCCGGTCTGGGCGTATGTGCATGTGATATTCTATGTTTGTAACTGCACCCACGATACAGGAGAAAATCCTAGTGTGGGGCAAAAAAAAAAAAAAAAAAAAAATCTCCCCTCCTTCGAGAGAACAATTGCAAGCAAATTGTTCATTCATTCACTATCGAATACTGGAGATAGTTTTGTGATGTGGTAGAAGTTTGATTCCGGTTTCTTCTGTCCAGTATCAACTTCATAAATAGAATTCGAAATCTTTTCCAAAATTTTGTATGGACCAATCCTCAACTCATCCATTTTCTTTCTATTCAGACGATTTCCGTTTTCCACGTAGACTTGGTCTCCCACTTCGAAATTACAGTCTTTCCTACGTAGGTCGAATATTTTCTTATTATAATTGTGAGACTTTATTGTATTTTCCAGAGCTATTTTCCTATCTCTCTTCAGGTCTTCTTCCGTACATTTTGTTTTAATTTCAGATGGTAAAATACTCATATTTTCGCCTTCCAAAAGGTATTTCGGAGCAATCTTTGTGACTGTGTGTTCCGTTTCATTATATTTATCAACACATTTCTGTGCAATAGTGGTCCATGCTACTTTCGTATTACTTTCATTTATTGTACATCGTATCCTATTTACTAAAGTTTGATTTAGCCTTTCATTAAGCCCATTGGAAAATGGTGCATCCACAGCAGTAAAAACCAGTCTTATATTCTCCCTATTTAGGAATTGTTTAGAACAAAACTATTTATATTCATCTGTTTGTGCTTTTGTGACTATATTCTGTTATGTGTCTTACAAAAATAAAATAAAATAGAATTCTTTAAATTCTCTAGAATTTATGCCAGGATACTGATCCGCTAATATCAATATGAAAAACCATATCAATATGGTAGCTTGATAACACCTTTGTAATTAATTTGACAAAATCATTGGAATTTTGATTTTTTGATGTGGAAATATAAGCATATCTCGTGTAGTGATCAACTAGTAGATGTAAGTATTTCTTTGTTCGAATCCGCCAATGGTATCAATAGATACAATTTCAAATGAACGTGTTGCTGGACCTTAAGCCAAATTTGGATATGACATTAAGCCATATTTGGATCTCCTCCTCGATTTGTTTATATACAAGTCTCACATTCATCACATATTGATTTAATGTTTGCAATGATATTCTTTGCTGTGTAGATTGGTGTTATTTTGTTTGCCATCTGTGTTCTTCCGATATGGCAGTAAGTATTATGGACATTTTTTATTAGAGTTTTGCGTTTTGAGTTCTTCCGATAAAATGATTTTTTTTACCTCTTTTATTTTTTTGTAGTAAATCTCATTTTCCATTATAAGTTTTTGATTATGTATGTCTAAAGTATCTTGATCGTTTTTTATATCTCTAAGGCCCGATTTCACCAATAGGAACGCAAAACTAGAATAACTATACCGTGGATAAATTTATACTCTACATTTATTCTCCGATAACCCATTTTACGTTTCACCACATTTGGTTTAACTATTCTTCCAAATAGAGTTTTATTTAATCTATGTGAACGAATGAATGATAATGCTGCGAAATTGAAAAGTACATTCTCTCCATAAATCACATAGCCAATTAGCTGTTTTTTAAACTAGTAGGGTTATACGTCAGTTACGACTACTGTCACTTTAGTCAGCTTGCCAATCAGCTGTTCATTAGACGCCATCTTTCTTATTTATCCTAGTATTAAATCTGTTATACCGTCAAATTCGACGGTATAAAACCTATTCTCGGATAACGACTTTATTCTAAGTACAAAGTATTTGGTGAAATTAAAATTTACCTATTTGAGAGTAACTCATGACTTTATCCTTGGTATAAAACTTATCTGACTTTGATGAAATCGGGCCTCAGGCCCGAAAATTTACAACTTTAAGAAAATCTTCTGTGTTATCATATATGGTTCCAAACAGGATTTCTACTTAAGCAGTCTGCTTCTTGGTTTAATTTTCCTGGATTATATTTTATTTTAAAATTATATTGCGACTAGCTTTTGCCCGCGGCTTCGCTCGCGTTAAATTCGGGGTAAGATTTCAAAAAAAAAATAAGGCAGGTATTTTTCGTTGGTAACAAAGAGTCTGTGTACCGATTTTTAGCTTCCTACCTTGAAAACTGCAAAAAGTCCCATATAAAATTTCACCCCCTCTAAGGGGTTGGGGGCAGATTTCAAAAAAAAAATGATTCACGATTTTTTTGGCGACGATTGGTATGCGAACTATTTAGTAACAAATAGTTCGCATACCAATTTTTAGCTTTCTACCTTGAAAATTGCGGAATGCTCCATACAAACTTCCATTCCCCATTTTAGGGAAGTGGGGGTTAGAATAAGACAAAAAGTAGCCTATGTCACTCTCCATCTGTTCAACTATCTCCACTTAAAAAATCACTTCAATCCGTCGCTCCGTTTTGCCGTAAAAGACGGACAAACAAACACACACACACACTTTCCCATTTATAATATTATATAGTTATATGGATAAATAATACATCAAATCCCCCAATTCCTCATCAGTTCTTGCCTTGATGTTCATATTTTCTAATGGTTTGTGGTCTGTGTGTACAATAAACTCTTTTCCTATAAGCCAGTGCTGCCAATATTTCAGCTTCTTTAATTGCCAGACATTCTAGATATATAGCTTTCTTCCTTTTTTGGGTTTCAGTTAATTTTTTAGAAAAATAAGCAACTGGTCTACTCTTCCCGTCTTTATCTTCTTGTTTCAACACCGCTCCTACTCCCTTTATACTAGCATCTGTGTAAATATTTATTGGTAGTTCAGGGTCAAAAATCTTCAAAATAGGGTAGTTGACTCATATCAAAATTTATTAAAATATTGTTTATTTCTAACAGTATTTGGCATAAGGTTCCACAATATACCGATTTTAATAAATAACAATGAATGATTGCTGTAAAATTTTAATTTGAAAATGCTAGAAATATTTTTTTTTATCTCACGCCGTAAACGCTTTGATATCCTGTGGTCAGGGCCGTGACGTCAATCATATAGTAAACAAAGAAATGTCAAATTTGATTCAACAACTCGTCGATTTGCACTATTCTTTCCTAAAACTGGCAAAAAATCGTCCAAGTCTCCGTTATTATATTTGTAAATATCGTAAATTATTTGTATTAATAGCAAAATCAACCATTGATGTTGGATTTGTGAGAGCAGATAGTACAAATCTTCCGAAAATAGACAGATTGATGGTCAGGAGATTCTTTGTGTATCGCTCTAAACAATATAAGTACAGTTTCAATACTGTTATAATGAAGAACGGTTACAAGTGTACTTGTTAAGATTGTCACGCGGCAGAAGAGAGTTGCAAACATGCATTTTTGGTGTGGTTGCACCATCACAGTGAGGAGCTATTTTGTACAGCAGTTGAATGCTATTGGATAGAATTCTATCTCTCAAAAGTCAAATAAACACTAAAAATATTTACTTCAAGAGAAATGTTGAAAAGAAAACATCAGGATCATGTGTCAAATACCAGTGTAGTACTGCAAGAATTTGTAAATGAACATAAAAAGAGAAAGATTGGCAGTTGTTCATTTGTCAAGCATGAAGAAAATTACTGGGAGGAAAAATATATAAACATTCACAGACAGATTGTGACATATTTCTTAAAAAATAAAAGACCTCTTCAATGAAGAAAGAATAAAGTGCATAGAAAACTAAACCACGAATCATCAATACAGAAGTGCTCTTTAGTTCGAGCTTCGTTATAAACAATAACAGCTTCCATGTGCTATAAAGTCAGCCAGTGCATAACACATGATGGTTCTTTTGTTGAGAAGATTTTTGGTGGGAAATCTTGCAGACACCTACGAGTATAATGAAATGTGGATAAAAGTTGAAAGATGAAGATTTGGGTTGAAATTTGCAAAATATGACCTCATTTCTGATTAATACCCTGTAATAGTCTATTCAACAATAGAATAGAATAGATAGATTAATACAAAATTGTCATGCTCTTTTACTGAAGATAATGTTAATTATCAAAGACGGAAAACTGTGAACAGTATGCTTAACTCAAGTATAGATGCAGATGTTTTGTGCTAAAGCAAACAAAACTTATATACTTTTGTGTTGCTAGCAGTATGTCATTTTGAAAACACTCAAAAGGTGACAATATTAGCTATAATAGGTATTTGTTCTAACAATCTGAATGTCAAAAAACTTATTGATCAAATAGTGTCATTTTGGAAACTATACTACATTTTTCCTAAATTATATGAAAGTATTACTTCATAATAAATCACTTTACTATTATTTTGACTTTTATTACCTGCGACCTTAAGGCAATATATACAAATTAATAAATTTGATCTAACTCTATTCAACCTATTTGTACTTTTGGAACATAATATACTATATTTGAGTAACAATGATAAAAATGAGCAACAAACCTATAAAATATTATAAATCTTTTAAGGTGTAACAGAAAAATAAAACACATGCATTTCAAATTAAAATATTTTGATTCAACTTAAACCTTTAAAAGTCATTATTGTCAAATAAATATAGAACATTTTTTTTTGTGAAGAACATAATGACTAATGTAGTACAAAAATTTATTATGTCATTTTAAGGTGTTAGTTATGTATAAAGCAAAGAAAAAAAATTCTTTATATATTATTTATTTAATAAGAAGGGTCTTGTAAATTAAGAAGAGCACAGGCTGACAACACAGCAATCACATTTAATATATTTGTTTTAAAATGCTTTAAAATGGATAACTTGCATATTCTTGCGTAAGCTGTCCTGAAATTTACCAGCCATGGTTGCCAGCAGGTTTAATCAGTGAAGATATAACATCTTTCAGTTTTACCAAACTGGACCTATTTACTTCTATGGTTCTTTGGTATATGAATACTTGAGTTATTTTGTTGACATAATGTTGTTCTAGTTGACGGGTCACATTTTGATGTTGTGGCTGAGCATGCACTGCTTTGTATTATGTTGCACAACTTTTACTGCCTTATCAATCTCGTTGTCAAGAGGAGAACAGGTTAGTACACAATAGTTCTCATTAATTAACCACTGAAAGCAACAAATTTAAATTAGGTACTCAGTAAATTCAAGTAAAAGTTGTTTAGATAAATATATTCATTATGAAACTTTGATATTTTTGTTTGTATTACATACTTTTTAATTAATATTCAATTACATCATTATTCAATTGGACATAAGTACATATTCTTTTCCTTGAAACATCATCTAGTGTCTGTGTATAACTTAGATTAAATCAAAAAGGCGTAAATGGTCAAGTTTTCTCTCAGTTTTCTGGTCAAGTTAAAATTTGGTTGGTCGGCTGCAGTCAGTTTTCATTCTAACTGAAAGATAAAAATTTAATTAATTTACATACAGATTTGATTTTACATACAACCTAAAAACTTCTATTTTGTTTAAGTTGAAACTGAAGTACCTACACAGATTGAGTTATTCAGTTATAGTACTTACATTAATGTGATTTTCGCAAAAATACATTTGAGTTTCAGTAGATAGTTACAGAATTTCTTTAAGCGAGTGTTAACCAAATATTTCGCATGTCTATATCACTGGGTACGTCTAATCCACAGATTTCCTGGAGTCTTTGAAGAGGTATTTCTATATTACTGTTCTATTGTCCCGTTCCATATACAGTTTTACTATATTTTGTGATATTTAATAGAAAGCATTGTTTTTGTGAGGTTATTTCGCCCCCGTGCTTTGTTTACTATAAGACTGACGTCATTGCCACAGATAATGAACAGACTATCATGGCTGACCGTGTTTTCGGTCCAAAATTGAAAATCTTAATTTAAAATAGATTTTTTGCACTTTTTAGCCATCGAAAAAAATAATATTCATGTGCTATGGTCTAATACAACAATTATGAACATTTTAAGCCCTACTTTAAAAAAGGGTCAACTAGCCTATTGGCTTTGAACACAGTAATTCTTTTATTTTATCAAATGATTCTTGACATTCTGTGGACCAAATAAATTTCACATCTTTTCTTAATAAATTGTGTAACGGATCTAAAATAATCGCGCTGTGTGAAACAAATTTATGATGAAAATTTACTTTGCCTAAAAATTGACGAATATTTTTTCGTGTTTCAGGAACAGGGAAATTTTTGACAGCAGTTAAATAATCTTTCAGAAGTCTGACCGAGTTATTTTCTATTATGTGACCTAAATATTTGGCGTAATTTTTCGCAAAGGTACATTTCGTAAATTTGAGTCTAAAGCCTTCTGTTAATATAGGCTCCAGTAGTTTTGATATATGTAATATATGTTCAGCGAAACTCCTAGAAAATATTAAGATGTCATCTATGAAATTTACTGTAAAACTAGAGAGTTTATATTTTCTTATGATGTTTCCCAATATTCTTTGGAAAATAGCTGGAGCAGTCTTTAATCCAAATGGGAGACAGGTCCACTGAAAATGACCCTCCTGTGTAACAAATGCAGTTTTATATCTGTCTTGAACTTTCAAAGGAATTGACCAAAATGCCGAATTAATATCAAAAGTAGAAAAATATTTACAGTTTACAGTTTTTATCATTAAATCCTCAACCAGCGGAAATGGCTGTGATTGCGGTACAACTATTTTGTTTAATTCTCTGAAATCAATACAGAGTCTTGTTTTCTTCTCATCCTCTTTTTTATAAGCCAGAGTTACTGGAGCAGCAAATGGACTATAAGATTCCTCAATCAATTTCTTCTCTAATAGTTTTGATACTTGAGTTTCAATTTCTCTTCTATCTTCAGCTGTACATATACAGGGTGTAACTGAACACCCCAATAACATTTAAGGGTATGTATCCATCAGAAGTGGAGATTCTGTAGGAAAAATATTAGGACTAAAAAACCTACTTTATTTCTCCATACAAACTAAATAAATTATTTTTTGGTATTAAGTGCCGACAGCCCTACGTAAGCGTACGAGGAATACAACGCTCACGTCATACAAACTGAATAAATTATTTTTTGGTATTAAGTGCCGAAAGCCCTACGTAAGCGTACGAGGAATACTACGCTCACGTCTGTCACGTGTCATTTTGTGTTTAAATTTCTTTTGTGTTAAGTGCTGATTATGGTTGTCACTTGAAAGTTTTTGCTTTCACTTTAAAATGAAATAACTCTGGGGTTCTAGGTCTCAGACAAGCACCGAAGGTTCATTTAGTATCTAACTTATATGCCCCTTAAATGTTATTGGGGTGTTCAGTTACACCCGGTATAAGGACGTTTGTAGCAGTATTTATCAACCATTAAGTCCATATGCGCTTCATATTCTCGAATGTTTTAATACTTTAGAGAGTGAAGGAAGTTCTTCTTTATTTCTGTCACATACTATCGTATCATTTTCATCATCATCATTAGTCATTTCTCTTCGATTCTTACATTGTATAATTTTTAGTTCTTCGTTTTGCATCAATTGAAACTTTTTTATACAATCCAAGCCAATCAGAAAGTCATAATTGAAATTGTCGCTATCTACTAAACAAATATCCATAAACTTTTCAATATTATGAATTTTAATCTTAAGCGTAACCATACCCTTTGTTTTCTTTTCACCATTAATAGTTTTTAAGTTTACCATTTGTAAGTCTCTTGTATTGCTTTTTGGGTGTATCTTTAATAATTTTGCATTAATTAATGAAACATTTGAACCTGAGTCATAAATTCCAGAAATATTTAGATTATCATTTAATAGTAACTTAACTTTTATTAATGTTTTTTGGAATCTCTTCATTTAATTCAACTTCCAATTCTGAGTTATTTACAGTGTTAACGACGCGCTCATCGCCCTATGCAATACACCCTTTTTTTTGGCAATTTTGTAAATACCTTCCTGTAAATTTGTAATTTATATTGTTTTAGATATAAGGTAGTTTTAATTATTTTGTTCTCTCTAGTTGTATAAATATTTGTGCGGATCGGATTGTCAGTTAGTTCCGCTTCCAACTGTCTGCGAACAACAATACTACTGTATCTCTGTGCTCATAATAAACGTGTTTTCGAGTCGAAGGTGTATCCTTAGTGAACCCCTAGAAGAACCCCGTACAAAGTGGTCTTCGGCCGGATCAATGTTCTATACACCACAGAAGATGGTCGTCACGCGAAACACGTCGCGCAAAGAGCGTGAGCATCAGCAGGAAGAAAGCCGTGGAATTCTTGAAAGTTCTTCACAAAACGCCGAAAAAGTGCCCAGCACCACACCAGCTCAAGAATTGCCCGGTAACAGTTTCAAATGCGAAACCGTTATGTTGCCACCGCCATTTACTGAAGTAAAAACCTCACTACCCGCTGCCATGAAAAATACGGCGAAGTCGAAACGCTCATCAACGCGTTCCTTGGCGGTGCAAAGAAGAAGGCTGGAATTGGAAGCCGCGGCTAAAACGGCCAAGATACAGATTGAGCTGCTAAACAAACAGCTACAGGCAGACCTAGCGGAACTGAACGATACGGAATACAGTTCACTCGAGGAGGACAATAATAGTGTCCGCTGCAAGGTAGAAGACTGGCTGGAGCGCAGCCAGCCCGGGGAGGAAGCTCGCAAGCCTGGTACGTCTCACCGACCGCCAGCTGTCCCTGTAAACCCCGGCCCGAGTCGCGCATTACCCACCGCGCCGGCTCCGCCGACCACATGTGATCCTACTCTTCAAATGCTCGCCAGCGCTCTGAAGGATCTTGCTACTGCTTCCGTCAACAATGGACCCAACGCCAACCTATTGAGCCGAATATCTACGCCCCGAGAATTACCCGAGTTCTCCGGCGAACCGTTGGAGTGGCTGCAATTCAAAATGGCGTTCGAAGAATCGACGGAGGTATGCAAGTTTAGCGCACAAGAAAATCTTTGGCGACTACGAAAATGCCTGCGTGGACCTGCTAAAGATGCAGTCTCAGGTATGCTGATAAGCGCCACGTCACCGGACAAAATTATGAAGACCCTGGAAATCAGATTTAGAAACCCTGACTGCATAGTACACAAAATAATTCTAGACATCAAGAAGTTGCTGCCTATTGGATCAGACTACCAAAGGGACATTATACCATTTGCTGTGAAAATTCAAAATTTCATCGAAGCGGTGCGATCCATCAAGCGCGAAGAGTACTTGCAAGGTATGAGCATTGTTAATATTATTTTATCAAAGTTTTCACCGCTTTTGTTGTCAAAATGGTCCGATTATAGTTTTCCATTGATCACAGACGGGCATAGATCAAAAATGTTGATTTTGTCTGATTTCCTTAGTGAGGAAGCACTAAAAGTGTCAAACACTTCTAATATTTATTATGCCAATGAAAGAAGTGACTATAAGAAAAATCGACAAACAGACACTTCACGCTTGCAAAGTGTGCTATTTCAAGCTGAACACTCTGAAGGTAAATGCCAATTTTGCCGATTGTCTATACACAAAATTACTGAGTGTAATAAATTCAAAAAATCACTCCGCAAGGTCCGATGGCAATTTATTAAACGCAGTGGCCTATGTTATAAGTGTTTACTATCAAGCCATGACCGGCAAACGTGCACAGCACCGCCGTGTGACAGAGATAGTTGTGGCGAGGAGCATCATAGACTTCTTCATTACACAAGCAGGAGCCACGGGGAGAACACAGCGCCCGGCCGCGGCGGCGGCGCGGGGGCACAGCGGTGCGCCGAGCTGCGGGTGCGCGCTGAGCCTGCGCTGCCTGCACCGCCGCCGGCGCCCGTCTCGTCGTCTGCGTCTACGGGTCAAGGTCGGGCTGCGTCAGTGATAAACGTAAATACGAATCAGTGCAAAGTGTTATTAAAGGTTGTTCCTATACGTATACACAGTGCTAACGGTATCATTGATTCAAGCGCGTTGCTCGATGACGGCTCGTCAGTGACTTTAATAAGTGCTTTTTTTTTTTTTTTATGAATGCTGGATAAGCGTTTGGCCTCCATCTCACCTGATGGAAAGTGATGATGAGGCCGAAGATGGGACACGCCTAGCCAGAAGGTGCCTATTCACTCTCATCTTGAATAACTCCAAGTTATATTGCTCAGGGAACAAATCCGCGGGCAAAGAGTTCCACTCCCTTGCCGTTCGCCATATGAATGAGGAAGCGCATCGCTTCGTGCGTTTAATTGGAATATCAATGACAAAAGGGTGGAACCCCAGCCGCCGTCTGGTTCCCCTGAGATGGAAAGGAGAAGCCGGAATTATTTCATGTAATTCCAAAGCACACTCCCCGTGATATATCCTATAAAATACCGATAAACATGCCACCTTACGACGATGTTCGAGGCTCTGTAGCTTGGCCCCCGTTAATTTGGTGTCACCAATGAGGGTCTTAAAATCTTGCAAATCTTGCGGAGCGCGCCGGCCTGCGTGGCCGCCGCGAATCAATGCGCATCTGCGGCGCGTGGACTGATAGCCAACTGGTTTGTGATGTCACGGTAGCTACGGTGAAGCTCTCCGGTATGGACAATAAGATTTATTCGGTACGTGCGCGTACTGTGCCTGAGTTAAATTTACCAAAACAATGTTTGTCTGTTGTTGATTGTAATAAATATAAATATTTGAGTAATATTGAACATGAATTGTGTAATGTTGATACCAAGCCCGAAATGTTAATAGGGCAAGATAACTTTCACTTGTTGTTACCAATAAATGTACTGTTAGGTAATAAATATGAGCCGTCTGCTACACTCACCCCCCTAGGTTGGTGCCTACATGGAAGTGTGCGCGTCCCGCGCCCGCGTCCGTGCCCGGGGCCCGGCGACCGCCAGCAGCTGCCCACCGCGCAGTCCGCGCTTGCCACGGCGACAATTGACCACGATGACCGTGGCTCGGATGAACTGCACGAGATGGTAAAATGGTACTTTTCCCTAGAGTCCATGGGAGTGTCCGGGAAGCCACGGGTGAATGCTGATGATGCACGCGCCGTCGCCCAGCTGGAAAAATCTGCACGTCTGATAGACGGTAGGTGGGAAGTGGGGCTGCCGTGGCGGGACAGCAACAGTGTAATGCCCAATTCACTGCCGAACGCGTTGCAAAGGCTGAAAGGGGTGGAAAGAAAAATGTCAAAGGACAAGGGATATGCTGAAAGGTATAAAGATAGAATCAATCATTTATTTTTAAACGATTTCGCCAGGGAAGTTCAAGACATCAGCGTGCTGCCAAGGACTTGGTACTTGCCACACTTTGGGGTGGACAACCCCAACAAAAAAAACTGCGACTTGTCTTCGACGCGGCGAGCAACACGAGTGGTAAGTGTTTGAACGATTATTTACTTAAGGGTCCTGACCTACTGTCGTCACTTTTTGGTATAATGCTGCGCTTTAGGGAACATAAAATAGCAGTAACAGGCGACATACGGGACATGTTTCTCCGCGTCAAGATACGGCCTGAAGATCAGGACGCGCTCCGGTTTCTATGGCGAGATAGTCCGACGGAACCCGTACGTACTTGTGCTATGACGTCACTTATATTTGGTGCTAATTGCTCACCTTTTGTGGCGCAATTCGTGAAAAATAAAAATTCACAGCGCTTCCAATCGACATTGTCGGACGCTGTTGACGCAATAATCAATTCGCATTATTGCGATGATTATATTCAAAGTCTGCCGGATGTGGAAAGTGCTATCGAGATGGTAAGAAATATTAATAATATACACAGCTCTGGAGGGTTTGAAATGCGCAATTGGACCAGCAACAGCATCACAGTGTTGGAGAGCCTGCCAAATGAAACCTTAGGCAACGCAGCGGTAAGGTTCAAAATTGATCAGAAGTCCGAAGGCGAACGGACACTTGGGCTGTTGTGGTATCCAGGTACAGATGAACTAGGTTTCGATGTATTTCTCAAGCGAATTCCTGATAGCATTATACAAGGGAAAGAGCAGCCGACTAAACGACTTATTATGTCGATTTTTGATGTTTTTGGTTTTTTGGCTCCTTTTACCATTCAGGGGAAAATAATGCTACAGGACACATGGAGGCTAAATATCGGTTGGGACGACGCAATTCCCGACGATATCCACAAGAAGTGGTGCGCTTGGATAGACCTACTAAAGGTAGTAAACAATGGTGTCGATTCTGGCATGATTCTCTAAACCTAAAACTAAATTTGACAACAGTCTATCCTTGTCATACTCTATACAAAATGACAAGGAGAGACTGTTGTCAAATTTAGTTTTAGGTTTAGAGAATCATGCCAGAATCGATACCACTGTGCATATACCTAGGTGCTATAATATGCCGACCGTGGGCGCGGGCGCGACAGAGACAGCAAATATGGTAAGCAATAGCGCGGCGCGCGGCGGCGGCGGCGGCGGCGGCGCAGGCCCCGTCGAGTCGGCTATGTCAGCGCGATGTATCGCCCCTCGCCTCGCCGCATCCTTCCCCTCGTCTGCCTGCGTCTACGACGGCTGCTACGACGAGCCATGTGGCTACGAATTCATTGGATGCTACGACAACAAAGAGTGCGTACAATCAACTACAATTGCACGTTTTTTGTGATGCCTCTTCGAAAGCGTTGTGTGCAGTGGCGTATTGGCGTTGGTTTTATAATAGTAAAGTATTTGTTGCATTTATCGCAAGTAGATGTCGAGTTTTACCCGTCAAGCATGTTACCGTTCCTCGAGCAGAGCTACAGGCGGCTTTGATGGCAGCAAGGTTAGCAGACTCTATTGCTAAGGAACACAAAATAAAAGCCACGCGACGTTATTTCTGGTGCGATTCTAGTACTGCTCTACACTGGATAAGAAACAACACGCGTACATATAAAACTTTCGTGGCAAATATTGAGATTGACGACTTAACGAACGTTAATGAATGGAGATATATTCCCACCAGACTTAACGTTGCTGACTTGGCTACCAGAGACACATTCGATGAATCTGTATTTCATGGTGAGTGGCTTCATGGACCTCAATTTTTGTTCGGCGATGAACAGATGTGGCCGTTGGATGTGGTACCTGAAACATGTAAGTTACATACCGAGCATGTTGCTATGGTTAACAAAAGTGACTCACATACCTTGCCTGTTCCTGATGCTGAGAGGTTTTCAACGTGGCTGCGGTTACAAAGGGCTACAGCTGCGGTACCAAAATTTATAAATAAATGTAAGAAGGTTATCAATGAAGATGATTGCTCCATCATGGTGCGCGCCGAGCGTCTGCTCCTGATGCACGCGCAGGCCGAGTCGTTCTCCGAGGAGATAGCTGAAATAAAAAAAGGTAAATGCTTACCACGCACGAGTAAGCTACTTACGTTGTCGGCGGTCATCGATGAGCATGGTCTTCTGCGTGTGGGCGGTCGTATTGATGCAGTGGCCGACGTAAGTGTTGCAATGAAGCGACCTATAATATTGGACGGTCGTCATCCCGTGGCGCGGCTTCTTGTGCGACATTACTATGTCAAAGCAGCGCATGGAAATCAAGAAACCGTTGTCAACGAGATAAAGCAGAGATACTGGTTGCTTAGGTTGCGGCCAACAGTTAAGCATGTTGTGTCTAAATGCATGTTTTGTCGCATAAGCAAGAGTAAGCCACTGGTGCCGAGAATGGGTGACCTTCCACCAGCTCGGATGGCTCACCACCAACGAGCCTTCAGTCATTGCGGCTTAGATTTGTTCGGCGCAATGGATATAACAGTGGGTCGCCGCCGAGAGAAAAGGTACGGTGTTTTGTTCACTTGTCTCACAGTCCGCGCCGTGCATATCGAGTTGGTGAACTCGCTTAGTGCTGACGCACTCATCATGGCTTTGCGACGCATGGCAGCGCGGCGGGGGTGGCCAAGCCACCTGTACTCGGACAACGGCACTAATTTGCGGGGATCAAACATGGAGCTACGTAAGTCAATTAAGGAACTTGACTATGGGCCGTTGAGGCTTGAAGCTACGAATAACGCTGTACGTTGGAATTTTATTCCGCCTCTAAGCCCACATTGGGGTGGGGCGTGGGAGCGACTTATTCGTAGCGTCAAGACAGTTTTTACCATTGCTTTTTGATTTTTCACTTTAAAACCAACAATTTTCCTTAGAATGGTATCGCTTTCCTTTTTTCTCATTCAAACAAATTTGGTATGGTATTTTTTCTTCACTTCTTTTAGATTTTGTGTCAGAATATAAAACACTTTTACTAACATATTTATTTTTCCCAACAAGATATTCCAGTTTTCCTATTCCATTATGAAGATCCTCTGTTTCTTGTAAATTCCCTCTATCTATTTTATCTGCTACATAATTAGGTAATCCAAATGCTATGAGGTCTATAAGTGTTCCAGTATCAATTGATTTTCTCACTTCCAGTAACAATTTCTCTTTCTTTGAAGTATACTCAAGTAATGAACCTGTTTGATATTTAAAGGATATCTAATGGGTGACCATCCTTTGTTTGCAAATGTCTCACAAAAACTTTTTCCCATTTGCCCCATTCTGATTCCACCGTAAGTTTCATAATCATACAGCTGTATCAATATATACTGGAGTATTCCCAAAAAAAAAATCATAATTTCAATTTTCTTTTTGTCTTCTTCAATTTGGAAACGTTCACATTCTTTATTAAAATCATCAATCCACTGAAAAGCATTTGCGTTCCTTCCAGTAAATTTCCCAATGACAAAATCCTTTGCAATCTTCCCTAAATTTTGTATCTCAGATTTTTTTTCATCATTTTCAATTAGTTTTGCTAAAAGTTTTTCTAATGATTTATTACTACATGTAGATTCATCATTATTTTTATTCATCTGAAATTTCTTCCAGATAAATATCATTAAACTGTAGATTATATTCCTCATCCAAATATATTTTTGACATATCATTCGTCAATGTTATCCATATTTTCCTTGTTTGATCTCTTTTATTCAATGATTTTTTCACTTTGCTATAACTGCAAGTATTTGTGATTGCTTGATGTAGATTAACAGGTTGGTATTCAGCTGGTATTCCAAAAACCTGTCCTTCAAGTGTAGCTATTGAAGTTATACATATAATGTTTGATTTTCCATCGGCCGTTTGCTTTACAGCAAAATCAAATCTCAATTTTTCCATATTCCGTGAAATATTTGCGAAAATGTTGTTTTATAATAATGTTTATTCTTTATGTATAGTTAGGATTGAAATAAAGACGTATTTGCGTTTCTCTGTAAAAATTAAAGAAACAACATTTAAAGCCCCTATTTCATGCTTATTCTTAAATACCTTAGAAATGCTTTTATATTATAAAAGGAAGTTAATTCTTTACGAAAATAAATTAAATATTCTCATATTTATTAATTGTCACAAAAGTCAGCCGTGATACCTATGTCAAAACACGGCAAAGACAATCTAATGAAAAGCAAAGGTTTTCTTTACATATATTAACGACATTCTCGGCCTGAGTCTGGAAAACGCAGAAATTATTTGTTATGCCGATGACACTGTAATAACTTTTAGCGATAATACCTGGACAACGGTTCGGAACACAGTCGAAAGGGGAATGGCTAAGGTGAATGATTGGCTCAATAAAAAATTACTCAACCTTAATATTAGCAAAACCAAATATCTCTGTTTTTATAAAAGTACAGCATCTGCACCAGACAGTGCCCTTTCAGATTCAGATTCAGATTCAGATTCAGATATTTATTTGCCAAAAACATGTGTAAAAAAACATAGGTACCATACATTGAAGATTTAAGTACAAACGTTGTTGTTACAATATTATTGATGTCCATCATGTTTACTATTGTCAGTATGCAAATTTATAATAATACAAAAAAAAACTACAAATACAATAAGGTCTATTATGTTACTACTTGTTTACTATTTTACTTATATTTATTTAGATTAGTTTTCACACAAACTGCCAGTAATTAAGTTGGCTCTGATCTAAAAATTTAATCATGATAATCTGATCTAATAATTAATGGTTACATATGTCAATGATTAATACCTTAAAATTTAAATAGTGTCACATAGTACAATGTCGAATTATATTATTATTTACTAATGTCATTTTTATTTCAAAGTCACATAATACAAATAGTTTTTTTTTTGAGATACAAAACTAATGATTTAGGTTAAAGCTTGTCATTTAGAAAATCTTGTACACTATAGTAACATTTCTCATGCAACATTTTTTTGAGTTTGGCACGAAATATATTAATGTTCAAAGATTTAAACTCGTTAGGAACTTTATTATAGATTTTTGGGGCCATGCACCTTATACTTTTAAGCAATAAAGTTTTTTTTACAAGTGGTATAATTATTTTGTCACCATGCCGTCGTCTACGATTTCCTGTATGTGACAGGAGTGAAAAAAGATGTAAATTTCTTTTAACAAATAGTGCTACCTCAATTATATATATTGACGGAAGTGTCAGAATTTTGTATTCTTTGAAAAATGGTTTGCATGAATCTGTTGTTTGCAGACCAAACATAGCTCGTATACATCTTTTCTGCATTTTGAATACAATTTCCTTATTTGTAGAATTTCCCCAAAATATAATACCGTATCTCAGTACTGACTCAACCATTCCGTGATATGCTGTAAGTAATGCATCAAGGTTAACAGATGACGAAAGTTTAAACATGACATAGGCTAAACTACTAACTTTTTTGCTTAAATCTGTTATATGGTTTTTCCAATCTAATTTTTGGTCAATTGTTAGGTCTAGGAATTTGGCTGTTTCCACTTTATTGATATCAACACCGTTATATGTTAGGTTAACGTTTGCTACGGGTGAGCCTCTTTGTTTAAAGTGCATTATATTCGTTTTAGTCAAGTTTATTTTTAAGTTATTATTATTTAACCAGTCAATTATTTGTGTCAGTGTATTATTTACATCTAAGTCATATAGCAAGAGATTGTTTGATTTTATGGAAACTGTGCTATCATCAGCAAACAGAGTCATGGGGTGTTTGGTTGCACTTGGGAAGTCATTTATATAAAGGATAAACAATAATGGCGCCATAACACTTCCCTGGGGTACACCATACTTTACATCACGTTCACATGATGTGTAGGCAACTAGGGTTTTTGTTTGGCTATTTACTCTAGATATTTCAGTTCTTTGTCGTCGATTACTCAAATACGATTCAATTAGTTTCAGAATATTGCCTCTTATTCCATATGCGAAAAGTTTTCTAATTAAAATATTATGGTCTACGTAGTCAAAAGCCTGAGTCATGTCACAAAATATAGAACATATTGGTGTGTTTTTATCAACTTGGTCCATTATATTATTAATAAAATCATAGATAGCCATATTTATTGATTTGTTTCTACGAAATCCTTTTTGTTCATTACATATGATATTGTTTTTATCCAAGAATGAATTGATTTCATTAACATAGAACTTTTCAAATATTTTTGAAAATATTGATATCATGGCAATAGGTCGGTAAAACTCCATCAGTTCTTTGTTTTCTTTTTTAAATATAGGTTTGATGATTGTTGTTTTAAGATCTTCGGGGAATGTGCCTGATTGTATAGTCAGGTTTACAATGTGGCATAAATGATGGCATATTAATTCATTGACTGATTTCACTATTTTGGTTGCAATACCATCGTAGCCTACACTGTTTCTATTTTTTAGTTGTTTTATTATTTCGTGAATATTCTGAGGTAGGCATGGTGCCATGAACATAGAATGTTGTGTTGGGTTAATGTGAGAGGTAACATTTATACCACTGTTCACTATTGGTTGTATTTTGTCTACAAAATGGTTATTAAAGGCATTTGCTATCTGTAAAGGTTCTAAGATATGATTATCATTTACTTTGATTTTTGTGATATAGTCTTTTGGTATGTTTGATTTTAATCTGTTTATAATTTGCCATGTAGTTTTAGATTTATTGTTAGATGTGTAAATTTTATGATTATTTTGTGATCGTTTTGTTAAGTTTATAATTCTTTTAAATAATTTAGTATAGCTTTTGTAGTTTCTTTTATTACTTTCTGTTGGTTTTTTCCTGTATAACCATAACAAGTTTCTCTTCTTTTTACTATCCATTTTGGCTTGTTTTTAGTTGTGATTGTGATATATTTCATTGGAAAGCACAAATCATAAAAAAGTTTAAATTCCTCAATAAATAGCTGATATGCAGTATTTGCATCATTTGACTCATACATTTCGGAAAATGTTAAAGTTTTTAAGCATAATTGAATTTTTTTTATGTTTTCATAGCTATAGTCACGTATAGATTTTCTCCAAGATTTTATGTTTGGTATCTTTTTTACTGGGAGCTTTATGAGTTGCGCTGTATGGTCTGATAGTCCAAATTCTAACACTTCAGTTTTACATTTCTTATTGAAGTTATGTGCAAAATTATCTATGCAAGTATTACTTTGTAGTCTTGTCGGTTTCTTAAGAGCTAATTTTAGATTATAGTTTAATAGAAGGCATTCAAAGTTTAGAGAGACATTATTGCTTTTTAAAATATCAATATTATAATCTCCGGCTACTAATATTTTGTTACATTTTATTCTGCATACTGATGTCAAAATACTATCTAATTTATTAAAAAAATACATGTAAATACTTTGAATCCGGAATTCTATAGATACAAATTATTACTATATTATAGTCAATAAGCAACACTGCACAACATTCAAATATATTACTTAATGACAATTTACGTATTTCCGATAGTTCTTTACAGTTATGTTCTTTTTTCACAATAATACAGGCTCCACCTCTTTTTCTGTTTCTCCTACTGTAACATGCTGCTAGCTTGTAATTTGGTAAATTAAGAAATTGTTCATCTTCTTCCGTCATAAAATGTTCCGTGATACAAAGGACATCAGGATCGATATTCCTGTCTAAGAGTTCATTTAGATTTATCAAAAATGCGTCAGCTTTATTGAGTAATCCTGATATATTCTGATGTAAAACAAAGAAAAATTTAGTCTCGAAAAAAGTCTATTTGTTCTATTTCATTGGAATTTTTATCCTCAATTTTCTCAACATCTATTGCTTCGAGGGAGTTGTTGTATTCAATATCCGTGATAAGGTTTTGGATATTAATAAATATATTCCTCATACCATTATTATTTATTAATCCTGAAAATTGGTCAAACATTCTATGGTCATAACGTAACTGGCGATTGCTGTCCAGGATATACGCGTATTCATGGGTCATGACATCTAGGTATAATAGGTTGTTGAAATGTTCTACTCTCCAATTAAAGAGGTTATTGTGATATCCAAGCTTATAAATAGGCAAGCATATTATAATATTTGTATGTGTTATTTGTTGTAATGTTGCTCGTATGTATTGTATCATAGTATGATAGTTTCTTGTGGTTTTAAAATCTTCATCGCCAATTATGATAATACAGTAATCATCCCTTGTAAAATTATGTAGTTTATTTTTCATATTTATTAACATTTGTTCAGTGTTTTTATTCGGTGTCAGATAGTGGCAGATATTTGAATTTTTAATGAAACTTGACTTTTTAATGAAATTATTCTACACAAATGTGCTGTTGGACTCGGAAGTGATTGTTTCTGTGACATTATTTATCGTGCTCACACTACGAAATATCTAGGAGTCACACTCGATGAAAGGTTATGTTTCAAAAATCACATTGCTGATACAGCGAAACGAGTAAGAAAGTTAGTTTATGTCTTGAAAACTTTGAGAGAAACAGCAGATGAAAACCTCTTAAAAACAGTTTATATTGCGATCTGTGAGTCGGTTATTACATACTGCATTGCAATATGGAGAGGAGCACCATCTACTCATATGATGACATTGGAAAGAGCACAGCGATCAATCATAAAAGTAATGCTTAAGAAACCTATTAGATATTTCACTAAAATGGTATATAGCGACGCTAAGCTTAGTACCGTCCGTTGCCTTTTTGTTGTTCGCTCAATTATAAAGGCGCACCAGGAAGCACGAGCTAGTGCACAGTACAGAGAAAGGCTTGAGAAACGAGTGTACATAGTGGATGTCCCATGTATCAATACAAATTTTGCCCGCAGGTTTGGTCAATTTATTCAGAGATCTCTGTACAATAAAGTTAATGCCAAGTGTTGTATCAAGGACTGCTCTGTCAAAGAAGCCAAGGTCAAAGTAACCAATTGGTTGCGAGCACTTTTATATGAGGAATTAGAAAGTCTCTTAGGAAAGGAACAGCAAACATATTAATATAGACATGCATAGAAACTACACACATTCATACACACACATACACACCCCATACATACACACACGCGAACCTTATACATACACACGCACATATACTCACATGCACCCATACACGTACTCACATTAGTTATATAGTTCTAAGCACAAAACTCTTACCTACGAGAATCCTTTTTGTTGTGTCTGCTTTATGTTTAAGCAAAAATGTTTAACCTAAAAAAAAATTAAAACCTTGCACGCATAAGCTAAAATTGTATTGTATCCATGATAGGTCTCCTACGATACAGGCATTGCCTAGTGTAGGGATCAAACAGATGACTTAATGTGTTGTAAACCTAATGTGGAAATAAAATTATTATTCTTGTTCTTAAATGCATAAACCGTGAACCATTATTTTCTTATAATAAAAATCCTATCATTTAGGTACCTAATTATAATGTTTTCTTAATAAAAAAATAGACTATTATTAAAACATCGATCAAAGTTACAACGAACTACAAGAACTTTAATATAATGTTACTTGCTGCCCCTTCATGGGCGAGTCCGACTCGCACTTGGCCGGTTTTTTTTTGGAATGCGGATTTATGTGCCGAGGTAGTCCCTTTCTTCTCCGAATATCGATCGTCCGAAAATCAAATTCCTGAAAATGCTTGCTATAATCATCACTTTCCATAATGTTCGGGTATACGAAATTGTATATTACCTAATCGTCCTTAGTTCTAATACTTTTGTGTCATAATATCGGATGCTATAATAATAAGATATCCTAATTTTACTTGCTATAAAGTCACATGTCCTAAGTGTTATATTGTATAATATTGTTAGTCCGAATGATGGTTTATAATAATTTTGTTAGTCCTAAAACATGTTTAAAAGTTGATTTATCTTGGTTATGTTATCAATATCATAAAGCTTAGACTTACTATCAATAATAACAAATTGATTTAAAATGTTGTCTTATGAACCTTAACAACCGTTACGTTTTCCAATTCAGTGTCAGAAATATATCGCTGTAAAACCGACACCACGTAGTCTTTTCTGCCCTACCCCTAGAGTGTTATTTAAACCCGCGTAGGCGCGGAGGGGCGAGGCGGCCCGCGAGCTGAGGAGCAGGTGGTTTTAACGACCGCCGCCGCACTGAGGCTGGCCGAAGCTGTGGTGGTGGGCGAAAATCATCTGCGACGATAAGGTCGCGTGGGACCGCCGGAGCCCCGTAGCGCCGCCGTGACAGAAGCCATGCATGCTGCATGCTGCTTGCTTGCATGCTTTAAGCTTGCTTGCATGCTGCATGTTTGCTTGCATGCTGCATGCTTGCTTGCATGCTGCATGCTTGCTTGCAAGCAAGACATCAAGTGACTGTTTTTAAACGTATAGGTATCGGATTTGGTAATACATATATTGAAAGAACTTTATATTTGTGGTATTTCGATTTTAGGGCACGTTATACTATGAGATATTACGTTAGGACTTATGTCTATTATAGAAAAGGTTTTTAGGAATTTTAAATATTATAGATTGTGATATTTATAGCAAAAAAAATTAGGTCATTATATTTAGAGATTTCGGTTTTCGGGCAAGTGATATTATGAGAAATTAAGTTAGGGGTGCTTGTCATTCGGACATATGATGATTATGTCAAAAACATTATGACACGTTAGATTATGGATAAAAAAAATATGAGACAAAATCAATAGAGAACCATGTGCCGATCGGCTATTTTTAATTTTTTTGACTAAATTATAAGTTGATATGATATCTTTAAAAGACATTTCATTCTTGTTGTTAATGAAATTATGAGTTAAAAAATTATTTCTTATATTTTTTATTAAATGAGGCACATTAAAAATTGAAACAATTTTGCGTTCTTCACTATAGAAAAAAGGTTCATTTTTGCCACTCCTAAATTTTTAAGTAGCACAAAAATAATGAAGAGTTTTTGTGTTTTGCAACGCTAACTTGCTTTATTTTACAATTGCACAAAGCTTTACTTACTATTGGCAAACTTTTACTTCTACATAAAAACGAAATGCTAGCCACAAATCACAGAACAATCATCTGTCAATACCAGGTAAAAAATGCTTTCTGGGGTCCGCGAGAAATTCACTCAATTTCACTCCTGTCAGGCGAAAATTACTCACTTCACTTTGGTTCTCGAACGCTATCAATTATTTGTTCTCAAACGCACCCTAAAATGAAAGAGAATGTCTGGCAGAAAGTGTCAAAAATGTATAAAACGCCATTTATCGTGCTTTTGTATAGGTATAGCTACATAAATCTATGTAATCACTGCTGTGCATCCTAGTAGGAGCGTGTGTGCTTTGCTGCTTTTAAAAATATCCACAAATTTTAGATTTAATACAGCTCGCTCCATCTATTGCTCGTGGTTATAACTAATTTTAGAAATGTTAGACTTTGACAATCCTTTTTTTATATCATCCTTGGTGCAATGACACGATACACGCATATGGGACCAGTCATATTCGGCTATCGTCCCGAATATTCGGACATCGTATGCGTTATCGGGCGTGTGGCAGTACATCAAAGGGTTTTAGCGAGCTAACTATTCGCGTTACGTGGTCACATTAGCGTTGTTCATTTTGGCGGTTGCTTTCATTTGTTAAAGACGTGTGCGAATGACTCTAGTAAATGAGATGAAATGGAGGATGGATAATAAATTCATCATATAATTATTAGCACACATGTAAAAGTAAAGAAATTCGTCGTCTATAATTAAGCGTCTAGAAATGTCGGCCATCTTGGATTATTGCACGATTATTGGACGATAGTTCGTGCAAAATGACGAAGCCGCTAATGGGACCGCAGTATATACGCGATAACTTTTTAGGTGTACAAAACGTCCGAAGCTTCGGCACGAATTGATTCGGGACGATAGGCGATAATGGAGCCAAAGCATAAGGGGCAGAACGCATCTCTGAGGCGAACGTCTATCGGCCCGTTCCAGATAAGCATTTTTAGCCATAAATACCAACATTTTTAGCATCTCTGCGTTCCATTAGCCGGTGATGCTAGTTTTTATTGCTGGTTGTCATGCGTTTCATTTAAGCATTTTTAACACGAAATGCTAGCATCAAATACCCATGCTAATAGATGGGTCCTCTGATACCACTTTTTGACAGCTTTCAAATTTGACATTTGGAATCTTTTTTTCATGAATCAAAAAGGATTTTCAGCGGATTTAAAAAAATTATTGAAAGATATTTGTAGTATTAGCCAATTCTGATTTATATTATAAAAAAATTTAAGTGGCTGGACTAATTAAGTGAGGTGTCAAAATTCAGCACGAAAAATCAGTACCTTGCGTTTCATTTGTAACAATTAGCGCGGCTAAAAATGTCAACATTTCTTAAAAGAAACGCAAAACGAGGCTAACATCAGATGTTAGCCTCAGAAAGTAGCAGTGCTTTATCTGGAACGCAGGGTATAATGTCATCTACTAGAAAGAGAGAGAAATAAAAAATCATGTGAAAGAGGGAGATAAAAGATTTGGTTGCTGCAATCCGTTCAACGCCTTTGAGCGAGTTAAAAAACAACCGGACAACTACACCCAGAGGCGCTGAACGCGCCTCTGGTGATGTTTTGGAACGTAGCCCTGGGTGTAGTTGTTTTTTAACTCGCTCAAAGGCGTTGAACGGATTGCATCTTTTATCTCCCTCTTTCACATGATTTTTTATTTCTCTCTCTTTCTAGTAGATGACATTATAGAATATGGCCGCCAATATCATCCAATCACGTAAGAGTATTCAGTCATAAACGTCAGAGCGAAAAGTTGTACTTCTCGCGAAGGCCCAGAGGCGCGTTCAGAGCCTTCGCGCGAAGTACAACTTTTCGCTCTAACCCCGTTCAATGCCTTCGAGCGTGACAACCGGGTGAAACAACCGCCCGTTCAAGACCTTAGAGTGTCGGCGCGAGTTACAACCGAACAACCATCGAATTTGATGGTTGTAAAACGCTCTGACGTTTATTACTGAAATACTTTTACGTGATTGGATGATATTGGCGGCTATATTCTAAAACATCTGATAGAAAGAGAGAGAAATAAAAATGCATGTGAAAGAGGGAGATAAAAGATTTGGTTGCTGCAACGCGTTCAACGCCTTTGAGCGAGTTAAAAAACAACCGGACAACTACACCCAGAGGCGCTGAACGCGCCTCTGAACGCGCCTCAATTGTTTGTCAATTATGACATCTGTCAGTGTCAATTGTCAATGTCATATTTAACTCCCGCTAAAATTTCCCGCTTACGCCTCGATGTCTTTTTTCTTCGTTTGTTCCAATCATCATCATTTTATATATTTGAGCTATACCGTAGAGTTTTAACAATTTTTAGAAATTTGTTTTTAATATTATAAGTAGTCCATCAAACAAATCGTAAGTACTATTATAACCTGCGTTAATCGCACAACTGTTTATTGTACCGTTACAATTCGTGTGCTTATAGTTGAAAAATAAATTTTTATTTTCAATGATGCCGCTGTATACAATCATATTATAATAAATCATATTGATACTTCTATGGCTGTATAGGAAAAATCTAAATTCAATAATTTTTGTGATATATCCACTTATTTCAGATAATGTTTGAGGCACGCCTTCTTCGTAGTTCTATCCTCAAAAAAGTATTGGAAGCTATTAAAGATCTACTAACACAAGCTACGTTTGATTGTGATGACAATGGGATTCAATTACAGGCAAGTTTCTCTGTATTCATCTTATAACCTCTCTTGTCTTTATTTAAGTATCTTCTCTTTGTTGAAGCCGCAAGACACATAATGATGCCTTTAACACTTTATATCATTATTAATTTTGTATATACAATAGCAATTATAAAATAGCATTGTCTCATCTTATTGCTATATTAGATACAGAATTAATTATGAGATATAAGTAAGACATGTTTCTCTTGCTTGTCCATGTGAAACCTCCCAATTCCCAAACAGGTGTGTCATATTTTTTCCCTTGTATTTGATATATGGAAAGAAAAAATTAGGAAAAAATACTAAATTATTTAGGACTTAAATTACTTAGTATGTTAAGCATTATTTTTTCTTTCCATTAGATGATTAGAATGTTATTTGTTGTTTATAACAACTAAATAAGTACATGTAAAGGTCTATGTTTAAATTTTGAATCGAATTGCATAAGTACTTAAACATTTTGTTGTTTCTTAAACTACAAATTTTCACAAATTGCTAGACATTATTGTCTTTATTGCATAAACAAAAAAATTTTGCATAAAGAAACATTAACTTTGTATGCGAGGGCAGGCAGATGTTTTATAGAGATCTCTTGCGTTGAACTTATAACATTATTAATTGTTAATTCAAATTCTAATGACAGATAATTTATTTGTGTGTATAATTGACTTTCAGGCAATGGACAACTCTCATGTTTCTCTTGTGTCCCTTACACTACGAGCAGATGGTTTTGACAAATACAGATGCGATAGAAACATTTCAATGGGTATGAATTTGGGAAGGTATGTAGATTATTATCACATTTTACAAAATTTTCATCTTCAAATAAAAATAAAAAATTGCACGAATTTGAATGTGATTATTTTATTTCTAGTGAAAAAATGCATACAGGATGATAATATGTATGTTTTACAACCTTAAAAAGTTTCATATTTTCATTCCTAACATTCTAAACAACTCTATTGTTTAGTTTTAAAATTTAAGATAATTCTTATTTTATAAGTGTTATTTATTTATTAAAACTTTAATGCACAGTAAAAATAAAAAATATACACTTGGTCAACTTAATGCCATAAAGCATTCTTTACCACTTCACCATTGTATTGTAATACCATTGCTAGTATTGTTACTGTTCCTAAAGAGGCTAATGTAATAAGAGAGATAATATTTTAATAAGTTTATGTATTTTAAAATGATGCTTACAATATGTTGCAACACACATATGTTAAACCCATACACATCACAGTCCTGCACATAGGTCTCATCTAAACTCAAGATATGTGTAGTGAATAGTATCAGTGGTATGGCACATCATTTTTAATTTTATAAATTATTTTTACATCTAAATCATTTTATACTATTCCTATCGCTAAACATATAAAATTGGTTAATTTGGTTTATAATGGAAGTTTTAATAAAAATAAAATACCTTATTAATTGATATATTTCAGTATGTCCAAGATTCTCAAATGTGCTGGCGACAAAGACACTTTAACAATGAAAGCTCAGGATAATGCAGATACAGTAACATTTGTGTTTGAGAGCCCCAACCAAGAAAAAGTTTCAGATTATGAGATGAAGCTGATGAATTTGGACCTGGAGCATTTAGGTAACATTCAAAAACGAAAGCTATTTTCTTCTGCGTGTTCATCTGTAATCAACAATGACCTGATTTGTGCAATTGAGTATTATTATTTAGGTATATCTACTTGACTGTTGAGATTCTGAAATGAACAATTTTTCTTTAACTACTTAATAATATTACTAGTTCTCACACTGTGATCCCGAAATGTTTTTGCTTATAATTAGGTGAATCCATATTGAACAGAAATTGTACAAAATTGCACTACCAACTACAAATAGTAACAAGCAATCACTAGTTGCTATCAAAATATAGCAAGTACTGATTACAAGAAAGAGGATGTTATTGTCATTAAAATTGAGGAGGCAGTCATCTTAAGATTCAAAATAATTACATTTTATTTTATTAAATAGCATGGAGAGTTTAAAAAATTATCTCAGTATCTTTAAATGAAATATTAGAAATGTATCTTCTTTTCAGTTTGTGAATATATTACATTTGTATGTTGACAAATGAATATAAACTTTTACAAAATGTTTGAAAAGTATAAGCAGTTCCAATTGTGTGTTACTTGCATGGCACTTGAACTTGATGTGAATTCAATAGTGTTGGATTATCTACTTCATACGGTTCTGTGCTAGGGACTATTGGACACTACTTTTGGGCTTGGTTTATGCATCATGGACATTTAACTAGTTCATCCTCCTGATACATATGGTATATTTCAAATGACAAAGTCTCTATGTACAATTAATATTTTTCTGCATTGTCTTAGGTATACCAGAGACTGAGTACAGCTGTACAATCCGCCTACCAAGTGCAGAGTTTGCACGTATATGTCGAGATCTCTCACAGTTTGGAGAGTCTATGGTTATTTCATGCACAAAAGAAGGTAAGGATAAATTCTGTCACCAAAAAGTTAATTATAGTTTCTTATTACTTAGGTAGGTGTGTACGAATATTTATACAAGGGTGACAAGTTAGAATCCCTATTCAATATTGTGATAAGCATTAGAAGTGTGTTCATAGGTTAATAAATAAATTAATCATTACAGTTTTTTAAATTACATTTTATTACTACTATTATGACAGGAGTGAAATTTTCTGCCTCTGGGGACATTGGTTCTGCTAACATAAAACTAGCACAGACTGCATCAGTGGATAAGGAAGAGGAAGCCGTTGTCATAGAAATGGATGAGCCAGTGACCCTCACATTCGCCTGCCAGTATCTCAATTACTTCACCAAGGCTACATCACTCAGTCCACAGGTAAAATTGTCTTTTCAGTAATTTACAAGGAAATGTACATATTAATTTTATAATAATCTGATAAAAATTGTTTTGTACAATTTAAATAAAAAGTTCTGTTGGAATTTAAATAATAAGCTCAAACATGTATTTTTTTAATTGGCAAATAAGCAGACTGGCCACAAGTGGCTACAGTCACCTTATAGCACAAATGTGGTTACTGTCAGAATCAGAAATCTACAACACCCACAAAAATCGACCAGAGGCCTAATTCTGCTAATCTCAACATTGTTATCGTGTCTTGATAGCCTTTCAATAAAACTGCTTTTGCCATTTTTATACGATTTTTGTGGTGCAATTGAGTCATACTACAATTTTTTGATATGTCAATAGTAACAAATGTTTAAGTTAGTTATCGTTCAACCAACAATAACTGTCACAAGAAGCAATGCTTTTGAACCGTTGTTGATACGCCATAAATGCATAGCAGAATTAGGCTCCAGGAAAGTGGTTTTACCACTTTGGACAAAACTTCGCGTATAAACAAGATATCGTTTAGGTAACTTTAGTAACTGTCAGTATATTATTGCAAAGGCAAATCAACTGTATTGTTTTATGATAGGGCTGTCCAGACCAGACACCATCGCGGGCCAACCCATTTCGAGCAGATTATGATGCAAATATCTCTTTTTAAGGACATTACTTCATGTCGAACATTGTACTCTTCATTCACAGACAAAGCTTCGCAATATAAATAATACACTGAATTTTGTTATTATTGCTGCAGATAAAATAGTCATTTCTCATTAAATTTGCGATTTTAATCACTTGCTTCTTTGCAGATATTATGTTTGTTGTTTTGGTTTTTTTTATTGCAGAAAGTTGGCAAACAAGCAAACTGCCCACCTGATGGTAAGTGGTAACAGTCACCTATAATACATGTGGCTCTTGTGAGATTCGCAGCAAAACTGCAACCCCCACAAGAACCACAGTGTATGTTGCCAACTTGTGACACAAGATGTAAAGTCACAGTACCCAGTAATTTCACTGCCATATCTTACCCTTCAAACCGGAACACAGCAATGCAAGCACTGCTGCTTTGCGGCAGAAATAGGTAAGACGGAGGTACCTAAGCAGACGACCCTGGTACAGGGTCTCCCTCCAGCAAAGACTATGTGTGCAACACAAAACAGCAATACGTATTTAAACTACTCCAGATGATAAGCTCTCGCGTAGAACGACAGGTGAGAGGACGACAATCAGTTACAACACAATTCAAGAATTTTCAGAGTACCTAATAGTGAATGACATAAAACTTTTATACTTAGTGCATTGAATATAAGACTTTCAAACCAGTCCTAAAGGAAATAAATACCGGAGTCTGTCAATTAAGTACATTAATGTGAAATGTAATAAACTACACTACTACTATAATTAAAAAATAATAATTCACATATTTGAGATACCAAAGCAATTAAATAAAATATAATTTCACCAAAAAATACCAAAGGAAAGGAAAATCGAGGTACTTGTGGTAGACTAGAAACATGTCGCGGGCCGCACTAATACCAGCCGCGGGCCGCGGTTTGGACAGCCCTGTTTTATGACAGGAAACTGAATTTTTTTCATTTTTCATTGATGCTCAGCTCTTTATTAGTCGTAACCTAAAGCCTTCTTCGATAAATGGCCTATCCAACTCAAAAAGAATGTTTCAATTCGAATTAGTAATTCCTGAGATTAGCGCCTTCAATCAAACAAACAATCAAACTGTTCAGCTTTATAATATTAGTATAGATAGATCGACCTTATAAGTGGTGATTAACCACTTTTTTGGTCGATTATACATTGCCAACTTATGACAAAAGATCACGTCACAGTGCCCAGTAATTTCACTGCCTGCCTTACCCTTCGAACCTGAATTGATATTGAGATGACGTTCATGTAGTTTTCTATCTCGAAAGAGATACCATTTGTTGCAAAATTGTTAAATAAAATACAATACAATACAATTATTATACTAGCCTGAATGTTGTGAAAGTTAATAATGATAAAAAAAACTATCTTTCCAGGTTCAACTCTCAATGTCTGCTGATGTTCCATTAGTTGTAGAGTACCGAATTCAGGATATTGGCCATATTCGTTACTACTTGGCTCCAAAAATTGAAGAGGATGACAGTTAAAACTTGTGGGCGGTTTTTTAAAAGCATATTTGTACTCAAACACCATGTTATGTTTCGTAAACCTCAATTGATAGTAATGATATTTTTTGATATGGAACTTTTTACACTGTATCAAACCAGATGTGATGTGATGATAATTAAATAAAATTGTGAACTGATAACTTACTTTGTATAGTTTAATTTTCAAATAAAACACCATTTCATAATTTATTTCTTTATTTGGAAATCTATTGTTACAAAATAATTTTTAGCATAAGTTATTTTAACCATGTCTTACATGAGTATTAAATAAGAAAAAGCTTAAATAAACAAATCTGCACATCCAAGAAATGGAATGTTAAAATTAAATTAAATGTTTACTTTTCTTTGGATCTATTAACTTATTTCAAGATCGTATTTTTTAAGTACCAAATCTACCACATTATTCTATATGACTATACATAATACAGGTTTAAATGCGTACATTTTTCATGAGATCCAGTATTGGTAATAGGTTGTAATTTATCCTTGTGCATTTAACAACACTTTATTTCACACATGACATGTAGCACATTTCCGTTTACTTTGTCGTAAAACACTAAAATTATCTTTACTCTGTCCAAACTCAAGAATAACCAAAATAGAATCGAAAGTAGGGTGACATGTATTAAAATATAAACTACCTTATAAGACTGGTGTTTGTTAAATCATTAAATTTTAAAATATAATTCTATATCCAGTAAATATACTTCTAAAATACACTTGTATGCAATGAAATCGACCCACCTTTACGATTTGGTTCAAATTTCGACAGATCAAAATCTACCATCAATAAATAATATCTTTTAATCCTGTTTGTTAAACAAGAGCCTAAGCTTACATTAGACCAGTTTTTACTGTGACAGATCTTATATTGGTTTTATAAACTGAAAACTATAATTTTTAAAATACCTTTTAAATACAATTTATAAAAAACGGAAAAATGAGAAACAGGGTTTTCCGAAGAAATAAGTCTATTGTCAGCAATACTTCTTTTATCTATGTTTAGAGTATGTTAAAGTAAAGCTTATAAAGTATACTTTCAAATTGTATTTACAATGTTTGTTTGTCTAATATTTTTTATATACTGTGTTAATCGATGCGATCCCTAATAGGTGTTCTTAGGGAAATTTCGTAAGGAGGCAGTGGACTGTATAAGTAACTGGTCTATTCAAGATTCGCAATCAAACTTGAAGTTTAGGTATTTTAGTTAACGTAAGGAAACAACAAGTTACAATGAATTTGATATTATTAATTCTATTATAAATGTAAAATGAATTTGAGTCTAATCCGTAATTCGTTTGAATTTGAAAAGTGTCTCTAACGGTACAATTTTCGCAGACGTCAAAGCAACGTTTTGCGTTTTGTTTAAGCATGCTAACAATCTGCGTTTAGTTTTTAAAAACATATAAAAATGAAGTAAAATAATAAAATATATAAACAACGATATTCATTCTAAATACCTATTCAGAATGGTAAATCTGAACATACTGATATTTTCAAATGGACACCTATGAGGTGGGTCGATTTCATTGCAGGTAAGTGTATGTTCATTCTTTTACCAACTATAAATATTGTTGTGCATATCTTTGGACAGAATAGAGATTATACACAATGAAATAAATTTGCGTTGATTAACTCCTTGCAATAAAATTATGCTACTTACATTATTAAATACGTATTTACAAACACACATCCGTATCAAAACATTTTTCAAAATGGCAAACTCCAAACATACGTGTAGTAAACAGTAAATGAATAGACTTAAACTAGATAATTATGCGTATTTCAAATACATGTAGGTACTATATCAAAGTCTTATTAATAATAAATGGAATGTGATAAAATCATACAAAGATGCCGAATACACCGCAATAGTCCATAATACCTTATATATCCATACTGTACTAGAAACATTTATTCCGTTAAACACATTCATTATGGTAAAATTGGCTTTATATACAGCACACAAATCACACCAGATGTTCGAAATGGCACAGAGGGTGTATAGAAAAGCCATTTTGTGAAATATTCAGTTGCGCGGAAAGAACATAATGAATTCAGACAGGAATATAGCTCATAGCGGTCAATTTATCAACTGTTTATGTAGTTCGTTCCGTTACAATTCTTTCACGCGCATCTGAACACGTCAAACAGCTAGTTCAGCCCACCAGACTAGATACGTTGTAACATGATGCCAACACATAACGCATAACCGCGCAAATACGCCCAGAGAAACGCCCACAAACAATAATAATAATAATAATAATAAAAGCCTCCAAACGACAAAACGGGGAATGTCCACGAGTAGGTACACTATCTAAAAACTAAACAAACGGAGGGTAGAGCAGGAACGCTCGCGAAAACGAACCGCACACGACGCCGCTACAGTTACGCGACGACAAATCAACGAAACGCAATATCGTCGGAGACCGTTCACCGAGTTAAGCGTGGTTGCGTAGCGGGTCGCGGGTGGCGCGCTTCACTGCTTCCACTTCTTGGCGGAGAAGAGGACCGCCCGCTGCTTGAGGAACAGCGAGTAGCTCTGCTTGCGCGTGGTGACCGCGTCGGCCGCGCTCACGGGCACGCGCCCGCGCCAGCGGCGGCCGCGCCCTCTTCCTGCGAACACGCACCATATTCACATACAAACAGTGCTCGAATTGAACATTTTTACGAGACGGAACGCTAGGCTCCCCAAAAAAAAATTCGCGCTTCATGCTGTCTGCTCTGTGTGGGACTATTGTGATGTTATTTAAGTAAAAATTTGTAAAATTCAGATGAGTTTTTTTTTTAACTACTCACAAACTACAGTAAAGATTACTTAGGTAATCATAACATTTTCCATAGTATTTGGTGTCGTTTTTTGTTACTCTTTTGCGACTGATTGTATCATCAGCGGCAGAGAACGAACATGCACGATGTTACACGAATTGTCAGTCATAGTCGGCGCGAGGCACTGCCGTGCCAGGAGCGCGCGCTTTTTAAAAGTTGGTACGCACGCTTTTTAAAAGTTTTACGATCAATTTCACGAACCGGAACAGTGATTTCACGAACCGGAACGCTATTCCACCGTAATCCACGAGACGGAACAGTAACTTCATAAATTTTCACGAACCGGAACGGCGTTCCGGCGCGTTCCTGCTCAATTCGAGCACTGCATACAAACCTCTTTATTTTAGTATCCCAAACTAAACTCTTTTATTTTAATAATAATTGGGACGATGACTGAATTCTAGTTTTTACCTCTCTAGTCATTAAATATTAAAATACAGTGGAAAAAGATGCAGTCCTGTGAAATCAGAATTAAAATCTTCTTAGAAATACGTTAGATACAAGCATTTTAAGTTGTTAATTTGAAGGCGATTAGACAGAGAGATCCGATATCAACCGTGCGTGACGTCATAGTTGAGTACGGCCCTACAAACTCCTTGTAAATTGCCGTTTTGCTAGAAAGTGATGGAGAAAAATCTTTAATACCTGGTTGTTTTTATAGTTATTCGAAAACCGATTTTTTCTTTCTGTTTATTTTATCAATGAGCTTCTATTAAAGCAAGAAAATTTTTTTAGTCATCTAGCCTATTACCTGCACTGCGAGCATGGACTTGTCGATCGACAAAAGCACCTTCTGTCCTTTTCACCCCTTAGGAATATCTGTCAAATTTATCGATTCATGTCGAGTATGTCGATTTTAGCTGTCAAATTTTGTTTATCGAGAGTTCCATGCTCGCAGGGCTGCTTCGGTAAACTTCGTGTCGCCTTGACAGATGATAGATTTAAATAGACAATCGCAAAATGTACCGTCATTTCGTTTTATATACAAAAAATTCCCTTTATTAATTTATGTTTAAGCTTTTCTTTAGGATTTTATGTATAATATTTTTAACACAATTTTACTTCTAATTTTTTTTGGCAAATTATGAAAAATATTATCACTATTGATACAAAATTCAGTCGTCGGTCCTAATCCTGTAAAAGTTTGAAGGATTCATTGATTAAAGCTAACGTAAACTAACCTACCATTTGTTTATTCTTACATTTTTTCTAATAAAAGATTATTATGGTTGAAATTAACTCTATCGAAATGGGACGTTAATAAATAACACATTGATGTATTAACTATTATTGTTAGTTACAATAATGTAGATAAAGTAACATATTTTATCATTAATGTTTAACCCGGTAAAATGAAGAATGTTTCGATTATATGTTCAACAATATCCTATATGATTTTATAACTGTATGTTTTATACACGGTGTTTCAAAATAACCAATAAATAATCAATTCTTTATCGAAAACTCATTACTAAAATGTCCCATCTCTAGATGTTTATACTTATAGGAATTGTCATTAAACCCAAAATTGACATGTAAATCACAGTCAATTTTGGGTTGAATAACATTAAATGTAAACAGCTAGATATAGTACATTTTAATAATGAGTTTCAATAAAGAATTGATTATACACGGTTATTTTTTTATCACCCTGGAAAATTTAAGAGACGCTTCACGACATGGTATTAGAATGATTTAAATATGAATAAAAAAAATAACTCACATAATTTTATATTAATTTTCAAAAAAATACAAAAAATGATGCACTAGTTGAGAGCAGCAATTTTAGAGATTTAAAAAAATAATAATTCGTTTTTTTTTTTTTAATAATAATTGATGTGTCCTGAAGCGTCCCTAAAATTTTCCAGGGTGAAAAAAAAAATAACCGTGTATATTGGTTATCTTGAAACATCGCGCATATGTGGCGGTACAACAGACAATCGAAATTGTTCGCAAAACGAAAAAGGCGTAGCGCCTCAAGGTTTGTTATTCTTTGAGCCAAGTATATCTGCGACCGCGAGGAAAATGGTGTGTGTTGGTTTGCCACTCTTTGAGCTATTATATCTGCGACCGACCGCGAGGAAAACGGTGGGTTTACTACCTGCTCTCCCTCCGCGGCCTCAGGACTCGCGCTTGACCTCGACGGGCGGCGACGGCGAGTCGTCCTCCTCGTCCACGGCCGCCGGGCTGATGATCTGGTCGTGCAGCGTGCGCAGGTGCCGCAGCAGGTTCGACTTCACGTTGAACCCCTTGTTGCAGAGGCCGCACACGAAGGGCCGCTCGCCTGCAACCGCGCAATCCTACAATTCGCCCTACCCTACGCGCGGACCGACGAGACGATGCGAAATTCTGCCCCCCCCCCCGGCCTTTTTTTAGGAGGGGAAATCCTTCTTACGGATTCGACAAGGGGCCGACTGACGAGGCCACCCCAAGGATATGCCGGCCTCGGGTAAAAACCCTATACCTGGCTAAAACCCCTCCAGATACTTCTACCTCCGTAGGGACACAATCGGGATCGGCGTTAGCCATTCCCCGATTGACGCACTGCCTCCCTAGACAAATGCCACAAGCAAAATTTTCCGCAGTCGTTCCTCAGAAAATAACGTATGGAGATGACATTAGCTGCGGAAAAAATAGCGTGCGAGGTTGTCGTAAGCTAATGTCATTTCCACACATTATTTTTTTCTGTGGAACGACTGTCGAAAAGTTCGCGTGTGCCATTTGTCTAGGGCCTCTGATCCGCTCGAATCGTTCGCTCGCTTCAACAACTGCTCGATTATACCGACCCGAGAACGATTTCATGTTCGTCTGACAAATATTTCCAATCCAACAATTGGATTTCGAACCCGTCACCACATTTGTTTTTAACCGACTTCAAAAAAGGAGGCGAGGTGCTCAATTCGATGCGTGTTTTTTTTGTGTGTATGTTTTACGCGATTACGCCGCCAATTGTGGACGGATTTTCACATTCTTTTTGTATTCGATAGAGTATACTCCAAGGGTGGTCCTATGGTCACCAAAGTTAGGATCTGATGATGGGATCCCATAAAAATCAAGGAAAACCATTAAATTTTTATGTGTGGTTAACGTGTTTTGTGTGTATGTTAAGCGATTACTCCGCCAATTGTGGACGGATTTTCAAAATTCTATTTGTATTCGATAGAATATACTCATGGGGTGGTCCCACGGTCACCAAAGTCCCAAGATCTGATGATGGGATCCCATGAAAATCGAGGGAAACCCTAATTTAATATCAGCTAGTCGCCATAATAATATTGTTATTATGGAGACAAACTTATGGAAAACGGTGGTAGCTAACCAGGCGAGATCAGAAGCCAAACAGTACAGAAAAACATCTGCCCCAACAAGGAATCGAACCCCGGAGCTCCCGATCAACCCCGGTGGTCTTAATCACTAGATCACAGAGACGGTTAGATCTTTCAATTTCAATATTATCTATTAGATTGTAAAAATGGATAGTATACATAGGATAGGTGTCAGATAATTATATTTGTTGTTCATATGACAATAATAATTTTTTAATCATCAAAGGATAAATAGAAAATTGCAACATACCTGTGTGCGTACGCATATGTATGAGCATAGATGCGTGAGATGGGAATGTCTTCTTGCAGTGCGTGCAAGTCTTGTTTTGCGCGCCCTCTGTGAAACGATTGTGACGTTTTGGTGGGGCACTGTTGTTTGATAAGGCCAATTCTAGACAACCGACATCGAATGACTTTAGAAAAGGGTCCACAGCATCTTACATAGACAATCACGCCAGCGATGCTTTGCTCGCTCCCTCGACAAATGAAAATCACGCAAAAAATCGTAGGGAAATCAAAGTCGTATGTTTCTAGTGCATTAAGTTTTCTCTCATTAAGCGAACAAAGCATCACAGCAACAATTTGGAACATAACTGAAGTGATCATCATGAGTGTAGCAAAGTTTGTGAAAGTTAAAGGAGAAGAGGTGAAATTAAGCATTCAAATAGCGGACAGTGTCACAGCAAAACGGCAAAGGTTTGTGCATATTAGGTCAATGTACGTTTGTCCAGAATTAGCCACATACATAACAATCAGATTTCAGCTATGTCAAAAATATACATATAATAATTATTAAGAAAATTTGGAAGAAACGTTTATTGTCCTTATTTTTCAAATATATTAGTCAAAGTAACCCAACGATAAATGGTCTTAATTATTTTGATAAAGGTATTTGTTTATTATTAGAATTCATCCAACATTTGATTTTATTAATTACGTTATCATTGTTGACCGTAAATCGTGGATTTCTGTAGAACTTACAAAGGCCAAGATACATTTGATGGAATTTATTTCGCCAAACAACCGCCGCGCATCGCCGCGTTAGACATAATTTCAAATTGAGGCCATAATAAATGCGTTTCGAATTCGAAACATATCTTTCATTTTGAACACGGCACAAACATATGTCCCATATTACAAAACAGTTCATAAAAGTTAACATACATTCATTGAAAGTACGCTAAGCAGCGTAGGTGAATTACGTGACGGACAATCGGACACAAGTTCCATCAGATGTAGCTTGGCCCTTAACTTAAGCTACTCTTTAATAGACAGTCTATTTGAAGTTTTAAAATATCTAAAGTTTATACAAGCGTCAATAATTTTGTAAACTACTTCGTTTTATTTATTTTTTTTCAAATATATATCATCCTAATCAACTCCATCTGACAACTTTTTGGATCATGGGAGCCAATGAGTAGGCGTAGAATGGAATGTGTCGCATAAAATTGTATTTACAAAGTTGCATGTCCAGTTTTTTGGATATGGTTGCGATACATGCAAATACTATTTATATAAGAGCTTTTAACGTCAATAAGTGCCTATTCTAAGGTATATACTGATAATGAATTAAATTTAGCCGATGATGATAGCTGAGACCTTGGTGGACCTGAACACCATGCTCGGAGATCTCAATAGTTCTTCCTAAAGAATGGGTCTTAAAATGAACATGGATATGACAAAAATCATGTCGAATGCCCATGTTGTACCAAATCCAGTTAATATTGGGAACACTACACTTGAAGTTGTAGACAGTTATGTATACCAGTCCAGTTAGGTAAGTCCAACTTCGAGAAAGAGATCTCTCGTCGAATCCAGCTCGGATGGGCAGCGTTCGGGAAGTTACGGAAAATCTTCGCGTCCAAATTACCTCAGTGACTCAAAACAAGTCTTTGACCAGTGTGTGTTGCCAGTGATGACCTACGGAAGCGAAACGTGGACATTCACTGTGGGTCTCGTCTGAAGGCTCAAGGTCGCTCAGCGGACAATGGAGAGAGCAATGCTTGGGGTCTCCCTACGTGATCTAATACGAAATGAGGAGATCTAAAGTGACCGACATTGCTCGAAGGATTGCTCAGCTGAAGTGGCAGTGGGCGGGACACATAGTGAGAAGAACCGCTAGCCATTGGGGCTGAACGGTTCTTGAGTGGCGACTACGAACGGGACGACGGTCAGTGGGTAGGCCCCCTACCAGGTGGACCCACGATCTGGCAAAAGTCGCGGGAAGGCTGCTGGATGCGGGTAGCACAGGACCGATCGTTTTGGAGATCTATGGGGGAGACCTATGTCCAGCAATGGCCGTCGTGCGCCTGAGATGATGATGATAGAGAAAGAGATACGAATGAGATCAGAGTGAGGTCACCAAGAACCAGTTCGGATTTATGCAGTGCGGATTGGTCGACTTCACATACACCATTGAATTTCTTCGCAGATGAATGCAGGTTGCCTCACGATGTTTTCCTTCACCGTAGGACCGTCAGAAAAAGTACATATATAATTCGGAAAACGAAAAAACACATTGGTACATGGCGGTCTCGAACCCCGGACCTCCCGATTGGAAGTCAAGTGTACACAGCGCCATCGACGCCATATTTGCACTTTGCCAATTATGCGAAAAGTACAAACGCGCACGCAAGAACTTGCAAAATGGTGTGCGTAGAATTAGAGAAGGTATACGACAGAGTACCCCGAGAAGTTCTGTGGTGGGCTTTGAAAGGAAAGACCCAGGGCTATCCTGCAGCTTATCCGCGCAATGTACAAACGAGCCAGTACCTACACAAGTTCGGTCCGAAGCTGGAGTTACCGAACAGTTTAATGTAGTAGTAGGCCTACACCAGGGAGGGGCTTTAAGCCCATATTTTTGTTCCTTCTGATTATGAATGCGTTGACATCGGACATACAAAGTGCCTTGGTGTATGTTATTCGCGGATGACATTTTTCCGATGGGAGAACATGCCTCCGAGATCTGGAGCAAGCTGGAAAAATAGCGAGACTAGGGAGTTTCGTTCTGAAGAAAACTAGATCTAAAACTGAGCACTTTTTGCGACTTCAACTGTATTCCTTAGGGAATCTCGGGTCATTTACCCAACATGTTCTTGATATTGACCGGGACCTAAGCAAAACGGATATCAAGACACGATAGCAACGTTGAAATTAGTAAAGGTCACAGTCCGCTTGTTTACCAACATAGCTTCATAAAAAAACCCGAATTAAGAACAGGAAGCTGAAACCACGGAACTACTATTTTGGTTTAACTCTAGTAATCCTTTAAGATTTTCAGAGTTGTGTTACCTGAGCCGCCTAAAAACTGGTACTAGTCACTGTGGAATAATCAATATTCACATAAAGTCGCCAAAGCTTCAAACTGACAGCGTAATCAGTGGCGTATCTCGGACCCCCGCCCTAGTATGTAGGGTTCGTACCCTAGGCGCCTTTCGAAATAAAAAACCCTTTCGCGATTATCACGTGACCGAGATGGAAAGGCGCCCGTGGGCTAGCAAAGAGACCTTGCACGTAATTAAAACAATTGAATAACGAAAAAAGAGATACGATGGACAATGAACAATCAAGTGATAACCATCGAAAAAATAAAACATAGTAATCCTTAATAATATTATAAACGTCAAAGTTTGTGAGTATGGATGTTTGTTACTCTTTCACGCAAAAACTACTGAATGGATTTGGATGAAATTTTGTAGGTAGACGGATTACGACAGGGATTAACATATAGACTGGACAGTTATGGTTACAGGAAAATAGATTTGCAGTTTTTTCTTTGAACTTTAAAGGCTAAACATACCTACTTATTATATTTTTGTTCACATAGCAACAAGTCAGACTTTACACGTTGACCAAGGTCCTGGCCCTGAACTTTTCTTTGTAAAGCTTGACAAGTTACCGATTCTACATAATATATTGAATAATAATTGGAGTCCCTTACCGGTTTCAGTGTGAGTGCTCTGCACGTGACGCACCCACTCGGCTGGGTTGGGGAAGTGTTTCTGGCATAGATCACAGCGTAAAAGTGCCATAGTTTCCTCAGTGTCATCGCTCTGCAACAAACAAGTTAACTTTCTGTAGCCCGCTTGCTAAGGCTTCTTAGCATCATAAGGTTGATGTTGAATAAGAAAAACAAGTCCTTGGCGCTATTCGAACAGATATCGAACTGCCGAGTCTGCCCTGCGAGCATGGAACTCTCGATAAACAAAATTTGACAGCTAAGATCGACATACTCGACAAAAATCGATAAATTTGACAATGTTCCTAAGGAGTGAAAAGGACAGATGCTTTTGTCGCTCGATATACGTCGATCGACAAGTCCATGCTCGCAGGGCTGTTTCTTACTACTGGGACTGACCGCCAATCCAAAGAAAATCTTTCCTTAAAGTTGATTTCTTCTAGTCATCTCAATAATAATAATATATTTATTTTGCGTTTGAATAATGTACACTGGAGATGGTCATAACAATTATAAAGATCATGCTTATTCAGCCATTAGTTACAGCATGCAAAATATTTTGTGACGATAAGATTAATAAGTTATACAATATCATGTCAAATTGTAATCATTATTAGAAACACCAAATTAAATAAAATGTCAGAGTTAAGATCATGCTTATTCAGCCATTAGTTACAGCATGCAAAATATTTTGTGACGATAAGATTAATAAGTTATACAATATCATGTCAAATTGTAATCATTATTAGAAACACCAAATTAAATAAAATGTCAGAGTTAATATTAATAAAATTACTTGTATAAAATGTCAGATTTGAATACTATAATAAATTACATTAGAAAGCATAAACATGAAAATATTGGTTTATTACTAATTGTATTAATCTGTCAATTTCGATTTCATTTAAATACTTAATCATTAATCAACAATTCAAGATATGAATTATATAGTAATCACATTCAGTTACTGTTTAAAATTATAAAATTCTTGCACGGAATAAAAACAATTTTCAATAAGCCAACTATATAACGCTCTTTTAAACCTATTCCAGGGCAACACTTTTATGTTTTCAGGTATTTTATTATAAATAGTTATACACATCCAATAACAATTTTTTTTGATTCGCGCACTGTTAGGAATGAAGACAGAAACCAATCTATCGCAATTTCTAGTATTACGTGGATAAACATCTTTAGCTTGCTTGAAATAATGCATATTTTGTCTTACAAATTTGGCAATTTCAAAGATATACAGACAGGGAAATGGTAAGATATTTAATGTAATGAATAGTGGTCTGCATGGTTCGTCAGGTGCAGAATTACATATTGCTCTTATACACTTTTTTTGAGCAATAAATACCTTATTTTTGTCGGTGCTATTTCCCCATATAATGACTCCGTATCTCAGTATTGATTCTATATAAGCGAAGTACGCTGTAAGAGCTGTACTTCTTGTCGCTACTTTGGTTAATTTATATAAAGCAAAAGAGAATCTGTTTATTTTATTGCATACTGTATCCACATGATTCTTCCAGTCTAATTTGTTGTCTATATTTACACCTAAAAATTTTGTTACATTTGTACCTATCAGTGCATAGCCATCATAATTTATATCTAATGTCTGGTATGATATATTATTGTAGTTAATGAAATACGTCTTGTCAATATTAATTTGCAAATTATTGTTTCTAGTCCAATTTGTTATTGTTGTTATTGTGTTATTAATGTCATTTATATGATCATTTAATGTCAATTTACTATCTGTTGTAACTATTATTGATATGTCATCCGCGAACAGAACACATTGATGTTCGGTGATATCCGGAATATCATTTATATACACTAGGAACAAAAGAGGGCCCAAAACAGATCCTTGTGGGACTCCAAACTTATTATGTTTGAACTCTGAAGTATATTTATGAGCTTCATGCTTTTTGTCATCAAATTTGGTTATTTCCACACATTGCATCCTGTTTTGCAGATAAGTTTTTATCCAGTTTAAGGCAGTGCCTCTAATGCCACAGCGCTCTAACTTTTTTAATAATTGGTTATGTGAAACAAAGTCAAAGAATAGAATAGAATAGAATATCATTTATTTGCTAGAACATGGTGTTACAATATGATCTTCAAATGTATAAAGTGTCACATATTCCGCTTATGTCAAAAGCATGCAAATATAAATTGTTATTTAATCTTTAATTACATTTTCTCATAATTTATCATTTATAGAAATACATCAAAACAGCTAAGTAATGTCATTATTCTCATTTTGTCAGATTTTAATTAAATATTGTGTCATAAAATAAAAATATAGGTACTTGTGAATGTCAATAATCGTAATTAATTTAAATGTCAATAATCATAAATAATTTAAATGTCAATAATCATAAGTAATTAAATAACTCGAAACAAATAGATTATGTCAATTATAAAATACTGAGTAATGATCTAAATTCTAAAAATAATCATTTAAATATTCACTAATACTATAGTATAGCTTGTCTGCCAAAAGTTGGTTAATTTTTTTTCTAAATATAGTCAGCGGTAGGTCCTTCAAATTGTTTGGTAATTTATTATATATCTTGATTGCCATGTAATATGCATTATTCTTATACATATTTAGATTACATTGGGGTGTATATAGCTTATAAGGATATCTTGTAGGTCTTCCAGTAACATCTTTGTTTAGTTGGAAATAATGTGGATGTGTTTTAACAAAAAGACACACCTCTTTAATGTACATGCACGGCAATGGTAAGAGTCTTAAAGAACTAAATAATGGCTTACAACTATCTAAGGGCCACGCTCCACAGACAGCTCGAACACATTTCTTTTGAATTTTGAACGCCTTGTCTACGAATACAGAATTGCCCCAAATTAACAGGCCATATGAAAGAACAGATGAAACGTAGCCATGATATGCTTTTAGAGATGCCTCTTTAGATACAACTTGTCGCAATCTTCTTAGGGCATAAACAAATTTATCCAGCCTAGTACAAATTGCAAGAATATGGTCTTTCCAGTTTAAATGCCTATCAAACATTATACCCAAAAATTTGGCCTGTTCAGCTTCTTCAATTTTATCACCATTACATATAATATTAAGTGGAGTTCTATTATTATTATATGATTGAAATTGTACAATTTTTGTTTTATTCGTATTCATTTTCAGATTATTATTTTTAAGCCAGTTTGTTACTTTTGTTAGCTCATTACTAATGTCATTTTCAAAATTTGAGCTATTTGCTTCTTTTACGATTATTGTTGTATCATCAGCATATAATATGCAATCATGTTTTAAACAGTCTGGTAAATCATTTATATCTATAAGAAATAAGAACGGGCCTAGTATGCTTCCCTGCGGAACACCGCATCCATTAAATTCGTATTGTGATTCATTAACAATTTTATTTCCATTTATAATTTTTGTAATTTGTGTACATTGCTTTCTATTTTTTAGATAACTCTCAATCCATTTATATGCGTTTCCTCTAACGCCGTACCTATATAATTTATAAAGCAGTATGTTATGATTCACCAAGTCAAAAGCTTTACTCATATCCAAGAATAGTGCTGTCAGTGGTATTCTATTATTTATACTTTCAGTTATAATTTTTACTAGATGGAAACTCGCTAATGTTGTTGAACTGTTCTTCCTGAACCCAAATTGTTCCCTAACCAGTATATCATTTTTATCAAAAAAGCTTACAAGGCGCTTATACATTGCCATTTCGAATACTTTCGCAATGACCGGTATGAGTGTTATAGGACGATAGTTATTCATATCTTGAGGGTCGTCTTTCTTATATATAGGTTTAATTATAGATAATTTTAAGCTTTTTGGAAATATGCCATTTGTAAATGACAAATTTATTATATGAGATAGAGGAGCACATAAACAGTGACTACATTCCTTTAATATGTCCGTTCTTATTTTATCATAGCCTACTGACTTTGTGTTGTTAAGATTCATAATGATTTTGTATATTTCATTTTCATCCGTTGGTTGTAAAAATATGGTATCAGGTGTGAATTTTATTGATTTCATTTTGTCAATTTCATTTGTTAAATTATTTTTGTCAGCATTTGTCAGATTTATAAAAAACTTATTAAATAATTCAGCTATGTCTAATGGATTATCATATTTAATATTATCTTTTAGTATTATTTCAATGTCCTTTTTTTGGCTTACATTTTCGTTCACATTATTCTTAATTAGCTCCCAAGCCGCCTTACATTTATTTTTCTGTCGATTAATATATTTAATTGATTGTAATTGTTTTGATTTGTGTATACATTTTCTTAAAATAGTTTTATAGACTTTATATTTTCTCTTATTTATTGTTTTATTTGTACCTTGGAGTCTATATGTTAAATAAATTCGTCGCTTATTTACCAATGAACATTTTAAGCCTTTGGTCAACCATTGTGTGTTCCCTGCATACAATTTCTTTCTTATTCTTATTGTTGGAAAACAGAGATCATAAACGCCTTACGCCTTCAACGAACAAACGCCTTAGACATATCAAAAAATAGTGTGGTTACATATTTTTTTCCATTTAAATGTATTAGGGTTTGATTTACCAAGTTAAAGACTGCGTGTGTGGTTGACTTTCCTTTCCGAAATCCATATTGATTTTCTTTTATTATATTATATTTGTTAAAGAACGTTGTGATTTTCTCATGCATGACTTTCTCATACACTTTGGATAATATGGGTACCAGTGTAATAGGCCGATAATTATCCAATATTGTATTTTTATCTTTTTTATGCAGTGGTTTCACAATAGAGGATTTTAGAGTATCTGGAAAAGTTCCAGATGTCAGCGAAAGATTGATAAGATATGATAAAACTTTGCTTATTTGCTCTTTACATAACTTAAGAATTTTTGTACAAATATTGTCATGTCCCTCTGAATTTGTGTTATTTAGTGAAGCAATTACTTTTTTAACATAATATTCGTCAACAGGAGTAAGATAAATAGTGTTATTTAAAATGTCATTAGAATTTTCATATGCAATATTAGAATTTAATCGATTGGTCAGATTTATAAAATAATTATTAAAAGTAGAAGCAATTTGTATTGGATTCTCTATAGTGCTATTTTCAAATTCAATTATATTTATATAATTATCTTTTCGCGATATGGTATTTATTTCATCTTGTATTACTTTCCAAGTAGCTTTGCAGGTGTTTTTGCTATTAAGCACATATTTATTATTTGTTTGTTTTTTAGATTGTAGTATACACTTTTTTAACCATTTGGAATATATTTGATAATTATATTTGCTATGACGTTTTCGATTTTTATAATAACTGTATCGTAGAAATCTCTTTCTAATACAGTTTTTCCTTATCCCCTTCGTAATCCAGCATAAATTTGAATTACTATTTATTTTTACTTTAACCACAGGAAAGCAAAGCTTATACAACAAGCAAAACCACTCATAGAAGTTATTGAATGCTATATTGGGATCGCCTTCAGAATACACTTCAGAAAAAGATAAACTAACTAAATAATTTTTAAATTTATCAATATTCTCACCACTGTAACATCTTTTATACGTGTATACTACTTTTGGTATTTGAGGTTTCAACTGAGTTTTAATTTTAAGCACTTGGGCAGTGTCATGGTCTGACAACCAAAGTGGAAGAACATCCCCAGTGGCACTTTTTACATTGCTAAATATATGGTCGATACACGATAGACCTCGAGTGGGCGTAGTTATGTGTTGAGTGAGATTATAATTTTTTAAAATGTCCGTTAGGTGCGACGTCACATTATTATTCAGTAACGTGTTTATGTTTATATCACCCGCAATAACTATCCTATGCTTAGGGTACCTTTTTAAATATCTGCTTAATAAATGTTCAAGTTTATCAAGAAATATCTCAAAATGCCTTTTCTTTGACGAAGCCCTATAAACGCAAGTAACAATAATATTGTGGAGAGGAATCTTTATGGAGCAGTATTCAAAATGGAAACTTGCTGCCTCATCATCAGAACAACTTAGTTTTTTATAGGACATTCCTTTTTTTACTAATATGCAGGAGCCACCCCTTTTTTTATTTCTCGAGTAGTGGGCTGCCAGTTCATAATTGTTAATGTTAATATTTTTTTCCTCTCCACCCTTTATGAAAGTTTCCGTAAAGCAAAGCACATCTGGATACGAATCACATTCGAATTCTGATAAAGTTATTTCTATAATTTCCTTTTTAGAGAGCAAACCTTGAATATTTTGATGAAGGATCACTACCCAAGTAACATTTTTTTCGGGTCTCGGTGGTAAATTTTACCTCAAGGTTTTAAAAGAGTCATAAAAAGGTTAACGTTTTGCTATCTGGTCGTATTTAGTATTTCAGAAAAATTAATAAGTCCTAAAACTAATTGACTATTATTACAACTTTGGAACCGCTGACAAAAGTTTAAATTAACGTTATTTTTACTTAGGTTTTAGGAGCATATAGTCCTAAGATCTTAAAGTTGTCGTAGACTCCTGATTCAGTTCTAGAAAAGCTAGCATAATACTAAAGTGAGATCTAAAGGTTATTTTTTTAACTTATATACAGCTATAAAGTTATGGAATTTGAAAATCACCTGTAAGTCATTTCTAAAACCTACATGAAACCTTTAGGCTATATTAGAGTTATCTAGACAAACAAATTAGGATTATGCGGTTAAAACCCAAACCAATAATGCTATTGTATAATCTTACGGCATGATTTAAGTCCTACGAGAATATTTTAAAGCTTAAGAAACAACCTCAAAAAATTGCAGTTATCTCCGCGAGTTTTAAGCAACTGCAAAAATAGCCTAGTAATTTTAACTAGCTCCGCTAGATAATCTTTAGATCTTATTTTGGCAACATAATTAGCTTTTAGCTGTTACAGTTCTGAAAAGGTTAATTTAAATTCTTTCTAGAAATTTCCTAACGGCAGCCATATTTTTTATTGAAATATAAAATCTATCGGAACAAAAAGTAATATTTTGATAAATTAAATAAGGCAAAATTAAGTAATGTGTGCTATATATTTAAAATGTATGTTTTATATGGATAGAAGTTTCATTTCTAATGCGATTTATCACCAACCATCGTATTTTATAATCTTTATTTTATTAAAATATCTTCAGAATTTTAACTTACGAAGGGCCCACCTTTTATACAGCTCTATTATCATGAAGTTTTACAATAAAGTGCCAGTCGCAGCATTTTTTATTTTATCCTGACGTCAGCAAGCTACTTATTATTTTTATGAATACAACACGTACTTTATCTCGCCATTTTCAAACAAGGAATCGCCATCATATATAAAGATTTGAAATTCACTTGTTTCTGTGTAAAAATCTTAAATAGAAACATTTTAAAACCTGGGAGTCTCGGAAAAGCATTTATTCATGTCTAAAAACGGTTTTAAGTTATCATAAAGATACATCTAACAACATTTTAGAACGTTATATTAACCTTAAATAAGGGTATTGTGATTTAAACTATAGGTTTTGCTGTAGCTCTCAGAAAGGTTCTAAAACGTGGGCCCTTTTTGCACTCAGGGGGTTATTATAAGGTTAATATAACATTATTGAGTCTATTAAGACTTAGTAGAAGATATCCATATATAGGTTCTAGAACCTTTTCAAAACCATTCTAGAACCTAAAATGTTACTTGGGTAGATTATTATTGGTTGGTTTAGGGACGAAAAAAATTAGGTGTGCTCTTATCAGGTGTTTTTTCACAATCTTTAGCATTTTTTTTAGTTTGGAAGTAATAAGATATTGTACCTAACCTTTAATCCATTCATCCATAAAATTCTTAACCTTTAATCCATTTATAATATAATCACGTTCGTATTTTATATAGTTTATTTCCAAATTCAACTTAAAGCTAATTCTCTTTTGGGGCGAGTACTTTTTTTGCAGGTGGCCAGTCAATAATTGGTCAAGGTTAACAAAAGTGCAATTCACAAAATTTTTCACAGTAAGATTAATTTTTGTATTTAATTTATCAACATTTAAGTGGGAGTTTTGTTGAACACTTAATAGGAATATTTTACATTTTAAGTGACATAAAGTGCTACATAAATTTGCCAGAATTGCATAGGGGTCTCTGTCATTCGTTCCTATAGATAAAATCAGTATGTCATCGTGGGTTAAGGAATTATATAAACATTCACAACTCTGTAAAACCTGAGAGCTCGTCGCATGCATTAAGCATGCATTAAACCCAGGCGAACTTTAGGCTGCTTTTATACCGATAATATGCTGATTGCTGAGGTCTTAGTTTAGCTCTCTTAGGGTTGTTTCATACAGAACCATCTAAAGTGTTTGCAGTTGGCGCGAACTATGCATATGGAAATAATTGTATATACTATGGACAAAAGTTTCGCACTGTTTCCTCACACCACATTGAGGCAAAATACAGCGTTTGAAAACAACAGAAGTAAAATACTACTAATTCTGTGGTTAATTCATATACCCCGTAATTAAAAAGTTCGCTACACATCCTCTCGCTGCCTCGTGTCGCATCACTCGCATCCTCGCCCAGTGCAGCTTAGCACATTATCGGTAGACATGCAGTGGTTTTAATAAAATTGATTTAAATCTCGCTAGCGGATCACAGCAAGACTGCTGCTTTCTGATCTAAAATGAGTAAGACCTGATCACTGCAAATCAGGGCGATTCGAATGAATATTGTTCACAGAGGAATAAGACAGTCAAAATATACCGTTATTAGTTCCGTGATACTTTTTTAATTTTACATTTTATATAGACATTTGTCTTTAACAAAGATATAAATTTTATATCTTCATACGGTTGCAGCGGCACTTTTGATATAATGTATAAAAAATTAGAACTACACCTTGATTTAAAGTGATTGACTTAATTCTGAAAGCATCGTTAAATATAATAAAAGGTCGCTTGCACCCTGTGCCGCAGTAAATATGAATTTGCACACATTTACATAATTATTAAGAAAAATATTACTAAGTTCATATATTTAGTATATATTTATTTTGGCGATAATCGGAAAATAAGACTAATAGATGTTTTTCGGGAACATAACAGATTTTCATCTACATTCAACGCATTCCGTGATAGCGCCTTTAACTTTCTCATTGCTTTGACGAATTTAAAAAAACTGTTCGAGTGTCTCCTTGCATTACACACCTTCCCCCTTTAAGCCTAACCCTTTCGACATTAAAAAGAAACAAGTTTGAACCAGTTCCAAAAAGTTTATTTCCTTAATAATCATAAACAATGTACGAGATCGCGAGTCACTTCGTAGCACAATCTGTTCGATTAAGGCGAATGCTATACGTTGAATAAACATCACGTCAATCCATCAATATATCACGATCTGAATCGTAATTCAAATATCGTGATAAATATTGAACGTGTAGCATTCGCCTAAGGCAAATCTATACTAATATTATAAAGAGGAAAGAGTTGATTGTTTGTTTGTTTGTATTGAATAGGCTTCGAAACTACTGAACCGATTTTGATGAAAGTTGGTATAGGAATAGTTCGAGACCAGGGGAAGGATATAGGGTAATTTTCCTACGGAAAAATATAAAATTCCTACGAAAAACGAAAATAACGCGGACGAAGTCGCGAGCGGAAATAGATTATACGTACGTCAGATCGGTGTTTCCTCTTCCTGGAGGTGGGGTTGTCGGAGCGCGCGTGCCCCTGCACGTGCCGCACCCACGCGGCGGGCACTGTGAACACCTCGTTGCACAGTTCGCAAGCCAGAGGACTGTATACCTGTGAACGACAAGCCAGTTCAAGTGCTACGTCTAGGGTCGCTAGGGTAAGAAAGCGAGCCAGGGGGCACAATCGGGGAATGGCCAACGCCGAACCCGAATTTGTCTCCACGGAGGTAGAAGTATCTAGAGAGTTTTTAGCCGGTAGTGGGTCTTCTACCCGAGTCCTGCATATCCTTGGGGTGGCCTAGTCAGCTCAATTCCCTTGTCGAATACCGTAAAGACTGTATTTTCTCTCTTGTAAAAAAAAAAGGGTAAGAAAGCGAAATTCCGGGGCAGAAGCTTGTAAAAATCGGGATTATCACTTTCAAGTCGGGGCGGCAAAAACTGGATTTTAACTTAAGAAAGTGGATTTTGACTTTGATTCACTAAACGCTCATACGCACTAGCGGCTAACCGCGCGGCTAGATTTTAATATGCAACCGCTACGCTATGCGTACGATCACAAGCGGTTAGCCGCCCCCGCGGTTAACCGCTAGTGCGTAGGAGGGCTAATTGATCAAAACTGCGTGTTTCTTTTTGTTTACTTCTTTCGTGTGGAAAGGCAAAGAGAACAGAACCCATACATAACAGTCCAGTGTTGTATGTATTCATTTCTAATATTTTAGGGAAAAATATGCTAACATAATTCAATTATAGTATCTAGTCACTTCTGTATTATAGAAAATTGGCAAATTTTTGTGATCTAGTAAGAAATCGGGACTTTTGCGTCCTGATCATGGTTAAATCGGGACATTGTTCATATACCCCTCAAAATCAATCGGGACACCTGGCAGACACCTCAAAATCAATCGGGACACCTGTAGCGCGTAGCTAGCTACGCGCTACCTACCTATAGTGGTTACGTTGTAATAACTCGGCTGCGTTTGCACATGGTAACGTACGGAACCGAGACGATCAGTAAATAGTCCGGCTCGGTAAGACCAACTTTCGGAAAAAGATCAATCGACGAATCTAAATCTATTGGGAAGCGTTAGGGAATCATGTTATCTGCCCTTCTACCGCAGTGTCTTCAATTCGTGCGTGTCGACTGTAATGATATACGGAACTGGGACGTGGACGGTTACGATTGGCCTCATAAGAAGGCTCAAGGTCGCTCAAAGGGCAACGAAGAGGGTCACGCTCGCGGTTTCTGTACGTGATCGAATCAGAAAAGAACTGATTTCACCGCCATAATACAAAGAATTGCGAACCTCATATCGGGCAGGACATCGCTCGCAAGACTGACGGCGATTGAGGCGAAAGATTCTCGAGTGGCGGCCGCGAGCCGGGGACGCAGCGTAGGTAGACCCCCTACAAGGTGGATCGACGATCTTGTGAAGTATGTGGGAAGCAACTAGATGCGAGAAATACAGGACTGTTTGGAATTCCTTAGGCAAATACAATAGGCATACATCACGAAGTGAATTTCACCAAAAAGATTTCATTCACTTAAAAGGTTAATTTTTTTTTTTACAAAAAATAGAAACCGACTTCCAAAACATTAAAAAGTTAAAAATTATATAAGAATAGGTACAGACAATTACATTTCTATATTGAAGTCGGTGCGAAACAATGATCTCCCTAGAGTCTTAAAATTTGGCAACAGCTTCAATACCTATATAAATGTGATTGTCTTTACCTATAGAGCAGTTCGCGCTATTTATAATTTACGAACAAGGGATTCCCTAAGAGATTTATTTAGAGAAATTAATATATTGACCTTAGCAGGACAATACATATATGAAAATTTTATTTATGTCTATAACAATTATAATACATTTGAAACCAATTTCCACGTTCACCGGTTAAACACAAGAAATAAAAATAAACTTGCCGTTCCAACGTACAGACTCCAAAAAACTAGAGGCTCATTTATGGGGAAATGTATAACTTTTTACAACAAAGTTCTACATAGTGTAACCGACTTGCCTTTTCATAAGTTTAAAGCACATGTAAAAAAGACTCTAATGAGTAAAGGATATTATAAAGTTAACGATTATTTAAATGATGCCAATGCCTGGAGTTAATATGAAGTTATTATTCGTTATAATGTCAATAATCGTGGTGTTGTGTATAGCTACCGATGTTAACAAATATTGTTGTCAGGAAAAGAACTGACACTGATTTTGAATCAGACCAAGTTATCATATTATGTTTGGTAACAACATAATTTATTGTATTATGATTAGTGTATAAGTCTATAACTTATTTTTTTTTTATATTTTAAGCATACCGATTGTATTTTTTGACATTTTAATCATACCGATTGTATTTTTTTTAACATTCAATGACTATGTAACAAAACCAAAATTGTAAATGGCGATTTAAAAGAGGAGATAAAAAATTTGAGCTTTCGAGTTTCTTGCCTGTTCTTCTCGAGAAGGCTCTCCCAATTCCCGAACAGGTGTAGATTCAACTTTTTTTTTTTCATTGCTACTTGTATTTGCAGACATCTTGAGTAGGTATATTCAGGATGTATGCACATACAAGGTTAAATATGTTTTTTCTTTTTTTTTTTTTTTAAAAAACGTCGCCCCACTCTGGGATTTTCTCCTGTGTCGTGGGTGCAGTTACAAACATAGAATATCACATGCACATACGCCCAGACCGGAACAAATTTCTGTAGGCCATACAAAACATTTGTCCCGTACGGGAATCGAACCCGCGACCCGTTGCGCAGTAGGTGATCACTCGACTCTGCGCTAAACGTGTCGTCTCCTTTAAATTTCCTTCCGTTTCGTTTCCTTTAAATTAGAATGTTTTGCTTTGTTTTGACGTCAATAAGTGCCTGTAAAGGCCTAAGTTGAATAAAGATTTTTGAATTTGAATTTATTCTTATATAATTTTTAACTTTTTGGTGTTTTTGAAGTCGGTTTCTATTTTTGTAAAAAAAAATTTTTGCAGGCAAAGCTTTGCAAGAATTGCAAGTGCATACGAACAAGTGCTCAAAAATGTGGAATTAACTAACAGTCATGCTACAAAACAGTTGTAATAAGTTAGTCATGGTTTGAACATAATGTTCTCTATATCTAGCTTATTAACAAAAATGAAACAGCATCATATTTATACAACAATGCTTTGTAGTAAGACATGAAATACGAGTTAAATAGGTTGAAAGATGTACACACCAAATTCTCATCCTCAATGTCCATTTCGTCCAGGGGCTCAGTTTTCACAGCTTCAGTTTGAAACATTTCTGCGATTGATTTCTCCTCATCTTCTATGCTGCTTGATTCCCATTCTGGCTCATCTTTAATTTGTATTTCCGTGGTCGCTGCATTACTTCGTGTCGATTTTTCTAAATAACACAAGAACATTTATAGTTTTATTTTGATCTAACTACAATAAATATAACATGAAGTGACTATTTAGAAAACATGTCACCATAATTGCAATCACACCTCTGTGAAGAGACAAACTCAAAACAAAACCACCAACCCATCTGGTCAGCGTATAAAATTCACTCCAAGCAAATCCCTCCAAGCATAAGCAGTGATCCATTCCCTGCAATGATGCGTTTGTGTTTTATTGACCAGTCTATTAAATACAATTGAAGAAAACTTTTTTAATGATCACCATGGTAAGTGACGATAAGGCCGAAGATGGAAGTGAGCTTCACCTGGACTCCTCAACAACTGAGGAACTGGCTATCTTACCTCTAATTGTCGAAACACAGCTATGCTAATAACATTGTTATTATGGCGACAAACTTAGGTAAGACGGTGGTGGCTAGCCAGGCAGGCTAAGAAGCCTTACCACCAACTAAACCAGAAAGAAAAACGTCTGCCCCCAATGGGAATCAAGCCCCGGATCTCCTGATCGAAACACGGTGGTCGCATCGCAACCACTAGACCACGGAGGCGGTTAGGCGGAACTTGCGAAAAATGCACATTGAGCAGTAGACCCTGCTGTGGCACGGTAATGTAATAGTATAAAGGCAGAAACAAACTATTGTGTCGTGTTGTGTTGTGACGGGTCAGAAGCGTATCGGTTGCATACATTTAATACGGCTAGAAACACATTATTACAGTGTGTTGTGTCGTGGCGCTAACGTGTTTATAGCCATATAAAATGTATGAAACCGATACGCTTCTGTCGCGTCACAACACAACACGACATAATAGTTTGTTTCAAGCGTAATACAGTATGTGGACTCGGCCCCTCTTTGAAATTTTATACCTACGGCCGCTCTACATCGCTTGGTGCGTGGCCCGCGATAGGGCTGCTCGCTTACCGACCGTGCGCTCCGTTTGACTCGTGCGTATGCCCTGCGGCGAACTGCATTCGTAACAGCCCTTGTAGCTATGCGATCCAACTGCGATCCAGATCGAGGCGCGTAGGCATAGCGCGTGTTTCGACCGTTTTCTATGAAGTCATTCTACTGTATATACTATTACCGTGACCCTGCTGTGGAAATTTTATACCTACGGCCGCTCGGCATCGCTTGGTGCGTGGCCCGCGATAGGGCTGCTCGCTTACCGACCGTGCGCTCCGTTTGACTCGTGCGTATGCCCTGCGGCGAACTGCATTCGTGACAGCCCTTGTAGTTATGCGATCCAAGTACGATCCCAGATCGAGGCGCGTAGGCATAGCGCGTTTCGACCGTTTCTATGAAGTCATTCTACTGTATATATTATTACCGTGGCTGTGGTGTCTGTATATTTCTTTTGTGGTGTGGTTGATTTCGTTCAGGTCATGTTAGTTAACTACGCCATTAGGGCATGCAAGTGGAAAGAACCAGTTTGCACCAACACTTGTACACTGTAATAGCCTGTCACAGGGAAGCCTTAAACAAATTCCAGGGAATCGCTTAACTGTTAGCGTCTGACTTACATTTGAATGTAATCATGGCAAATGTGATAGCGTTGGGTAGTAAAATACGGTAAGAATAGAAAGATTTAGACACCTACTACCAATTTTTGACTGCCCTGAGAGTTGTCAGACAACTTCGTATTCGTTTAACAGCTTTGTATTCGTAACCAAAACTATCAATAAATCATTAATCATATTATGCCATCAAATGAGGATTTGAGATGTATGCCTCGAAGCTCCTAGGCTGAAGAATATTAGTTGCAGGGTGGTCCGGAGAATCAAGGTTGCCCAGATCCTAAGTCACCCGGACTATGTACTTGTCCCCTAGCCATCAATAGATAGTGCGCTTCGTGGTAGTTTAAAAAATGCTGAAAAATATTACTCACTAGAGGTGTCAGAATTATTGCCATCATCTTTGGTTTCATCGTTTTCAGTGCTGGCAGCAGACTTTGGTTTTTTGCCATATTTCTTTTCAGTTGTATGCCTTCTTAGAATCCTTGGGAGTAGTGCTTCATCAGGAGAATCGTCAGCTGCAGTTGTCAAAGCTACAGATGGTGTGGGCACAGGGGTTGTGACCGAGGTTATGGAGCTTGTAACGGTGGTAGGTGCTTGAGCAACCAGTATAGTTTGACCCTTGGGTGCGCCAGGTCGAATCGTCGCTTGTGTGCCCCCTTCTGTAGTCTTGATAAAAACTAATTTTGGTGGCCCGATAAACATTGGTCTGTTAAGTTAAAAACTTAATTGAAATAATCATACTTATAATTCCACTGGTTTGGTGGAATTATTATTACTCGAAGCAAATGATACAAACATTTGCAGCAAGATGTTCCTTAATCAATATCTGCCATCACAAATAGTTGGACAAAATAAATAAATCTTGAAAAGGTTTGATATAGTATAATATAGGAGTGTCCGTGGTACAGTGGACTCTGCACTTCCCATTTCATAAGTAATTCAAAGGGTACCTATGTGAAGTTTACAGTGGGCCAGCGTGTTTGACTAAGGCCTAAACGCCCTAACTTAGGGTAGGCTCCAGCACCTCGGTGGGGACGTATATATGAGCTGTTATGATGAAGGTTTAAGAGGCTAACAACTCTGAGCTGAGCTGATCGAGCCCTACTTAAAACTTTTTTAGCAAAACCAAAAATAACTATATGCTACTCTTGAAAATATTTCTGAGAATATTCATGTCCCCAAAACAAATTTTAATTGAAATCTCCTTAATAAAATGCCAAAAATACCAATAAAAAACAGCTTCCAGAAGAAAATCCGGGTTATTTAACTAAGGTTATTTAATGATTTTCAGGGAATTAACTCCTTACACTTAATTTGATAATATTGATGTTCAAATAAGTCTCTCGTTTATTTAAAAAATATATATTTTAATTTTTTCACTCAATTTCAATAATGCACCTGTAATCTAGTAAAAACTCATGTCTCAAGCTCATTGGTGTTACTCAGCTTCTTAATATAAGTGATTCAGAACAGAAATTTTATTCCATTTTAGTGTTTCAAAGTTTGAAATTTTGTTCCAGTTTAAGGTACAGAAGTCAGAATGTTTTATACAACTTTACACTGTTTTATACAATTTAGTTGGCAAATGGCAAACAAGCTGGCTGCCCATCTGATGGTTAGTAGTTACCTATAGTACATGTGGCTTCTGTGAGATTTACAAATCTAGAAACTCTACAAGGACTACAATATATGTTGCAGACTTATAAGATGTCAAATAGTATATTGTAATTTCACTGTTTGTCTAACCCTTTGTATCGGAAGACACATGTAAACACCCCTGCTTTGAGGCAGAAATAGGCATCATGGACGTACCTGCATAGGTATATGATTCTAGTAAAGAATCATCTTCTGGTAAAAGTACAGTTCAGTAAAGAAAACTATCATCACTATTTTTGTTTATAAGTGATACAAAAGTGGATTGCAAGCAAAAAAACATTTTATCAATCAATAATATAAAAGATACTGATGAATAAAGAAAATAATTTTAATAAGAAAATGTTTCACAAAACATAATAGTGGTGGTGCCACAGTACACTCCTGCATACATGAATATGACTGTCCTTTCTGAAGTTGTTACTGAATTTGTATGAAGTTCATTCTATTTTATTGTATGAAGGTGTATGTTCCATGTTGCTTATGTCTAAAATTCTCCTTTTTCATTGAGCTTTATTTCATAAAAATAATCAAAAAAAAGCTTGCTTGGGGTGGAATAAAATATATGCTTTTGTTTGAGAATTTGGAGACAGCAGTCCCCATAATAGTATTCATTTATCTCACTTCCATTGTTTTTTGTTGTTCTAATTTTTATATTTATCACTTACCTCGTAACTCCTGATGATTGCACTGGGGCAAATGTTTTGAGTAGTTTGTCATCCTTCTTCACAGTAATTTTAGGTAGGTTGTCATCTTTCTTTTGAGTTATGGTTTTTATTGTTTGTGTCTTCTCTGCAGGAGTTGCTGTCTCGCCACCCTCATCAGTGTGTCTCCAAAGACCGCGGATTTTCAATACTTCACCAGCTTTCAATACAGTATCTAGGATTTCATTTGAAACTGTAGTTTCACCTGTACAAATGTATAATTAATAATTGTATTTACAGTTCTTCAGAGCTTATTGGACAGTGAATTCGGAATGCAGTTCTCCTACCTTTATACATATATTCCACTAAGATTTTAAGTGCCTTTGATGATATTTCGGAAGGCATGACCACATAAAGCATGCCACCCATTCGAGTCACATGGCGCTGCCCTTCGAAGAGACTGTTCAGATATACGCTGCATGAGCTCAAGATGAATTTGTGCGCCGGTATCTGTGACCCATCCATGGTACATAGGACCACATCTGTGAACCGTTCCGATCGTAGTAGGGCTGCCACGGACCCGTTCAAATGCGAACTGTGCGAGTGCCATTTTAGCTGATACGTGTCCGTCGACGTCATCTTTCAATATTAATCTCTTTTCATTGTGAAGATCTACAAGCGAATGCAAAATCATTACGGCCACCTAACCTCTCAAACATTGTTTTGTTTACAATACACAAAAACCGGCATCGGCAAAGCGTCCCGCAACACCACAACACAAAGTAAAGTCAAAAAGTTCATTCAAAACGAATCGCAAAATTTTCCTTTGTATTTAGTACGAAAAAAAAAGCTTCAAAAAGTTATTATGTATTTTTAAAGAAAATACACTTGTTGATTTAAATAAATTAAATGATTATTATTAATAGTGTCCAAGAAAAGCTCGTAGAGCTTTCAAGAGCAATGACTTCCGGAATTCATTTCAATGCCGGATATGACATATCTTTATTGGGGTATTTTATATTGTATCTTTTTAAACAATGCAATCCGAATCTTATTATTCGTTGTTAATAAATTAGTAAATTAATTATTATTTTAAAAAACTTTACTTAATTAAAGTAAAGAATAAACAAAATACCTTGAGAATCCGCCAAAATTTGAACACGTTAAATCTTCGAAAGACACTCGATATAGTTTACTTTAGACAAAGCTCTTTTTAAATTACTTCAATTTTAGAAATTTGGTGCGCGCAACCACCGCGTGCGACCCTCGACTTGGGTGTGCGGCGGCGGCGGCTGCGGCTACGAAAATCGATGGCGTTTTAGTATTGATTTACCGCGAAAAGCGGGGTTGCGCGTTTATCTGTTCGATCCATGCCGGAGAGCGTGGCTTGCGCGGCGCGCCTGCGTCGTCGCGAGGGGCGCTCGGCCGGCGCCCGCCCTGCCGCCGCGGCACCGCCACCCTGTTCACGCGCAATACGTTCCTTATTTTTTTAAATACGCGTCTATTCAATAGATGCAACCATGGCAACGGAATGGAATGACCGACTGCATTTTCCTTATTATGCTTAACTCCTACAATATTGATCTAACGATATTTTTATCAGTAATGCACTGTTTAAACTACCTATCTGTCCAAACCTCAGATTGAGATATAATAACAATAAGGGAGATAATAATAACAATTAAATAATAACAAAAAAAAACACCCCTTGGGCTCAGTACTCAATAGGAAAATCAGAAAGTAGCGCAAGTTTGCTTTCGGTTTGCGGAATTTGTGTAGGTAAAATTACACGAGTAGACGAGACGCGTGAGTTTGTGTTCACTGAGTGAGGGATCAACGTAGAGCCCAAAATACTGGATCTAGAAGCATGAAATTGGGTACAGGGGTTCGCTTATGTATGCGTCCACTAAGGAAGGATTTTTCAAAATTCCCACAGGAAGCTGAGAAATCCCCATCCGAAAACTACAGTGTTGAAAAATGAATAAAGTCAATAAAGAAAAAAAAAATCGTCTCGGGCGGGTTTGACTGCGCGTTTCCATCATTGACGTATATACGAGTCTCGTACGTCAATGGCTTCCATCGTACCGCGATGCCGCCTACTCGGCCACCAAGCTCTTCCCAGCTCTGATGAAATCTGTAACCTATTGATCTGTTTTTGAACTTTGTTAAGCCACAGATCTTTATTCACTGTTGATAACTACGTATCAACATCCAATTTAGATATCTTTACAGATTTATTGATAATTGGTTAAAGATAAAGCAAACTAATATTTTTTGAACTTTACATTTTTTTAAATGCTAAATGAATAAAAACAATAATAAAAAAAATTTTCTCTGGCGGAATTTGAACCCACGTCTCCAACATACCTTACTGTAACGTAGTTTTCGCGGGCACAGTATAGTTTAGTTTCGTATAAAGAAAACAGATTTCATATACACTGCAGCTGGAACGAAATTACTTGTATTCATCTTTAAATTAAAATTACACAATCAGCTGGCGAAGTAATATGTATAATACTCATAAGTTTTTGGACATTTTGCATGCCGACGTCGGCAAATCGTGTGTAGCCTTCATAACAACGTACGTGACATGTAAATATCTGTATTAATATGATAATTGTATCCACGATTTGAGCAAATAAATATTATGATTATGATGATGATCACTTGAAATTGAAAATACTCCATCTGCTGTTTAAAGAATCTCTGTCTGTACAAAAACTACTTCTTCTAAAGTTTCCCACCAAACTTACAATCACGGAAGTACCTATACGGCCTTTGAAGCGCGTGTTTTCTTTCAGTTTACATATACCTACATATTTATTTAAATTGAACAAACATTTCAAGCAGTTTAAAGTAAAAATTAGTATAACATTTGTAACTAATTTTAGACTTTAAATATTCTAGTGATATGGATAATGATGACTATTGAAAGTTTATAAGGGAATGCAAATGAGTACTTTGGTATGGAACGACTCAGGGCAAACTTACCTGATAAAATGGAACATCCTTAAAAAGACCAGGAGAGCTATAAACTCCTACACCTGTACGTTTGGGCAGCGTGGTGAAGTAGGTCAGTTCCACGTCGCTCAAGGACACCGATACCCGTATTCGGACGTACTCATATATCGGTAACTGAACGCCGAACATATAACATAATAGGTTGGGGAAAAAGTTTCTTCGCATTTTTTAAGAAAATTCAAAACATTTTTTAATATAGTTTATTTACATTTAACAAAAGTATGTAGGTACCATTTTGTTCGATAACTTTTTGCCATCTTGTAGGTAGGGACATGATCCCATTGCTATAGAAATTTTGGGACTTCTGGTCAAAATACCGCGACAAGTGGTTTTGGCAGTCCTCTCGTGATGTTAACCTGACACTGCCTAAAGAATTCTGAAGAGACCGAAACAGGTGGAAATCTGAAGGTGCAAGGTCAGGACTATATGGCGGATGCATTAACACCTCCCTGCCAAACTCTCTTAATTTTTGCTGAGTGGCTAAAGATGTGTGAGGTCTAGCGTTATCATGATGAAAAACCACACCCCTTCTGTTGATTAATTCCGGCCGCTTTCTCTCAACTTCTTGCTTTAATCTCATCAGTTGTTCGCAGTAGAGTTCAGAATCGATGGTCCTGCCTGGTGGTAAGCTCATAATGAATAATGCCCTTCCAATCCCACCACACACACAGCATCACCTTGTTGCGAGTTAACCCGGGTTTCGCCACAGTCTGTGAAGCCTGACCGGCCTTTGACCACGACCTTTTACGCACGTTCTTGTCGTACGTGATCCACTTTTCATCACCAGTTATCAGCTTCTTCAAAAATGGTTCGGTTTCATTACGTCGTAATAAAGAATCACAAATGAGTACACGGTTCATTAGGTTTCTTTCAGTGAGCTCGTAAGGTACCCAAATGTCGAGCTTTTTTGTGTACCCAGTTTTTTTCAAATGCGCCAAAACTGTTTTGTGGTCAATTCCCAGTTCTTCAGCTACGTCGTAACTACTGACATGCCGATCTTGCTCCACTTTTTCAAAAATGGCATCCATTTTATCTGTAATAGGGCGACCAGAGCGACGTGCATCTTTGACATCAAAATTTCCGGATTGAAAACGCTTAAACCAAATTTGTGCTACTCTCACAGACACTGCACTAGGTCCATAAACATCGCAAATTTTTTTCGCGGCTTGCGTTGCATTTTTACCTTTTTTGTAGTAAAATTTTAAAATGTATCGAATTTCTTCATTAGATTCACTCATCTTGGCGGTACGAAAAACAAATGAAAATCACACATTTTCCTAATTTAAATTTGGAATTATGTTCTTTAAAATTTAAACTTTCAATGATACCAAAACCAGCCAGATACAAATAGTATAGCCAAAGAGATTTTATTACAAGTTTATACATACTATAATGCGAAAAGACTTTTCCCCCAACCTAATATATTAAAGGGGCATTTAAGTTAGATATTGGTTTTAGATTTCGAAAACGAATAAGTACTTTCCGAGTGAAAGCAAACACTTTCAAGTGACAACCACAGTCCAGCTGATTATGGAATTAACACAAAAGAAACTGAATGAAGAAACAGGTACTCTGATGTAAGGCTATCGACACCGTAGGATCAAGTTGTCAGTGGACTCGGTGGCGCTGTGTACTCGGTGCCAGTCTTCTAATCGGAAGGTCCAGGCACAGATAACATAGGTCCAGGGTAATGAGTACCTAATGCAAATAACGCTGTTTGCCGGCAGAAATAGGTAGGAGAGTGACGACTCTAGTACGAAGTTTCTGTCTGTAAGTAGTAGCATCTATCAGATAATCGTTTTCAATTTTACTATCAATGTACAGGAATCAACAAGACAGACTTTACATATTTATCGAACGCCTTAAATGTCTTTTCTTTTAGCGGCGGTTTTGTAGCGCAAGGGTATATTTGACTTGTTGTGTGTTCATATACTGGGGTGTTAAAAACATATCTACACTAGACAAACTCCTGCAAAACTATAACAAAATAGTTACACAATAGGAGGGCGGGAGCAACAGCTGTTCCTACGACAATCGAATAGCGCGAGACATCGATTTATCGATTGGGTATGACAGCAGTTCCCTCTGACTAGTTAACTGTTTAAGTTCAGTGTACAACAATGCTTTATGCCAAGGACTTTTACAACGTATTTTATGCATTTTATCTGCAGTTTTGTTGACGCTCGTCCCCGTATTGTTATCATAATGTTTACATATACTACCTACATACATAAATTATATGTGTAGCGAACTGCGTAAATACTGTTAGCTACATGAAAGGTCAAGGTTCTATTATCACGTTCTGTTCTCTTCGTATGGCAAGGCAGAGGGGTACAAACACCCACACTTCATCAATTAAGTATTTTAAATCCGATATGAAGGGCGGGTCTATTGCCACTTAGCATTGGCATATTAATTAGGGTTTTTTTCAAGGCTCAAGCACAGCTCAGCTCAATAAGCCCGGTTAGCTGAAGGTCGCGGCATCAAATTCAAATTCAAAAAAGCTTAATTCAACATAGGCCTTTACAGGCACTTATAGACGTCAGGCGTAGAGTGGCCGGCAGTGACTGGATGCCATTGATTTACTACCAAACGTAGATAGAGCACTTCATACAAAAACGCGCTTGAAATCTGTCACCTAATCGACTATACATTTGTACGCTGTTAAATAGGTAGTTGAATATACACACCCGAATTAAAATTACCATAAAGAAAGTACCGTATTTATCGAATTCAACCTTATTCTTTATTATTACGGCAACTATTTGAAGTACAACCGTGTGCAGTTACATCATTTCATACCTATCCACATTAAATTTGACGTTTTAGTAATTGCTACAAGAAAATATCAACTTTATACTCTCAAACATAATGCTCAAAATTGCTTATCCAACGCATGGAAAAGAACTGCACGAGGCCCGATTGGGCAGTTCTTCACCGGCCCACTTTTCGAACGTTCATGCGTTATCTACGTTTGGTAGTAAATCAATGCTGGTTGCGTATAACTGAGAACCGGTCTATGTGGCGCGCCTTGGGAGAGGACTACGTCCAGCAGTGGACTGCATTGGGCTGATGATGATGATGATTGACGTCAAAACAAAGCAAAAAATTCTAATTTAAAGAAAACATTTTGACCTTGTATGTCATTGATTTACTACTAGTAAATCAATGTTGTATGTGCATACTTACATCCTGAATATACTTAAGATGTCTGTAAATACAAGAATGAAAAAAAAAGTTGACTGTTCGGAAATTGGGAGAGCCTTCTCGAGAAGAACAGGCAAGAAACTCGAAAGGTCAAAATTTTTTATCTCCTCTTTTAAATCGCCATTTACAATTTTGGTTTGTTACACTGTTACAGTGTCGTCAATTGTAAGCTGACCTCAAAGCAAAAGTTTGAGCTCAACTTCCATTACAAGAGTAGATGTGTTAGTTCACATTATATAAGATAAAAACTTTTTTTAACATATCAATCAAAAGAAAGTGTAGAGTTGACCTCATGTCCAATTATGTAGTTTTATCATAGGCACAAATAATCATTAATAATACCAATCTCTTTAAATCTATCTCTGAGAGAGTGTGTGAACTTAGCTTATAAATTGCTCTCACTGAAAGTTTCTTTGAAACAAAACGCAGTACATTGTTAAATATTAAAATCTTCGAGTCCATCGAACTTCGAGTTTAGCCTGAAGCGCCAAATAAACGTACATATGAATTCAAAAATTTGGTACGTGGCGGAGTTCGAACCGCTACCTCCCGATCGGAAGGCGACGGCCTACGTTACGCACTACGCCATCGACGCTTAATAGATATAAATGGGAAAAAAAGTAGAATTACACACAAAAATATATTTACACAAAAATACACTGCATAGTTACATACGAATACGTAGACAAAAATAAAACTTATTATGTTCTTTTTTTTTCATAGAAAAAGTAGGAACCGACCTTTATTTATCATATATCGCTCAATTTTCATGTGCTAGAGACTGTTATTTTTAAAGAAAGGTATAATTTTATACTTTAAAAAAGATTTTGTAAATTTTTCTCGAAAAATGCAATTTTCCCGCTATTTGACTTTGAATCTTTTAAATTTAGCATTTGACGAACAAAAGCTAATAGTTAACAAGCCATAGCTCGGTCCGTATTCGTTGCAAAGATATTATAAAAAAAGTTTTTTTTTGTTTTTTTTTGAAGCTACAATTTTGCTCTCTACAGTTTTTTTGATACAATACACATTGTTCCAGTTATTTGTCAAAAACCCTTTAAAACGTTCATTTTTCGTCGAAAAACTGTTAGGACTTTCAATAGCGAATAACTCGAAAAATACTTAATTAGTTTAACGAAAAAAATGTAATGAACATTCTTTACTTAGAATTACTTTTCTAATCGATTCTTGTAGTGCAAATGTAATAAAAAATTTACAACCTCGAGATGGACTGGCATCCACTCCCAGGATAAAAGCGCACCTCGGCATGATATAGATTTTTAATCCTAGGTCTATTCCCTATCTTCTGTAAAAATTTCAGGTAAATCCATGTAGGTCGAAAAAATTGCGAGCGAAAATGCTTCATTTCCTGTACTATTAATCTACCTATGAGCCTTCGAAATTCTTTTTCCTTTCCTTTTAAAAGAAAACAATCACTTATTCGTATTGCAGGAGTTAGCACATCATGTTAAAGTAATTTTATGCAAGATTTAATTTCATTTTTAGCCGACTTCAAGAAAGGAGGAGGTTCTCAATTCGATCCGTATGTTTTTTTTATGTGTAAGTATGTTACGTGATTACGCCGCCTGGGGTGGTCCCAAGGTCACCAAAGTCAGGATCTGACGATGGGATCCTATAAAAATCGAGGGAAATCCTTAAATTTTATAGGTACCTATGTCCAACGTGTTTTGTGATACAAAAAACATACCCGTCGAAATGAGAACCTCCTCCTTTTTTGAAGTCATAGTTAAAAAATCATGTACATAGCAAATTTACCGAATGAAGTTGTAATAAAATTAATCTATAGACCACTTAAAACAGCTGATTTTCTATTAGTGAAAATGTTGTATTTTTTTTTGTTGAAATCTCAAATTTTTTGATACACCTAACGTATAAAATAGAGCGCAGCAACAATAACAATTTTTCTGTCACCCGTGGTATCGTTATTAACTAAAAAAATTATAAAAAACCGACTTCAAAAACCCAAAAAAGTCAGAAATAATATAAGGATACATACAAAATCACAGTTTTATATTGAAGTTGGTGCCAAATTTCAAGTAGGACCTAACTACTTATATGTAAGTGATCTTAATTGTTCTTTTCATTTTTTTTGTCTTTCCAGGTGATAATTTGCTTCGCACCTACTTCAATATGAAACTGTGATTTTGTATGTATTCTTATATTATTTATGACTTTTTGGTGTTTTTGAAGTCGGTTTAATTTTTTTTGTAAAAAATTTTTTTCCAATATTTTTAGGTTATTATAAGTACATGCGTTTTAGAATTTGAGCCAAGGCAAACACCAGAATTACTTAAAATAAAACGTCTCTCTAAACAGTACTCAAAGAATTATTCCCGAACTTCTAACCTACCAGAAACCTTCCATCATCAGCTCAGTAACATGATATGATGACTACCAGATAGAAATACCTGAATATCTCCAGCAAAAACATGAAACACGTTGGACGTGCCTAAGAAATTCAAGGGTTTCCCTCGATTTTCATGGATCCCATCATCAGAACATGACATGGTGACAGTGGGAAGACCTCGGGAGTATACTCTTTCGATTACAAAAAGAATTTTGAAAATCAGTTCATAAATGGCGGAGTAATCGGTGAACATACATAAAAAAAATAGATACAGCCGAACATAGAACCTCCTCCTTTTTCGAAGTCTGTTAAAAATGTAGCTCCACACTCTTGACATCACAGTTAACAGTTTGTTGGGTATCGGGCTGCTTGCCACCTTCTTCCGAAGAAATTAGTACCAAGTAAGGTGTCTCTATAAAAATTGGGAAAAATATTTATGTTTAAGTTTTAGGAAATCCAGAAAAAATGGCACTTACTGAAATCTCAAGCAGTTATTTATTTTTCAAATGCGTCCGTCATAATTTACTTTTCGAAAGGACTTATTTAAAGAGGCGTAGTCTCGTTATCATCTTTTTTGTCTTATTTAAGTACTAATTTACTTAATATTTCTCTAAAGTTTACTAAAATATAGTACCTACGTACAGCTTGGGAACAACTTGCACAAAAAGCAATCCCCGTGGCTTAATTAGAAGTAACTAGATTGACAGCCGTTTGCTGTATTAATGAGACACAAATTACAAAGTTATATAACAATATGCTTAATTTTCTAAGTTATGTAGCAATTAATTTTCTTATTGTAATTTAATCGTTATTAATTTTTTGATATTGTTTTTGTTTTCGTATTTTTTGTGCGGAACTGCACTAAGTGGCGCCCTAATTTTTCCTAACTTTCTTTACTTCACGGGTGGTGCCTTAATCTGGCACTAGTGCCAAACAAGGACTGGATAATAATGTCATAATAACTCAAAATTAAGGTAAATGTACATTTTACTTTGTGTTATTATTATATTAAGTAGTTTTGGGTTATTAACTAAAATTAGTATGTTTCGTTGTCAAAACAGGTTGACTGAAAGAAATCGTTGTTATAGATAAGTCTAATTACCGCTGCACCACCCTAAGGTTGAGTGGGAGAAAATGCCTCAGGCATTAAGTCCGCCTTTGTACCAAAATTATGTACATAAAGTATAAATAAATAAATCTTTTGTGGAAACTTTTATGGCTACTACATTTTTTATTTAAATGCACCTACTTTCATATATGAATTAAGACAGGTGATGAGAATATGAGATATTTAAATTACTTCAACGAGATATTATTAAACATGCACTTCCTCGTAAACTCATGATTGTGAAAAAAGTATATCGCACAGTTTCCAATCTATTACGAAACGTGAAAACGCTTTGTTTGTCTTTATAAATAGGTGGATAGCCGTGGCTCGGCCCGCGTCGTCCCCCCGTCGCGCACTCTCGCTGCGATTGCGCGCATCGCGTGCGCACTCTGTTCCTATTGATTTTGTTCGACCCCACGCCGACGTCGCGCCTCGCTTTCATCCCTATGTCTGACTCTACATAACAACAACAGTATAATTACAACTAGGTACTTGCGTTAGCTACCCTTTCCGCGGTAAGTTACTTCGTAAGTGCGTCAGCGCGTTCTCATTGAGTACTTTTTGGTTGTTTTCTGAAAGTAAAATGCGATTTTTTACAAAACTCCAAGGACTCCTATGTATGTATACAGAGAAGTCCTTGAGACACAGAACAACATTAAGGCTTTGATTATAAACTTAAGCCTCGTTGAGACACAGAGCAACATTAAGACTCGTATTTATAAATGCATCTCAAAGTAGAGATCAATCTTAAACATCCGTCAGAAACAACATCTTAAGATCGATCGCATTCTTGAGATGAATTTTTATTAGTGTAAGCCTTAGAGACCATGCTTGATCTTATTAACATATTGGCTGATGCTCCCGACTTCGGCTTCGTGGAATTTTATTCAGTTATAGCGAGTTAGGTTTTCTTCGCGTTCCCTGGGGAACTCATCAAAATACGGTATAAAAAGTAGCCTATGTCCTTCCTCTGGGGCTCTGGGAGCTTAGATAAGTGGCAATGGTTTATTGCGAAACAATAACTAAATTCGTCATCGTCTTTGAGATAACGAAAAAAAATGCCTAGCTAGCGTAAGAATTAGCGATCGCTGATGTGTCGAATTGTTCTTTCTGTAAGAAAACAAACATAATAATATTGGTTATCTAAGTACCCGATGCTGAGAAATGGTCTTCGATTCGTTGCGAATCATTTTCTCTACCAATTTACATTTCGATGACTTTGATCGATTCGCCAGGTTATTTAGCGAAGACCATATTATGTCAATGCCATACCTTTTTTCTTATCGAACTTCGTTATTGTTTTTGAATTGTCACTTTGTCTAGGCCCCTTGGACTTCCCTAGGCGAGCAGACGTCGACGAGGTCGTGGAAGTGTTCGCATGAGTTCCCATGACCTTGCTACGACGCGTCCCTCCTTGTATGATGACGAGGAGGATGCGGCGTTGATGCTGAGCGTGCTCGCGCCAAGACGTCTTTGATGGGCACCGTTGGGTTTTAGTCGGTAGGTCGCGGATGCTGCTCTAGTAGCCGCGGAGAGTCCGACATAACCTCGAGTTCACCTAAACGCGAAGTATACGTAACGCAATTCCCAATAAAGAAAAAATCTCTAAACGTAAAGCGTAAACAGAGACACCTACAGAGTTACTTTTACATCTTTTATTATATTAGTAAGGATTACAGGATAAATGATAATAATAGTGATCCTCATGAAGTACCTATGTTTACACAAAATCAATGTTATTAATTCTCTTTAATAAGTATATGATGGTGATATAGATGTTTACAGTACACTTGCTCTGAAAGTGTCCGATGACAAGGACCCACATAGGCACGTAAAGGGCTACTTACCGCACACGTGCGGTAAAGTAGCTTTACAGTACCTACACTTGCTCTCTTGACCCACATAGGCACGTAATAATATGTAAACGATTTCGTTCAATTTACAACACTGTACCAACGTCAGTTTCCATTTTAAGTTATAAATTAAATTTTAAAAAAATGTTTTTTTTTATTTCCTCGCATCATGTACTGTAAAACGTTGTACAATACACGTGTACAAGTTGGGAATGACCAAACATTCCCAACTCGTGTCGGTGTAAAACACTCACTACGTTCGTGTTTTATCATCACCGCCACTCAATAACCAGCTTACTACACTTGTATCGTAAATAACTATTAAATTCGATGTTAAAATAAAAATCACACAACAAAATAGGTGCTCGGGTTAAGTAATACTAAGCAGCTATTGTACAGTCTGCTGTAATTAAAAGTAATTGCTATTATGATGGTCGAGTCACAGTATATTTACAAGAATATGATTTATTGTACATAAAAAATATATTAGTTTTGTAAAAACTGTTATATATTTTATTCTGTAAATACTAAGCAAAACAATACGTTAGCGTTGCCAAATTTCTACAATAAACCCCCAACCTACATTAAAGAACTTAGCTTAAATAAATTTAAATTATGTGACGATTAAGATCGTAAGTACAGCTACATTTTGTGATTATTTGATAAATATATACTTATTTGATCTGAGTAACTGACAACTGTTCCAATCACTCATATAGACATTTCTATAAAATCAAAGTTACCAATGTTCATGAAATACTATTATATTGTAATGTTCGCAATTCAAAAGAGCAGAAAAAATTAGACCTTCAAGAGACCTTCCGAGTTCCTTGATAGAGTCACAGATAATATAATAGAGTCAACTTTTTTTCATTTTACTTTTGTACTCATTTTAATTGTGGTTTGTGACTTGGGGTGTATGTTCAATTGTTCATATAAGGTTTAAATAATAATAAATGTATCTTAGTTTATTACATTTTTACTTAGAATTTGTATTTTTTTGCCGTCAATAGATGCCTGTAAAGGAATAAAGTTTTTGAGTTTGAGAATACGTACAGGGCCAGCGTGCTGGGAGACGGCCGAAAGATATGGGAAGGAAAAAAACATTAATTGTTAGCCAAACGAAATCTTTGTTTTTTTAACAGACTTCAAAAAAGGATGGTTTCATTATTTCATTCTATTTAAGGTTTCGTTCGACTTTCATGGGATTCCATCATCAGATCTTGGCTTTAGTGACCTTGGGATCACCCTTGGAGTATACTCTTTCGATTACAAAAAGAATTTTTCAAATCGGTGCACAAAGGGCGGAGTAATCGGTGAACATACTGTATAAAAAAATATTTTACAATAAATTAAAAACCGACTTCAAAAACACTGAAAAGTTAAAAATAATATAAGAATAGGTACAGACAACATCAGCACACTTCTATATTGTAGTCGGTGCCAAACGATGATCTAGAAAGTTTTAAAATTTGTCACCGACTTCAATATAGAAGTGTGATGTTGTCTGTACCTATTTTTATATTATTTTTAACTTTTCAGTGTTTTTGAAGTCGGTTTTTAATTTTTTGTAAAATATTTTTTATTTTTAACTTTTTAGTGAATAAAATCTTTTTACGATTAGTGAAAGATGATAAGATAACGACCAGATGTAAATACCTGAATATCTTCAGCAAAAACATGAAACACGTTGGACATGCCTATGAAATTTAAGGATTTCCCTCAATTTTTCATGGATCCCATCATAAGATCATGACATGGTGACAATGGGACCACCTCGGGAGTATACTCTTTCGATATTCGAATTTTGAAAATCAGTCCACAAATGGCGGAGTAATCGGTGAACATACGGTGACGTGCCTATGAAATTCAAGGGTTTTCCTCGATTTTCATGGAATCCCATCATCAGATCCTGACTTTGGTGACCATGGGACCACCCTTGGAGTATATTCTATCGAATACAAGAAGAATTTTGATGAAAATCGGTCTACAATTGGCGGCGTAATCGCGTAACATACACACAAAAAAAAAACATACGCATTGAATTGAGAACCTCCTCCTTTTTTGAAGTCGGTTAAAAATAGATACAGCCGAGAACCTCCTCCTTTTTCGAAGTCGTTTAAAAAAGTAACGTTTTAGTTCGGTCACAGCGCAAGCGACATAAGAAGCTACGCAATTATCAACTACATATATTATCTTGCAATAAAGCAGTCCCAGTGTAGCCCGTATGGGCATTTTTAGCCCGTCACGATGTAAGTTTGCTCATTAATAGTTTAATCTACCATCTTCAATGCTGCTGTGATAATTATAATTCTTACGACGTTTATCTCGGTCACGCTCGGTGTAATATCACTCGTAGAGATGTTTTTTATTTTGCGACTTTCATCCCCTGTCACTTGGGCTGCATGCATGCAATGCAATAAGTAACAGGGGATGAAAATCGCCGCGGTCGCGCGAACTGTCGCTCAACTGTCAGCAGGTGCTAAACAATATCAGTTACGCTGACGACATGGTGCTGCTGAGCGCTTCGGTCTGTGGTTTGTGGAGGCTGCTTGGCATCTGTGAAAAGTATGCTGACAGAGGTATGGTTTGTTGAATAACGCGAAGAAAAGCGAATGCTTTCGGGCCAAGGGGAACAGACATAATTATATACCGGCAATAAAGCTTAACGGATGCCCACTAAATAAAGTAGATAACCATTGATTTACTCGTTTGGTAGTAAATCAATGTAGATAACTTTAAATATTTTGGACATTTATTAACATCTGACCTGAAAGCCGATGCAGATATTGAGATTCAGAGGGAGCGTAGGGCGCTGTCTGTACGAGCGAACATGATAGCCCGCAGATTTGCTCGGTGTTCAAGAGACGTCAAAATTGCCCTTTTAGGGCATTTTGTACGTCCTTTTATACTAGCAGTCTGTGGGTGGATTACACGCGGAAACAGTACAGCGCTCTACGTGTCCAATACAACAACGCGTTCAGGGTGCTGCTGGGGCTGCCTCGCTTCTGTAGCGCGTCGGGGCTGTTTGTCGAGGCGGGTGTGGATTGTTTGCACACAATCATGCGCAAGCGGTGCACATCCCTGGTGCGTAGGGTGCGGGCTAGCCGCAACAGTATCCTGTACCTCTACCATGAGTTGCCATCGATTGCACACTGTAGTTAACTACAGTCGCTAACGTGTTAACGCAGACGATATCGTTTTCGATAGTCACCGTACCATGAGTTACTTTTGCATATAACTGACTTCGTAACGTTAACTCGATAGTATAGTAAACGATACAAAGGATACAGACTACTTACAGGTAATTATTTGTTGTCGTCATGTTGGTAATACGCTATAATCCGTCCTCGCAAAAAGGTAGCTCAATTCGGTTTCTTACCATATTGTTATGAAAGATTTAATTTAGTCGGCTTATACGTCAACTTCAAATTATTTCATAGGTTATATTTTTAATCATTGTTTGATTACATTCATGAAAACTTATTTAGTTTTATGTTAAAGAATAAGTTTTTATTAAATGTAGGCCATGTATTGATTTCATAATGATATAGACAAGCGCTCCATGGTTCCAGTTAATGGTGCAATTCATAGGAATATATAGTAATTATAGTTTAATTGTAAGTATTAACATTGTTGTGGTAAACATTGTAACAATTTTCCATTAAAAATAATCATTTTCTATGCTTCTATGGGTTTGTTTTTTAGTACCCATCTATTTAAAGACGTGGCTACACAAAGAGACCTATTGGATTGATAATTTAAATGTAAATAGTGCAATCCGTTATAATTGAAGGATTTTCCATTATAGCTAAATAATTTAACCAATTCATTTTTTCTTTCAGGCTTTAGATCACCATTATCTCAATTGTCCTCGAGGGCCCACAGGAAAATATATAGAATATTTGTTTAATTCAATAGAGTTGACAAATATGCTGAAAATTGATACCTGCCAAATGTAGTATTACAAGAGATATACAACTGCATAAGTGAGTGGGTGAATGAATAAAACTAAAAATGTTACTCCTTTACAGTATGAGTAATTATGATGAAGCATTTTATATAAAACTTAAAATAAAGCTGATGACGTCTGACGTCGGCCAATATTCATATAAAATACTTTAATTTTACAATATTATGATTATCTATTATGGCTTTATGTGATGTTTAATGATATGTCTGTTGTTGCAGAAGTTTAAGTTCCAAAATTTACCTGGAATTACAGTCAAATGTCCAACCATAGAAATTACTGCACAAGAAAGAACCGGTACTACTGTTATTTATTATCATTCAATAATTATCATATTTTAGCAAACTTAATAGATGAAGAAATTTGTTTAATCGACACTATTATATTATTAAAATATATTCTATTGGTATTTTACTTATTTTGTATGATTACAAGTCAGTAAAATTATATTGCTGCCAAAATCTTAATGACAGTATGAAAGTATGCAGAGTCACAGCTACAAACTCACTGGATACTTTAGCAAACTGCATATTATCATGAGGTAAAATTAGGCTAAATGATCTAAGGGTAAAATACAGTGGGAAGTTAGTCTGAAAAATACATTTTGTTTGTATTATTATTTTATCATAATAACAGCAATGGTAGGGAAGCAATTAAAGAATATTACTATAAATGCATTGTTGACTGAAAAACAGTGAATTATTGTGTTCACATTACGACTCTTACATGGTTTTTGGGTTGGGCAATATATATCACCAACAAACCAGTTTTTTCATACCATCCACCTATTTGACATATGAATCAGAATAAATTCAAATATACAGAAGATTGTTTGTTTTATTTCATATTGTTTATATTCATTGAACAGCTCACAGGAAGTTATATTTATTAAGCACTTTGATACTGAATCATGCCCATATTCTTTTACGTAAGGTAATAACTTCTTTTACATAAGATGTAAAAGTAAAAATATAGTTTTATAGGAATGTTCATGACTGACCAGTCTTATAAAAAATGGACAATCTCCATTGAAAGATAACGTTTTTGATGCAAATTCTTAATGTTTATGTTAAATAACCAGAGGTACTAGGTCTTCTGTGTTATTGCAAAGCAGCAATGCTTTTCTGTTTTATATTGAAGGATACGAAATTTCAGGCTACTGTAACTACATTCATAAGATAACCTACACCTTGTACACTTTGGTCATTAGAAGACTATAGGTGACTATAGATAGATAGATAGAAACTCTTTATTTTGCTTAAATAAAATGACACAAACAATGACAATACATACACAACAAGCAAAAAAGGCGGCCTTATCGCCATAGGCGATCTCTACCAGACAACCTTTAGATAGGACAAAACATATGATTAAGTGGGTATTTTTCAATAATACACTGGTACAAAATATATACTTTAATATATAAAATACTAAAACATACTACATAATAATAACAGAGTAAATAAAAAATAATATATAAATTCATAGGGGGCGAGGGGGGAGGGGGGGTCAAAGCTCAAGGAAATGGCGGTGAACGCTTTTTTTAAAAGAGTCAAGTGTTTGTTTGCACCTAATATCAGAAGGTAGGCGATTCCAAAGTCGAATCGCCTGAACAGTAAAGGATTTATTAAAATATTGGGACGAGTGTGTGGGAAATTTTAATAGGAGGCTATCAGAAGAACGAGTGTTTAAATTATGTGAGGAATGAAGGAAAATGAAATGTTTCTTTAGGTAAATGGGTGTTTTAGGATTAAACAAAATATTGTATAAAAGGTATAAAATGTGTGCATCACGGCGTTGGCGTATTTTCAACCATTTGAGTTCAGTTCTGTATTGTGAGACGTGGTCATATTTTCGCAGTCCAAAGATAAATCTAATGGACAAATTCTGGAGTCGCTCAAGCTTATCAAGCAAAACTTCGCCAAGGTCACAATAGCAGCAATCCGCATAGTCAAGGATGGGAAGAAGAAGTGACAGAGCAAGAGACATTCTGGTGGTTATAGGCAACATGTTACGTAGTCTACGCATCGATCCCATCGCTGCAAACATCTTACAGCTAACCAGGTCAACCTGAGGTGTCCATGACAGTGTTCTGTCAAATAAAATTCCTAAATTTTTCACGTTGTCACTATAAGTTATGTGAACACCATCAAAAAATAGAGGAGGTAGTAGTCCCCAATCAATTCTAGAGTCCCCAATCAATTCTAGTGATAGTCTATGATCATCTAAGTAGACTATTTGCTTGTTTGCCAACATTCTTGTGTAAAATATGCACAAATACAACAATTCTGTTGTTCTTTATATTAGATTCAGTATGAAATATAGACCTAGAATTTTATTGAAAATTAATATTTTTTGCTTTGTCAAAACAAGGAAATCCTACTTAGGTAAATAAATTAAAGAGTGGGCTCATGTAATTTATTTATTTTTGGTGTAAAAAATGTGTTAACAACATCTTTTTATTAATCTACCAATAAAAAAAATCATCAACCAATTTTTCCTTTTTAATGCAATCCAAACTATTGTGACACTGTAAAATCCAACTGCAGCTGTGGCAATAAATCAGTCCAAAAAATGAAATGCTAAAACCGAAGGTCTTGGCTGCACCATTCTGTATTATCATCAATGCCACTCAATCAAATCATCCTCCGCCACTCATCCAAAATAAATGTAGCTGTAAAAAATAAAATCTTATAACAATATATGCACCTTTTAAAGTTTTAACTGACTTCAAAAAAGGAGATGTATTGACTGAATCATTTTTTTTAAATATTATGTTCACTGATTACTCCGCCAATTGTGGACCGATTTTCAAAATTCTTTCTTTTTATCGATAGAGGGATCCTGGGATAATGGAAGGAAATACTTAAATTACAGAGGCACATCCAACATATTTCATTTTTTTCTGACGATATTTAGGTAAGTAGGTACCTATTTGCATCTGATAGTCATCATATCATGTTACTGAGCTGATGATGATGGAAGGTTTCTGGTAGGTGACGAGTTTGGGAATTTTACTAAAAATATTGAAATATTTTTTTTTTTTTTTTAAATTAACCTGCTCCAAAACACCAAAAGTCTTAATTAAATACAAGAATACATACAATTATTATCACATTTTTATATTGAAGTTGGTGCCAAACTTTTCAGGTGATATTGCTTGGCACCGACTTCAATATAAAAATGTGATATTGTAAGTATTCTTATATTATTTATGACTATTTGGTGTTTTTGAAGTCAGTTTTATTCTTTGTAAAAAAATTAGGTAAGTATACCTATTACCAATAGCTTTTTATTAGAGAAACAACTCTAAGAAGTTATTTAAAAAAGTTATTAAGGTTTATAATATAGAAAATAAAATGCAATTCTTTACATTTGAGGGTGTAAGAATGTTTTACCTCTCTACACAGTGACAATGATTTTTAACCACAATTCTTTTTCCATTTGACTGGCTGTTATATCCAGCTAATTCTTTGCTTCTTCATTGGACTTGTTGCACGCAAGTATGGATGTGGCATCAATAGTCCCATTTATGGATAATCTGCAAGAAATGTTTTGTAAATAAAATGTTATAGAATAGGTATTTTAACACTTTGATATAGACTATTTTTAATTTCTTATCAGCTTGTCAAACAATTCCTTAACTTCTAGGGATGCCTTGTAGTTTATTGAATGTGTTATTTTTCCATACATAAGGATGACATTTTGTTTTGTTATTTCCAAAAATCCAAGTTTTGCATTTACCTACTGAAGGGGTCATACGAAGACAATCGGAATTATTACCTATATATTCACTTCAGTTGTCATAAAACAGTATTATACACTTAAGATACCTCTATGATCATAAAGCTATTAAGATCAAAACAAAATTGTATGTAACTTTTTAAAAATGATAATTTGATTTTGAGGTTACTTACATAAACTCTGTATAGCTTTCAGTTTCAAGTCTGTATTTGCTTTTAAACACCAATGCTGAAATGCTTATTTATAATACTATACTTAATTGGCACAAATAGTTGTAATCACTCTTTTGAACTTTTTCTCACGACTGCTCTCTTATTTTAATTGTTTTCGTGTCATTGACGTATATATTATGTATGTGTTATTATTCTTGAACTCAGCCGTGGTTGGCATATGCCATGCAAAAAAAATCACAACTTATTAACTAATTTAACTCAATAATATTATTCCAAACTTGCTTAGATTATCTATCGAATCGAGTCTCACGCTTGAAAATGTAAGTGACTAACGTAACTACAGAGTTATCGTTTTGTACGTTATCGTCTATCGAGTAGCTGTCAAATCATGAACTCATGGTACCGATTTCCATACAATATGCACAAAACGATTGTCGATAGCGAGCGCGTTTTCGATAGGTTCGCGACGTATCGTAAACTATTGCACTCATGGTACCGGTTTTAGTTCACCGCGTTACCGCTAGGGGCGCTGTACAAAGTTCCATACAAAACTTTACGCAGTCGATATCGACTCCAAACGAATGCAAACTCATGGTAGAGCTACTGAATGCTTTTGCCGATCGTTTCGACTGTCAGTATGTGAATCATTGTTGCATGGTTCACGTACTGACTAATGTTAAAATTTTATTTTAAAATAATAATTAAGTATTTCTTTGTAACTATGATAAACATCAATTTAATATTATTTTTTTGTATGCTTATAATTTAATTTGAGATTTTTAATTTTGTAATCTTAATTTAATTTGTGACTTTTTTTATACCTTAATTTATTATTATTATTTAATTTAAATATGAATTGTATGATCCAGAGATGATTGAAATAAATGAATTATTATTATAAATTAAAATTCATTCGGGATAAAATTACCTAACAAATCTAATCAAAACTAATTTGTTAAAATAGAGGAGCAGCACAACGCTCCTCTATTTTAACAAATTAGTATTTATACATACTTGGAATAGCCTAAATGAAGATTCCTAACATTTATACTAAGGAGATCAATCGATTTTGTAAAATATGTATAACACCTACGAGTACATACCATATTCGTGGGCTATGCACATGTGGTTAAGTAGAGCTGTATAATAATAATAATACAAAAAATCAAGAACAATGATTACAAGATCGAGGACGGCAAGAGCGGAACGAAGCGCACGTATACCATCTACACCAGTCCCCGCGTCAGCTCCGAGCGTATTGCTGGAAACAGGCTACGATGTAAACAGCTCGTCGAGCGACGCAACTGGACCCAGGACGCCGCCGCCACGACCATCTACGCGACGAGGACGTCCCCCACTGCTGGCACGCTTGGGACCTGTGAGGCAATCTGCCTCACAACAGGCCCCCGCTACCGGTAGTGTAGTGCGACGCATGCGATGGACTCTAACAATGAATGAGAACTGCATGCGCGCCTATTACGGGGCTACAGAGGGAGGAACCTGCCTGACTGCGTATCGTGACAGAATGCTGCTTCTGTTTCAGACCCTTGAGCCGACCGTCGCCGTGTCTACCCAACGACTATCGGATCAAGTGCGAGCGATTCATCGGTGTAAGCTGTTGGATCAATCTACACTTGATCGGCTTCGCTTGGAGACGTTTCCTGCTGCCGCCGTCCCTTCCTCGACGTGTAGCCTGTCTGCCGCGCCCGTTGCTCCGAGTGCAGTGACGTATTCGGAGGAGACAACAGCGATGCAGATTGACCCCGATGTTGATGAAGGGGATGACGTTGGCATGAATGTAAGTTCTCGAATAAAAGAGCAACTGGAGGACACTTTGGAAGACGTGATTCGTGAATATCGATACGCACTAAACACTAGGCCGCGAATACCACGTTTGCCGACGCACAGACGCAACCTAGCGCTGTTGGGAACACTGAATGCTTTGCTCGTTCCGTACCTACGGACTAGCGAAGATTTGGTTGATACGCATTCTATTCTGTACTGCGGTGCCCTTACCGCATGCCGTGTTGCTCGAGTGAGGTTTCCGGATGCTGATCGAGCACCACGGCCTGCGATACCTGCATGGCAAGTGAGAATAAAAAGACGTATCAACTCGTTCAGGGTTCTCATTGGCAAGCTCATCTGCTTCAGTCGGGGTAATACCCGACCCCGAGTCATGCGTTACGTGACCCAGGCCTATGCCGGAACCGGAATCCGGCCTAAGGATTATATGGCGAATGTCACGGAACGCATAGACTATCTGAAGCAGAAGGTTTATGCGTGGGCGAACCGTATTCGCCGCTACAGAGTACGTGTGGACAGATACTCTCAGAACCGCCTCTTCCAAAGTGATCAGAAGAAGGTATATCGAAAGTGGGAGGGAACCGATCACCGCGTGGTAGACGGGCGGCTGCCCGATGCCAATGCCATGGTCAGTTTCTGGCGTGACATCTGGTCGCTGCCTGTCGATCATGTAGAGGGTGATTGGATGTGTGCCGTCGAACGAGAATGTGAATCCATTGAGCCAATGGGGTCTATTACCATAGATCCCGTAGACGTTAGTTGTGCCATCCGTTCGGCTCAAAACTGGAAATGCCCAGGGCCTGACGGATTGCACAACTTCTGGATAAAGTGGTTCCGATGTTCGCATGCTCGTTTGGCTACACAGTTTCAAGAAGCCCTAGAACACGGTTCGCTTCCCACTTTTATGACCACCGGTACCACCTTCTTGCTCCACAAGTCTGGAAGTACCACGGAGCCAAAGAATTATAGACCGATCACATGCTTACCTACCATCTACAAGCTCCTTACATCCATTCTGACTACAAAAATTAACACACACATCGTGTCAAACAACATTTTGGCCTCTACTCAGAATGGATGTAAGGCTGGGTCCCGTGGTACGAAGGAGCTCCTCCTAATAGACATGACCATTAGCCAACAGGTCAGGCGGAGCAGGGGATCTCTCTCTGCTGCATGGATTGACTACAAGAAGGCCTATGATTCGGTGCCGCATTCGTGGTTGGAGAGGATTTTAGAGTTGTATAAAATTAATGCAACTCTGAAATCCTTTTTAAGTAACTGTATGCGACAGTGGACCACAGCCCTTCGTCAACCATGTGGTGGCGACAGTCCCCCTGATCCACAAGACTTGATTAAAATAGAGAGAGGTATTTTCCAGGGTGACAGTTTGAGTCCCTTGTGGTTCTGCCTAGCACTAAATCCTCTCAGCACTCTGCTGAAGGACTCAGGTCTAGGCTGTCGGCTCCGGAGACAGGGTGAAGTCATTAGTCATCTGCTGTACATGGACGACCTCAAGTTGTTTGCACCGAAACACCAAGATTTGGTGGAGCTGCTGAAAATCACACAGATTTTTAGCAATGCTATCAAAATGGAGTTCGGTCTAGACAAATGTGCGGTCTTACATGTACAGCGGGGGAAAGTTGTGAATTCACCGAATGTGCAACTCCCCGAGACAATGACACTCAGATCTCTCTCCGATGCCGACACATACAAATATCTTGGTATGGCTCAGTCTTTGGGAATATCAGTAGAGGACGTCAAGAAATCGGTGAAGGCACGCTTCTTCTGTCGCCTAGCAAAGGTACTTAACAGTCTTTTGTCTGGCGGCAATAAGGTGCGTGCCTTCAACGGTTGGGTGATGCCTCTATTGATATACTCCTTTGGCATACTGAGATGGACTCAAACTGAGCTGGACGCCCTGGACAGAAGAGTCCGTCAACTGCTCACAACACATCGCATGCTCCACCCTCGCTCGTCTGTTATGAGACTGTACATTCCACGGAAGTGGGGAGGTCGTGGCTTTCTAAACGCCAAGAACCTCCACAACCGTGAAGTGTGCAGCCTCAGGAATTACTTCCTTAACAACGAATGCGGGATGCATCGTGATGTTGTGGCAGTTGACAAAGGACTTACCCCTCTATCCATGGCAATCGAGAACTGGCGCAAACCATCGGTGCTCAACGTTGAAGACCGCAAGGAAGTATGGAGGGGCAAGGAGCTACACGGGAGGTTTTATCGGGCCTTGACTGGACCCGATGTAGACCTGCCCGCTTCGGTAAACTGGCTGCGCTTCGGGGACCTTTTTGGGGAAACCGAGGGTTTTGCCTGTGCAATTGCAGACGAAGTAATGATGACGAACAACTATAGAAAATATATCCTGAAGGACGGTACAGTTGACATCTGTCGAGCATGCCGCCGTCCCGGAGAGTCACTCAGGCATATTATCTCTGGTTGTTCTCATCTCGCTAACGGCGAGTATTTGCACAGACACAACCTAGTGGCCAGGATCATCCATCAGCAACTTGCCATTCGATACGGCCTTGTCGAGACTGAGACGCCGTACTATAAGTACGCACCAGTGCCGGTTCTTGAAAATGGTCGTGCGTTGCTCTATTGGGACCGCTCTATCATCACGGACAGGAATATTGCTTGCAATAAGCCTGATATCGTGGTGGTCGACCGGTCCCAACGCCGAGCAATGCTCGTCGATATCACTGTCCCTCATGATGAGAATCTCGTGAAAGCTGAGAAGGACAAAGTCAGCAAGTACCTTGACTTGGCTCACGAGGTAACCGCCATGTGGGATGTTGACTCGACGATCATTGTTCCGATAGTAGTTTCTGCGAACGGTTTAATAGCGAAGAGTCTCGACCGACATCTTAAGGGGCTCTCGCTTGACGGGTGGATCAAGGGCCAGATACAGAAGGCGGTGATTCTTGACACGGCACGTATCGTTCGGAGATTCCTCTCCCTGTAGCCCTAACCACCGGTAGCTTGGGCCATGCTCCGCTGCCAGTGGAACCCTAGATTTAAGTTTTTTATAATATTTGTGTTTTTATATCTATATATTGTAAAAAACTTAAATTTAAGATGCTTTTTTGAATAAATGTATAATAATAATAATAATAATAATAATAATAATTTATTTGTCATTAAATGTGGTATTAACTGGCTCTCTCAAACACTGAGGACCCTTCAGGACTCTGTGCTGAAACATCCAATGTTAGCTATGACCAGCGATGTCATGCTTCCACGAGTAAACTTCGTTAGAAATTTTAAAGTGGAAACCCCTCACAGAGATGAATGGGAAGAGAATCTCAACTCCTGTGAGGATGGAAGCCTCGTATGGTATACGGATGGCTCCAGAAAATCATTTGATGTAGGGTGCGGAGTGTACGGTCTAAGGCCCAGGGTGAGCAAAAGTACCAACTTGGGCCGGTACGCATCCGTTTTCCAGGCGGAGATATATGCCATCATTGAATGTGCAGATATCATAAACCAAAGAAACTACTCAAACCAACATATCTATATTTATTCAGATAGTCAAGCAGCTCTAAAAGCCATTAGCTCGAGCCAAATAAACTCGAAGCTGGTAGAGGACTGCCTCACCCGCCTGAATGCTATAGGACAAAAAAATAAAATTGTTTTAAGATGGGTTCCTGGGCATTCTGGTGTCATTGGCAACGAGAAGGCCGATGAACTCGCTAAAACTGGAACTATAAAACCACAAATAGGACCGGAACCTTTTTGTGGGATTTCAAAGAACCAGGTACACAACTTTCTAAATGAACAACTTCTTAGAAACTCATTCGAACTCTGGAAATCTACTCCAGGGCAAGAACACGCGAAGGCACTAATACAAGGCTACTCGCGTAAACTAACTGACGAGCTTCTGCAGCTTAACAGGAAAAACATCAGGGCAGTCGTAAGAACCTTAACTGGACATTGCGGCCTGAATAGACACATGTTCAACCTCAAGATTAGGGACAACGACATCTGCAGATTCTGCAATCAGGAGCGTGAAACTCTTAAACACGTTCTGTGTGACTGCAGCCCACTGATTCATCGGCGTAGCCTTCATCTGGGAAGACACTTCATGAGACCAGATGAAATACAAACTCTCCCAACCCAAAAAATCCTCAATTTCATAGAGGGTTTGGGCTTGAAGGAGATACTCTAACGGTGCTATAATTCACAATAGATCTTTTAGGTCGAGGTGAAAAGGCCTACAAGGCGAAAGCCCGTACAATAACAACAATAATAATAATAATAATAAATGTGGTATTACATATCGATGTTGGTTATTATATAGTATATGTTGTAAAAGCTCTCACATTTAGCTTCAGTTAGCATACAAATATAAAATTTCACCCATTAAATAAAATATTAATTACAGAAATGATAAAATAACATTAATGTCCTTATAATTTAAGTATTGGTCAATATCATAGAATGCCTCATGTAGCAACCATCTACGTAGCACTCGCTTAAATCGAAAAAATGGCAACTCTTTTATCAAATTAGGAACCTTATTGTAAATTTTTATGGACATGGAATAGCAATTTTTTAAAAAACAGACGGTTCTAGGAGTCACCTCCAAAACAAGTCTGTTGGGATTTCTGGAATTTGTCCTGTAGACGTCCTTCGCTTCAGTAAAAATGTTAAAGTTTAATTTAACAAATGTACAAATCTCTAATACGTAAATGGATGGTGCTGTTAATATCCCTAATGATCTAAAATAGTCTTTACATGATGTATCAGATGGTATACCACATATAGCTCTAATGCATCTCTTTTGTGCTATGAATAGATTTTTTATATCTACACCATTTCCCCATATAACGATATTGTACCTTATTACCGATTCGACATACGCGAAGTAAGCCATTTTAGCTATATCTTTGTTCGCTAAGGATGTTAGTTTATATAGTGCAAATGAGAAACTGTTAACCTTAAGGCACACCTTCTCGACTTGCAATTTCCAACTTAAGTTTGTGTCTATTATAGTACCTAAAAACTTTACGTTGTTTTCGCATTTAATTATTTGTCCATTATGATTAACATTCACGTCTTTTTCTTTGAAGTTATTAAAATTAACTAATTTTGTTTTATTTATATTGATTTCTGAATTATTATTATTGAGCCAACTGATTATTTTTGTCAAAGTTGTGAGAATATCATTGTTATGACTATCAACAGGAACATTTGCATCTGAAGTGATTATAACCGATATGTCGTCAGCAAACAATATTACCTTGTGTGTTAGGACATCAGGGAGGTCATTAACGTAAAGTAAAAACAAAAGAGGTCCCAGCACACTTCCCTGTGGAACGCCACAGTTTTTATGAAGAAAGTCTGACTTGTATAATTGAACCAAACCTTGACGGTTTGTTCGTGATATTTCTACACATTGTTGACGATTTTTCAGATACGAATGTAGCCAGCTTAAAGCCGGTCCTCTTATACCAGTGTAATCTAATTTTGTGAGTAAGATGCTGTGTGATACTAAGTCAAAAGCACTGGTCATATCCAGGAACAGCACAGTCGTATATTTTTTTATGTTGGTATTTTTTAGAATTTCATGGACCATATGAAAAGTAGCATGACTTGTAGACTTTTTCTTTTGAAAGCCATATTGTTCCTGTTTTATAATTTTGTTGGTATTTAGGAATGAGGTTAGTTTATCTTGCATAATTTTTTCGAAGATCTTTGACAGGACCGGTACAAGGACGACCTGTCGGTAATTTTTTGTATCAGTACTACTTCCCTTTTTGTGAAGAGGCTTCACAATCGACATTTTCAATTTTTCGGGAAAAACTCCAGTTTCTAAAGAAAGGTTAATTAAATATACCAAAACTGTGCTAATTTCCTTTCTTCATTTTTTAATAATTTTTGTGCTAATACCATCATATCCTTCTGACGCTGTGTTATTAAGTGAAGCTATAGTCTTTTCTATAGTCATAGCATCGGTGGGGGTTATGTATAGGGAGTAACGCTGCCTGTTTATGTGTTGATTTGAAATTTGGACATCCTTATCTGGATTTGTCCCATCAATAAAATATTTGTTAAACGTAGTGGCAATTTCAGTGGGATCAATAATGTCTTTATGTCCCTGAAACAATCTACCAATATCGTCGTTTTTCTTTTTAGAGGTTCCTCCCTCATTTTTAATAATATTCCATGTCGCTTTACATTTGTTTTTACTCACGATTACATATTTACTGTTTGCATTTCGTTTTGCTTTCTTGATGCACGACTTCAATAGTTTGCTGTAATTAAGGTATTTGAGTTTGTCACTTAGGGATCTACTTTTATAGTATTTATATCGATAGTTTCGTTTGATCTTACAGCTTTTTCTAAGTCCTTTCGTTATCCATTTAAGATTTTTGCTAAAAGTTATTTTCGATTTCTTTATGGGGAAGCAAAGTGAATAAAGCAAACAGAAGAAATCATAGAATTCATTAAATGCTTCATTTAATTCTGTTTTATCAAAGACTTGCGACCATGAAAGAGCTGATAAGTAGTTTTGAAATTTATTGATATTTTCGGTGGAATAATCCTTTTTAAAAGAATAAATATTCTTGAATAACGTGTCTTTTCTATCCACTGGCAGTGTTAGTATCTGTGCAGTGTCGTGGTCCGATAGCCATAATTTCGCTATAGAAGCAGTTGCATCTATTGTATTACTAATTATTAAATCTATGCATGATTTACCCCTAGTCGGTTCCTTAATATGTTGAGATAGTTTGTACATTCTTAGAATTTCATTGAGTCTCTTAGTTTTGTAGTTATTTAAGTCTAACATATTGATGTTTAGGTCACCAGCAATAATAATGGTCTTTTTGGGATATTTGGTTAAATATTTAAATAACATTACTTGAAACTTTTCAAAAAAGTAGTCAATATTTGTTCTAACTGGTGTTGGAATTCTATACAGACATATAACAATAACGTTACTTGCTGTCACATTAACAGCACAGTGCTCAAAATGCAAGTTTTCAGATATATCTTCAAAACATGTTATTTTTTCACATTTTAATCCTTTTTTGATTAAAATACAGACTCCGCCTCGTTTTGAGTGTCTTGAGTAGTTAGAAACTAGCGTGTAATGTTGAAAGATAATGTTTTTTTCATCGCCTATTTTTATAAATGTTTCAGAGAAGCAGAGTACGTCAGGACTTGTTGTTTTGTAAAGATCCGAAAGAGTTACCTCAATTAATTCTTTTTTGGATATTAATCCCTGGATATTTTGATGAAGAACCACTAATTTATACGTAGTCTTCTCGAAAAAAATTGCTATTATCATGTTTTTGATTACTGTTACCATTGCTTTTAATTATTTTCGCAAAGTAGTACGGTATAGTCCCTTTTTTGGGCGAGTCAACAGAAGTAGGGATTGTCTGAGAGTAGTCACTTTTACAATATTTATTTGTACAATTATGAATATTTTTAAATATCAAAAATTGGTGTTTGTATTCACTATAGTCAATATATGTATTGATTTTAGTGGCAATGCAATCTATAAACGAATCAGTATGTAAATTACAGTTAAAGTCAATTATATTACAATTTTCAAAATGTCTAGTCCATGCTTTCATGGAAAGGTACAGTCGATATTCATTAAAATGTAAGTTATTATTTATCGGTACGACAATAATCGAATTCTTACTGAGCTTATTTATTGCAATACAGAGGTTTGCGTGTAGTCTATGCAAATCATTATCATGTGACCCTATACCCAAAATTACAATGTCGTCATGTGCCAACGATAATGCCTGTCTCTCACATTCTGTAAGAAACTCAGAGCTCGGGGCTCCTGAAATTATTTTAGCCGACCCTACCATATTCATCATTCCATCTTCCTGATCTTGTGTTAAGAAGAGCAGCTGCTAACTAGTCCTTTTAATTGCTCGTCCCCTAATATGTATATCATTTTCTTTCTTTTTCCTTCCTGCGTGGTGACAAGTGAGGATAACATCATGTTGTCTGGGGTGGTTGCGGAGTAATCTTCACGTACAAGTTTTTGCTGAAGAAGAGAAATCTGTTTATTTAAATTTTCTATTTCTTGTTTAGCATTCTCTAATGATTGTTGAAGATGACTGATTTTAGATTGAAAATCCCCGCATTCTATGACTGCTGAGTTTTTATTTTTAAGGAAGTCTGGTCTTTGTGGTGTGCATAATACTGAGGATCCTGTCGAGTGTCTTTTATTCATTCGAGAGGTATCTCTTTTTTTTGTGATGTAGTACACATTTTTTTTAATGTTTGTATATCTGTATGTAATCTGCTTATACATCTTTTCTGTTCATTATTTTCCAAAATTGTGTTTTCTAGTTCCATTTCGGTTGAACTGAGCGCTATTTTCAGACGGTTTATCTCGTCGCGTAACTCGTAATCGGTAATAGTGTCGTTCAATACAGAATGTTCCGCGCTTTTTGATAGTCTTTCTGTTACCAGATATGAGTTTTCTGATAATTCGCTGTTTACAAATATGTAATTATTTTCTGGTGTAAGAGGCATTGGTGACGTATTTTTTCTATCCGATAAATCTGATCTTTTAGGTGAGGTCCCTAAAATATTTATACTTTGTGGTGATTTTTTCCGTCGTACTGTTACATTATTTTGCTCAAGCTCAGTTATTTTATGTAAAAGTTTATGTGAATGGATGCAGTTCGAACACTTCCAATTTTGTTTCCCCTCTGTACTCATAATTCGATATGCTTTTTCAGACAATCCAATGCAATCAAATTCGTAATGATTTTTACATTTGGAACATTTAACAGTATCTTTTGTAGCAGCCTGCACTTTACACTTATGACATGTAACTTGCAATGCCCTCTTGTGATTATTTGTGGGAGCTTTTTGTTTCGAAGTGGATGCCATTTAAAAAGATTTCTGCAGCAGACTATCGTCCTCTTGTGGTTGATATTAGTACCCAACACAGTCTTAGTTCACAGTGTAGTATTAAGTATTAAGTACATAAGCTACGCCTGCGCGTGTGATTGCTGCAATATGCGTTCGAGTTTTATCCTCTCATTAACTAAGCCAGGTCAATTTCTGTACAATTTGTTCTCATAATTTTTGTTTCTCTATTTAGATTATTCACTATTTTGCATGTTTTATCGCTACAAAGAATAATAATATCTCTTTTAGAACTAAATAGAGTTACGAGTATTTACTCAATGCTTGAAAACCTTCCTTGAATCGATGTATCATTATCTCAGAAAAAACAAACTTATAAAATAAAAACAAAAACAGATAATCAAGAGAGGTTTGATCTCCGGGTCTGCTGATTCACAGTTGTAAAACCGTGACTGGATCCATTGCGCTAACACCGCTTTAAGATTTTTTGTAAAAATGTTAGCCTTATTAGTTTGCTGTTAACTAATTCTATGCTGAAGTTAGCAGTTCTGTGTGAAGTTTTACAAAGCATCAGCAATCATTTTAATTTAAAGCAAAGTTCTACAGGATTGAGATAGATGGCGGGCATGCAGGTTTTATTACAATAGCTTCTATCGTCGAATACTTAAGATTCTTTTTAGCAATTCAATTAAGCTATTTCATCCAGTTTTGGCTGGTATACTAGATGACATTCTAGTCAATTTGCTATTTTCAGCCTTATTCGCAACGTCGCAGAGTTCAATATGTACCCTGTGTTTATTTTATTTACAAATATCAACTGACCAGAATCCAAATTTTAGATAAATTTTTTTGGTATTAAGGCGAGGAATTTCCACGTGCAAGCCCATATGTTCCGCACTTCACACCGTTCATTTGTACATGACGTTAGCGCGGACGCGGCCACTGAACAGGCGCCAACATCACGTGCCGCACAGTAAAAATATAACAGTAAAAATTATATCGTATGCAATATACTTTTTGCTAGGTTACAAATAAGTATTGATTTATAAACTGAGGTAAGTACCTACAGTAATACAACCAATAAAGATACAGCTTTATGACTTCATTACTATTTTTTATTGTATCTTTACTTGTATGTAAATATGGACTTTTTAATTATTACATTACATAGTATTTTCATTTGACAAACAACCACGTGATTTTTTTAATAACTTAAAAAATAACAAAGTTTAAAAAGCTTTTATTTGCCAGTGACGTCATTGTACTCGTCCACCATTATAATACCGATACAAAAATATATTTTATAAGAAAGAGACGTAAAGCAATTATCAATAATTAGCGACTTTTTCAAGATTCATCATAATTAGACCGTTTCTTCACAATTTCAAAGGTTTTAAATGTTTCTATGATGCGTTATTAATAAAATGTAAATTCAAATTTTATGCATATTTCTTTTGTGCAGTATAGAATGCATCACTAGAATACAAGAAATGCTCGATTAGCTAGAAGTAGTATTTAAAATAAAAGCTAAGAATATGACTGACGCGGTGGCATATATAAAGCACTGTTATAGTACATTACGATATTAGTGCGTTAAGATGTTATAACCAATACGCACGTATATCGTACGACGTTTTTTTACACATTTGCGAGGAAACAGAAAAAAAAGATATTCACAATACAAGTACAAAGAAAAGAAAATTAGAGAAAAATGGCGCGAGGATTATTTTCTGCCGTGGCTGCGTGAAAATGTTGGCAAAGACGCTAGAGCATGCAGCAAAGTTTTTTAATTACCGAATAAACTGTTTTTTTTATTTTAAATAAACTCAATCTGTGAATGCACACTGTTGCTTTCCCGCCATTTTAACAGCGCGCTAGCGCTGCCTACTGACTGGCGCCGCGCGGCGATTAGTTCGAAATTTGAATAGCAACAGCGCGCTGCTCACTAGCTGGAGTCGTGCGGCGGCGATCAGTTCCATATTTGAAATGGCAAATAATACTGTTATGGAATTTGTATGGACTATAACTTAACTATTTGCTTTGGTAACAAACGCGTTTTTGTTGACCCGCTTTACATATTTAAAACCGGTGGAATTACATCAGCTTTACGAGCAAGGGTGTTAAAAAAAAATTTTATTTGACTTCGACGGCTATTCGGTTTGATTTAGATATAGTAGATTGTTACACCGAGCGCTAAGTGACTTATTAATGCCCACGGATGTTTGGTGCACGAGCACTTGCTCGAGGGCACTAATAACCCGAGGGCATTAATAGCTCACTTACGAGGTGCGTAATCTGCTTTTCCTTCAACTTATTAAAAATAATAAAAAACTGAAGTTGACTGTAGAAAAACTTATTTATTTATGACAAAAAAAATTGTTCTTATTAAAAAACCAAACCTTATCTTGACGGTGGTGACGGAAGTGGAAAATCCACAAAAAAAAACTCACTGTCATGTACACCACAAAACCCTTATTTCTTGCCGTCAACATGAATGTGCACCAAAAAACACCACTTTCACTGCACAATATTCACTCGAATACAATTTTTAAATTATTAAAATAAAAGCTAACCTTCCCCATTAAAGCCAATTGCCTCTCTTTTTTAAATAAAATTGGCTTTGTAGGGTCCTATCTAACTTGTTTTGCGCATGTGTATTTTTTGTGACATGTTATACAACCACTCAAATCTCTTTGGAAAAATGCCTACATTTTGTATGAATTATATGAATATGAATTGTAATTTCTTGTTAAATTAGAAAAAAAAACAACAGGGCAATTATGTCCAACATTCTTTTTGTATTCGATAGAGTATAGAGCAAGGGTGGTCCCATGGTCACCAAAGTCAGGATCTGATGATGGGATCCCATAGAAAATCGAGGAAAACACTAAAAACACACACTTCTTTCACTAAAAAGTTAAAAATAAAAAATATTTTACAAAATATAAAAACCGACTTCAAAAACACTGAAAACTTAAAAATAATATAAGAATAGGTACAGACAACATCACACTTCTATATTGAAGTCGGTGACAAATTTTAACACTTTCTAGGAGAGCATCGTTTGGCGCCGACTTCAATATAGAAGTGTGACGTTGTCTGTACCTATTCTTATATTATTTTTAAGTTTTCAGTGTTTTTGAAGTCGGTTTTTATTTTTTGTAAAGTATTTTTTTTGTAGTTACGGGACAAACATTATGTACTAGCTGTTCCCACGACTTAGTCCGCGTGGAATCGTAATTTTAGGTAGCATTTTTAATTATTCTTCAAATAAGACACATTTCATAAAATTTTTACATAGGTATTTATATCATATAAAAAAAGTAGCCTATGTCCATCCTCACGGTTCAGTGGTTTTGATGTAACAGTCAGATTAACTTACGTATTTTAGTAGGGAAATATAATATGTCAATCTACAATACTGTTGAAAAATATCGCAATACGGAACCGCACAATATTATTGTTAATAGCTGTGCCCGCGACTCCGTCAGCGTGTAACTCCTTTTGTGTTATTAAGTTAATGTATTGGTAATATTGTTTAGATCCGTTTAATAATAATGTTAACTTTTTTAATTAGGGATGACTGAGAGTTTTATAAACGTAAGAGTAGACAAATATAATCAGAAAGCTTCGAACTGCTAAGCTATCGGGAGTTACACGTGTTATTGTGACTCAACCTTAAAAGATAGACATATGCTGTCCTGGGATATTTTTTATATAATTTTAAGGAGAATATTTCCGTCATACATGATTTCTGTGTAGCTTTAACCATTAAGGTTGCACACGCGACGGAAGCTTAAAAAAGGGAGTAACTTCTCCCGTTTTCCCAACATTTCCCTTCACTGCTCTGCTCCTATTGATTGTAGCGTGATGAAAAGTATACTATAACCAGCTCAGGAGTATGAAAAATAATTTTACTAAGTTTCGTTAAAATCCGTCGAGTAGTTTTTGTTTCTATAACGGTTATACGGACAGACAGACAAAAATTTTACTGATTGCATTTTTGGCATCAGTATCGATCCCTAATCACCCCCTGATAGTTATTTTGGAAATATATTTCATGTACAGAATTGATCTCTGAGTTGAGTATAGATGGAATACAGAAATTTGTTCCGGTCTGGGCGTATGTGCATGTGATATGTAATATGTTCTATGTTTGTAACTTTGATGACACGGTTAGCGCAGAGGTCGAATAATCGCCTACTGCGCAACGGGTCGCGGGTTCGATTCCCGTACCGGACAAATATTTTGTATGGCCTACAGAAATGTGTTCCGGTCTGGGCGTATGTACATGTGATATTCTATGTTTGTAACTGCACCCACAACACAAGAGAAAATCCTAGTGTGGGGCGACGTATTCATATAAAAACACTTTCATTACTGAGTGACTGACAGATTACGCACAGCCGTAATTAAAAGGCACAAAAAGCGGAAATTTTACATGTACGAGTATGTTGGAAATTCGCCATCTAAGGGGGTAAAACTAAAAAAGAATAGTTTGTATGGAATCTTTATGACATTTATGCGGGCGAAGCAGCGGGCAAAAGCAAATATTTTATAAAGTTTCACAAAATTCCGCTGATCAGATATTTTCTTTTAATACAATGAAGTGATCTTTACATAAATCGAACGGAAATTTATGTTAATTATTTTTTACTTTTTTAAAATCAACTCACGCTTGGCCATAAATGTTACGAAATTTAAAAGATTCCTAAAATACTGTTTTACTGTTCATAATCATACTTTACATAGGCTCGAATAAAACTCTATTATTTACCTACATGTATAATGTGCTGTTGATTCTACCTTCTAAAGCTTTGATGCAAGGCGTTGTGAATAAAGGGGGTAACATTAAGTATTAAAGGAATTCAGCAATAAAGTTTTATAGGAAACATTATTTTGAACCTATGAATCGTTGCATATTTACTTGAAGAAATTATCATACTGGTTTATTAACACTGCACTGTGCTTGGCCGCGGCAATAAAATATAAACATTTGGCAAATATAAATATTTACCACTTTTCTTTCAGCATTTTTTGTATGCATTTGATTTAACATTTCGTCTTTGACTTCTTTATTAGCGATTTTTACACATAAAATAACTTATATTAAAAAGAACGAAAAACATATTTTTTCACACATAAAATAATTTAGGAAGAAGGATTAAAATAGTTTTCTTCTTTATAATACCTAATCCATTATTTACACTATTCACCATATTACTACACTAATCTATAATAATAATGAAAGTTAACAAAAAAAAAGGCAAACTGCAAAATTAAAATTCGATCTTATAGAAACACGTAATATATTTTTTTGCGCCCGCAACGCGAAGCGACATGACCATACCCTGAGACGACTTGGCGAGTACTGTCTTATATGGAGCGCGATCGCAACCACGCGAAATTATAGAATTTTCGACATTTTCCTAAATATTTTATATGACATCAAAAAATCTGCCTTCACAGTTCACTAGATAATAACGAACTACATGTTTTGGTATAACTTTTATACTGTTTTATGTATATTTCGATTTCAAATCGTGGTTTTAGTTTTTGATTTAGACCTATGTTTGGATTTTTTTTCTATCGAGTGAAATGAAGTAAATCGTGTTTCTGCTTTCACAGTTCACTAGATTATATCTTCAAGTTTAAGGTGTGTGAATTTCAGAATTGTGGGTTCTAATATAATCCAGATCTAGACGTTCTAAGATCGGCAAATTTGGGAAATCCTCGCCTAGAGGATTGTGAAGTAATCGTGCGCGGCGCGAGTAGGTATTTTCTAAAATGCTATCAGTACCTCTACCATGAGTTGCCATCGATTGCACACTGTAGTTAACTACAGTCGCTAACGTGTTAACGCAGACGATATCGTTTTCGATAGTCACCATACCATGAGTTACTTTTGCATTTACCTGCCCCCGTAGCACGTCCACCAAAACACGATATGATAAAGCGATTTATCGCGGTGAACTGTCAATTTACGACGAAACCCTATTGTCTTTTGACAGTTCACCGAGATAAACGGCTTTATCATATCGTGTTTTGGTGTACGTGCTAGGGGGGCTGACTTCGTAACGTTAACTCGATAGTATAGTAAACGATACAAAGGATACAGACTACTTACAGGTAGAGGTGAGCGTTTAAACGAAAAGCACTTAAAAAAGTTTGCTTTTGAACAAAAGTACAAAAGCAGACTTTCTCTAATCAAAACATTACGCTTTTACTTACGCTTTGCTTTTTACCGACATACATTAGTCCCGCCATCTATACTCCCGCAATAAAATTACCTACTTTGAAAACATGCTCTGTATACATGCATCGGAAATAGAACGTTCGCCGCTAGATGGCATTATACTGCGTGCTGGAGTTATAAAGCGGCCAAAACGCATCCCAAAATTGGATGGCTTACCAGGCTTTTCGTTTAAAAAAGTAGTAAGCTTTTCACTGTCGAGAAATAAGTACGCGTTTGTTGTGTTGTGGCTGGCTGCTTTTACGTACACTTTCGTTTTATTTTTTTAAATACGTGTATAAATAAGCATTGTATTTACGTTTGTTGTTATGCGTGTGTGTATAAAGTGCGATTAAATAAAGTTTATAAATATATAATTTGATAGTTTTAGTGTCGAGAGGTGGTAATAATGTAATGTGGGACTTTTTTGAAAGGAATTTGGTCAATTAAGTCGTGTGATGCAATATTTATAGAAACATTGTTTATTAAATAATAAAATAAGAATATTAATATTTCCATCAATAAAAATATTTAATTTGATTGAGAGCAGTTTTTTCGTTTAAATACTATAAAGCTATCCCTATTTGTGTTTTTATCATTAGCAATAGAACGGTGCATACGTTGTACTTAAACGTTTTTGCAAACATAATTATACGCAATAAACAATAAGCGTTTAAACGAAAAGCTTTTTTACAAGCGCGCTTATTGAAATAAGTACAACGTTTAAACGTTTTAAAATTTTAAGCCGTTTTTTCCACTTCTACTTACAGGTAATTATTTGTTGTCGTCATGTTGGTAATACGCTATAATCCGTCCTCGCAAAAAGGTAGCTCAATTCGGTTTCTTACCATATTGTTATGAAAGATTTAATTTAGTCGGCTTATACGTCAACTTCAAATTATTTCATAGGTTATATTTTTAATCATTGTTTGATTACATTCATGAAAACTTATTTAGTTTTATGTTAAAGAATAAGTTTTTATTAAATGTAGGCCATGTATTGATTTAATAATGATATAGACAAGCGCTCCATGGTTCCAGTTAATGGTGCAATTCATAGGAATATATAGTAATTATAGTTTAATTGTAAGTATTAACATTGTTGTGGTAAACATTGTAACAATTTTCCATTAAAAATAATCATTTTCTATGCTTCTATGGGTTTGTTTTTAGTACCCATCTATTTAAAGACGTGGCTACACAAAGAGACCTATTGGATTGATAATTTAAATGTAAATAGTGCAATCCGTTATAATTGAAGGATTTTCCATTATAGCTAAATAATTTAACCAATTCATTTTTTCTTTCAGGCTTTAGATCACCATTATCTCAATTGTTCTCGAGGGCCCACAGGAAAATATATATAATATTTGTTTAATTCAATAGAGTTGACAAATATGCTGAAAATTGATACCTGCCAAATGTAGTATTACAAGAGATATACAACTGCATAAGTGAGTGGGTGAATGAATAAAACTAAAAATGTTACTCCTTTACAGTATGAGTAATTATGATGAAGCATTTTATATAAAACTTAAAATAAAGCTGATGACGTCTGACGTCGGCCAATATTCATATAAAATACTTTAATTTTACAATATTATGATTATCTATTATGGCTTTATGTGATGTTTAATGATATGTCTGTTGTTGCAGAAGTTTAAGTTCCAAAATTTACCTGGAATTACAGTCAAATGTCCAATCATAGAAATTACTGCACAAGAAAGAACCGGTACTACTGTTATTTATTATCATGCAATAATTATCATATTTTAGCAAACTTAATAGATGAAGAAATTTGTTTAATCGACACTATTATATTATTAAAATATATTCTATTGGTATTTTACTTATTTTGTATGATTACAAGTCAGTAAAATTATATTGCTGCCAAAATCTTAATGACAGTATGAAAGTATGCAGAGTCACAGCTACAAATTCACTGGATACTTTAGCAAACTGCATATTATTATGAGGTAAAATTAGGCTAAATGATCTAAGGGTAAAATACAGTGGGAAGTTAGTCTGAAAAATACATTTTGTTTGTATTATTATTTTATCATAATAACAGCAATGGTAGGGAAGCAATTAAAGAATATTACTATAAATGCATTGTTGACTGAAAAACAGTGAATTATTGTGTTCACATTACGACTCTTACATGGTTTTTGGGTTGGGCAATATATATCACCAACAAACCTGTTTTTTCATACCATCCACCTATTTGACATATGAATCAGAATAAATTCAAATATACAGAAGATTGTTTGTTTTATTTCATATTGTTTATATTCATTGAACAGCTCACTGGAAGTTATATTTATTAAGCACTTTGATACTGAATCATGCCCATATTCTTTTACATAAGGTAATAACTTCTTTTACATAAGATGTAAAAGTAAAAATATAGTTTTATAGGAATGTTCATGACTGACCAGTCTTATAAAAAATGGACAATCTCCATTGAAAGATAATGTTTTTGATGCAAATTCTTAATGTTTATGTTAAATAACCAGAGGTACTAGGTCTTCTGTGTTATTGCAAAGCAGCAATGCTTTTCTGTTTTATATTGAAGGATACGAAATTTCAAGCTACTGTAACTACATTCATAAGATAATAACCTACACCTTGTACACTTTGGTCATTAGAAGACTATAGGTGACTATGATCATCTAAGTAGTAGACTATTTGCTTGTTTGCCAACATTCTTGTGTAAAATATGCACAAATACAACAATTCTGTTGTTGTTTATATTAGATTCAGTATGAAATATAGACCTAGAATTTTATTGAAAATTAATATTTTTTGCTTTGTCAAAACAAGGAAATCCTACTTAGGTAAATAAATTAAAGAGTGGGCTCATGCAATTTATTTATTTTTGGTGTAAAAAATGTGTTAACAACATTTTTTTATTAATCTACCAATAAAAAAAATAATCTACCAATTTTTCCTTTTTAATGCAATCCAAACTATTGTGACACTGTAAAATCCAACTGCAGCTGTGGCAATAAATCAGTCCAAAAAATGAAATGCTAAAACCGAAGGTCTTGGCTGCACCATTCTGTATTATCATCAATGCCACTCAATCAAATCATCCTCCGCCACTCATCCAAAATAAATGTAGCTGTAAAAAATAAAATCTTATAACAATATATGCACCTTTTTAAGTTTTAACTGACTTCAAAAAAGGAGATGTATTGACTGAATCATTTTTTTTAATATTATGTTCACTGATTACTCCGCCAATTGTGGACCGATTTTCAAAATTCTTTCTTTTTATCGATAGAGGGATGGAAGGAAATACTTAAATTACAGAGGCACATCCAACATATTTCATTTTTTTCTGATGATATTTAGGTAAGTAGGTACCTATTTGCATCTGATAGTCATCATATCATGTTACTGAGCTGATGATGATGGAAGGTTTCTGGTAGGTGACGAGTTTGGGAATTTTACTAAAAATATTGAAATATTTTTTTTTTTCAAAAAAAATTTAACCTGCTCCAAAACACCAAGTCTTAATTAAATACAAGAATACATACAATTATTATCACATTTTTATATTGAAGTTGGTGCCAAACTTTTCAGGTGATATTGCTTGGCACCGACTTCAATATAAAAATGTGATATTGTAAGTATTCTTATATTATTTATATATGACTTTTTGGTGTTTTTGAATTCAGTTTTATTCTTTGTAAAAAAATTAGGTATACCTATTACCAATAACTTTTTATTAGAGAAACAACTCTAAGAAGTTAAGTATTTAAAAAAGTTATTAAGGTTTATAATATAGAAAATAAAATGCAATTCTTTACATTTGAGGGTGTAAGAATGTTTTACCTCTCTACACAGTGACAATGATTTTTAACCACAATTCTTTTTCCATTTGACTGGCTGTTATATCCAGCTAATTCTTTGCTTCTTCATTGGACTTGTTGCACGCAAGTATGGATGTGGCATCAATAGTCCCATTTATGGATAATCTGCAAGAAATGTTTTGTAAATAAAATGTTATAGAATAGGTATTTTAACACTTTGATATAGACTATTTTTAATTTCTTATCAGCTTGTCAAACAATTCCTTAACTTCTAGGGATGCCTTGTAGTTTATTGAATGTGTTATTTTTCCATACATAAGGATGACATTTTGTTTTGTTATTTCCAAAAATCCAAGTTTTGCATTTACCTACTGAAGGGGTCATACGAAGACAATCGGAATTATTACCCATATATTCACTTCAGTTGTCATAAAACAGTATTATACACTTAAGATACCTCTATGATCATAAAGCTATTAAGATCAAAACAAAATTGTATGTAACGTTTTAAAAATGATAATTTGATTTTGAGGTTACTTACATAAACTCTGTATAGCTTTCAGTTTCAAGTCTGTATTTGCTTTTAAACACCAATGCTGAAATGCTTATTTATAATACTATAATTGGCACAAATAGTTGTAATCACTCTTTTTAACTTTTTCTCACGACTGCTCTCTTATTTTAATTGTTTTCGTGTCATTGACGTATATATTATGTATGTGTTATTATTCTTGAACTCAGCCGTGGTTGGCATATTCCATGCAAAAAAAATCACAACTTATTAACTAATTTAACTCAATAATATTATTCCAAACTTGCTTAGATTATCTATCGAATCGAGTCTCACGCTTGAAAATGTAAGTGAGTAACGTAACTACAGAGTTACAGTGTTGCCACCTTGAAATATGTTAGGGCGCCAGATCCACACTAAAATGTCGCCAGTTTCTTAAAATGTGGACAAGAAAAAAACCACCAAATTCCGCTAACTTTTTTTTAATTTAAATAAAATACTAATAAAGTATGTAATGTAGTTAAACAATAGCTAAGCAAAACTGTCCGCTTATCTTTTATTAGTTCATCAACGAAATGGGGTGCCAAGACATTTTAATAACTTCAGTACATTTAGTCCGATGCATTTTTAAATCATCCGTTGCCTTGGAACCGGAGAAAGCCATAGACTTAGAATATACTGGCGTATAGACGTACTGACAGCTCATTATAAAATGAGACCAAAATATTTGAATTGTCAATTCCAATACTATGTGGCTAAATTCCAATATCCAATGTGGCTGATCTGTCCTTCAAAATCGGTTAAAAAGTAGCTAAATGCACTGTCTCTTTCAAACTCTAGAACTAGAGAACTTCATAAGACTTGTGATAAGACTATATACATTTTCGCTCGCACTGTCAGTTGGTCTATATCTATACGACAGTATATTTTAAGTCTATGGAGAAAATGATCAATACCTACAGGAAACGATACTGCTGTTCTGTGATGTAAAGTGGGAGCATTCATAGACTTTAAGCTTATAACTAGGTATAGATTTTCGTGTCTATTCGGAACAGTAGGAAATTTTTTTCTCGAAGAAGTGTTGTCAGATTCCAATACTATGTGGCTAAATTCCAATATCCAATGTGGCTGATCTGTCCTTCAAAATCGGTTAAAAAGTAGCTAAATGCACTGTCTCTTTCAAACTCTAGAACTAGAGAACTTCATAAGACTTGTGATAAGACTATATACATTTTCGCTCGCACTGTCAGTTGGTCTATATCTATACGACAGTATATTTTAAGTCTATGGAGAAAATGATCAATACCTACAGGAAACGATACTGCTGTTCTGTGATGTAAAGTGGGAGCATTCATAGACTTTAAGCTTATAACTAGGTATAGATTTTCGTGTCTATTCGGAACAGTAGGAAATTTTTTTCTCGAAGAAGTGTTGTCAGATTCCATTCCAGAATACCGCTAAAAACCACTAAAAAAAATAAATACGCTAAATGATGAAAAAATATCGCTAAAGGTCTTGAAAAACCACCAGATCTGGTGACAAAACCACCAAGGTGGCAACACTGCAGAGTTATCGTTTTGTACGTTATCGTCTATCGAGTAGCTGTCAAATCATGAACTCATGGTACCGATTTCCATACAATATGCACAAAACGATTGTCGATAGCGAGCGCGTTTTCGATAGGTTCGCGACGTATCGTAAACTATTGCACTCATGGTACCGGTTTTAGTTCACCGCGTTACCGCTAGGGGCGCTGTACAAAGTTCCATACAAAAATTTACGCAGTCGATATCGACTCCAAACGAATGCAAACTCATGGTAGAGCTACTGTTTCACACCGCTCGGCCTCCCGTCTGGCGTTTACACCACAAATACAACACGCGCAAATTCTCACGCACACAACGACAGCAGCGCGCGACTCCTCGGCGCGAGAACTCGAGATCATTATTTTTTCATTCCTCATGCTCGGAAAGGAGCGTTTCCTTGATCTGAGTATTGGGAGGAAAACGCTAGTTCCCACCAGCGGGCGGGAAATTCTCATACTATTTACTTCCCTCCTTAGGGCGGAAAGTAAAATTTTAAAAATAGAACTGAATTAGGTTACGTACATACAATCTTTGGTACAATGATAATAAAAGTATTTGGCTGAATGGCCAGTAACAGGTAACGCGATGTTCCAAATTTAAAAATACCTGTGAAAAAGATAATTTTGGCGGGAGGGGAATCTGTTACGCTGTACCGAAATCTTGATTGTGTGATTTAGGTATTTAAGAAAAACAATGAATTCAAGCGATTCTGAAATTTCGGGTCCAGATTCAGTCACGAACGAAGCAAATACAATACTCGATATTTTTTTGCCAAAAATTTCAAAGGAAAGATATTTAAATACATATTCCGACTTTATGAAGTGGCGAGATGTAAGGAATATAAAATCATTTTCTGAAAATGTATTTCTTATATACTTTAATGAACTATCTCATACAGTGCAGGCGTCTACGCTATGGAGCAGATATTCAATGCTTAAAAGTACACTAAGTGTAAAACACGATGTCGATATGTCATGTTAGGAGTATTTTTATTAATAAATTTTATTAGAAAAGCTATTTTTTATTTTCCTTGCATTCGAAATGAAAAGTAGAGTGCTACACACGGGTAAAAGGAATCAAACCCTACTCGGACTATAGCCGCCCTCGCTGCGCTCGGGCGTCTAACAACCTCGTAGGGATTGATTCCTTTCCACCCTTATAAAGCAATCTACTATACCGTTCCTCGTTATTTTCGTTTTTCGTGAGGGAATTTTGTTTTCCCGTATGAAAAATTATTTTATAACCTTATATTACTCAGTGATAATGTATAATGTATCTATTACTTAGTCAATTTTTTTTTAAATCAGCCTAGTAGTTTTTAAAAATAAAAAATATAATAAATAAAAATAGCTTTATTTCAAAAAACCATTTTTACAATAATTACGCCGAGACTTCCCAGTGAGCTAGTTTTTGAGTTTATTCATTACAAACAAAAATACAAATCTTCTTTCTTTATAATATTTTAGTAGATAAGTTTCGTAAATTATTTCAGTATTCCTTTGAAATTTATAGTGTAGTCCCACTTTATAGGACTGAGCTGTTATTTGTTATGAAAGTACCTATCTATCGTACATTTACCTGTCTAAAGAAAATTACTTTTTGTAAGAAGAGTGTTATACTGAATTAAAATAATTTTCATTTGAGATGTGAATCAATAATGGATCCTTTTATGAAAAAAATAAACACTAAACATAAAATGATATTTACAATTGTTTAAACAAGAACAGACCTCTTGTTAACTTAAAAATAAATAACAAAAAATCTATTATTTTAGATAGATAAATTAATACTTTTACATACAAACTAAATAGGAGCAGGGATTTAAAAAATATAAAGTAATAATTATGCATCAAATAAAAAATACCTCTCATTTTTATACACTAATCTTGGGTAGTTATACTAACAGTCTTAGAATTCTAATTTTTACCACCTCCGTGGTCTAGTGATTGAGGCCACCGGATGTTGATCGGGAGGTCCGTCCGGCGGGGTTCGATTCGTCGGGTTCGTCCGGACTACAAAAACACAGAAAAGTTAGAAATAATATAAGAATAGGTACAGACAACATCACACATCATTATTGAAGACGGTGCCAATAAGACTTTCTAGAAGATCATCGTTTGGCATCGACTTGTCTGTACCTTTTTCTTACACTATTTTTAACTTTTCAGTGTTTTTGAAGTCAGTTTTTATTTTTTGTAAAATATATTTTTTGTTTAACTTTTTAGTGAAAGAAACCCTAATTAAATTAGGGTATCCCTCGATTTTCATAGGATCCCATCATCGGAACCTGACTTTGGTGACCTAGGGACCATCCTAGGAGTATATTCTACCGAATACAAAAATAATTTTGAAAATCGGTCCACAATTGGCAGTAATCGCGTAACATACACACAAAACGGTTGACATGGTTAGCGCAGAGGTCGAGCGATCGCCTACTGCGCAACAGGTTGCGGGTTCGATTCCCGCACGGGACAGATGTTTTGTATGGCCTACAGAAATTTGTTCCGGTCTGGGCGTATGTGCATGTGATATTCTATGTTTGTAACTGCACCCACGACACAGGAGAAAATCCTAATGTGGGGCGACGTTTTTATAAAAAAAAAACACGTTGGACGCACCTAAAAATTTAAGGATTTCCCTCCATTTTTATGGGATCCCATCATCAGATCCTAACTTTGGTAACCGTGGGACCACCATTGGAGTATAATCTTGAGAATACAAAAAGAATTTTGAAAATCAGTCTGCAATTGGCGGCGTAATCGCGTAACATACACAAAAAAAACATACGCATCGAATTGAGAAACTCCTTTTTTGAAGTCGGTTAAAAAATACCTATTAGCATATGTAATCAGCTGCTTTAAATTTTATAGTTAAAATTAAAAAATAAACTTCAAAACCGTACGAAGGGTGCCTTCTTCACATATATGCCTACCCTGCCTACCCTACATACTCTTATATTATTTAGGTACTTTGTCGTTTGTATTTTTTATACAATCGTAGATTCCATAACGCGAGTAAAACCTTAGAGCCCAGCTTTAGAGGAATAAAATTCAAATAAAATAATATTAAAAATAACGCTACTTGCATAGTCTATTACACGTTTTTAGCTGCTCCAACTTCATAGATTGCATAACAAATACCTATCACAAGAAACAAAATACGAATTTATTTTGAGTTGGTTTCTTTATGGCACATATTTATTATAACAAACAACTACTTACATACTTACATTTTTTTCCTTTTTTTGATTTGGGAATTTAAGGGCCCTTACCCTTAAATAAGGAAATTTGTATTGAAATAAAATCTTTAAAATAAAACACTAAAATCAATAAACGTATTCAAAAAGATATTTACTTTTTCATGTATAAGGTATTTGTGAAGATTAATAGTTCCGACTTGAGTAATAACTTTCACTATTGATCGATATATCGATATTACTTTCTCCTCCCTAGGCGACAATAACTACGATAACATTATGTCACATCACTATCACTACATTGTACCCCTGCCCCCGACCCGTATCGTGCGATAGAGAGAGTTGCAAGAAATGGTCGAAATTGCCTACAATTCCTGTTTGAAATATTGTTTCGGGCGATAACTGTTTTACCCCCCTAAACCTTTATGAAATTAGACGCATTTGGTGTCATTAGATTCAGTATACCTTAATCTATGTTTGTACGTTTTGCTTTTTTTGTAATTCAGTATAATTTAGTCAAAAAAAGACAAAAATGCTCAAGGTAGTTTTTAAGTCGAAAATATAGATATTTAGATGCTAATAACTTATATTCTGAGCAATATTTCTTCAAAATCAAAACGTACAAACCTAGTTTTTCATTATATCTACAAGATTTCCAAAAATTATGAAAATTGGACTATGTTTAGAGGGAGAAAAGCGTTATCGCTTTTTGTATGAAAATTTACAGCTTCACAATCCTCTTAACTCACAGTTCTGTTGATTATCTTGTTTTTGGTTCTCAGACAGGTATGTACACAATTTTGAATCCAAATTATAGTACAGGGCAGGGCAGAATACAAAAAAAAACCTATTGGGAGACTGAGAAACACGCACAAATCGGTAAAATTGTTAATAATATTTATTAATAAATAAAAAATAAACGAGTTCTTATTTTTGATGCTAGAACAACAACAATGAAATGGAAAACTAATTTTACATTTATTTATTAAGTGATTTTAAAAAAGGAGATTTTAAATTCGACGCTTATGTTTTTTAACCGACTTCACAAAAGAAGGTGTTTTATTATTTTTTATCTTTTTTCATATCGGAAAATTCGACTGCGGATTTTATTATTTTTTATGTTTTTTACCTCATACAATAACTCTGTCATTTATTAACCCATTTGGAAAATTCTTTTTGTATTCAATAGAGTATACTCCGAAGCCGCGGACAGGGAGCGGGAGAATGATCCTCAAGTCGCTCCCATCCGCCGCAGACGGACAGGCAGGCGAAGGCAAAAAAAAAACAGACGGGCATTCGCACAAGCGATGCCCGTCTAATGACCCTGCCGTGGAGGCCTGCGTGCACGGTTGGCCCCGTGCACGTCGCCGTAAGGCCCTCCGTCTGGGGATTGCCCTGGTGTTCTCAGGCAATCCCCCCTTGGCGATAGCCCGACCAGTTAGGTCGGGCCAGCCCGGGCGCGTTGGTAGTGGTAATCGCACTGTGGACCCTACCACGCGCGCCCATAAGGGCAGGGAGAACACCGAGGGGTTTAGTGGGTAGGCCCGGCTCTCTGCCGGGAGAGCTCGTCGTCTAGCCAACGGCGAGTACGGTGCGGTCACGCATTCCCCTCGGAAAAAAGGTAGTTCCATTGTAACCAAAGTCAGAATCTGATGATTGGATCCTAGGAAAATCAAGGAGAACCCTCAAATTAAAAACGCCTGCGACCGCCAACAGGTATTTTGGCGTTGGGAAGGAATATTTCCATTCCCATCAGCACCGTTTCAGTGACGCAATCTGCGCAAGTATCGGGATCTTCAGGGGCGAAGCTGAGCTGCTTCCAGGGGTAGAATCCGAAGAATTCTCGAAGTCCATCCCAGTCTGCTGACTCATACCGCCAAACTGCATACGACTGCCAGCCGCAGACGCGCGATGGGGCCGCGTAAGACTAGCAGTACTACGGACAAGGCAGTGGTCCGATGATCCAAGAGGAGCATCGACCACAACCCTGTATCCACTTGGTCGTGTAGTCAGCAGAAGATCCAACAGGGAGGCTTCATGGCTCTCTATATCTGGTATACGGGTAGGCTGTACGACCAGTTGAGAGAGGCCATAGGCCGAAGCCATGTTGAAGACAGTCCTACCCGGGAGGTCAGTGGTCCGGGACTTCAACCAATCTTTATGGTGAGCATTAAAGTCACCAAGGACCACCACCTCCGCACCCGGTACTGCTCCAAAGCTCGGTCAATCCCCTCTTGGACGTGCTCAAAAACTAAGCTGACCCTATTTTACTGGCATGGGACCTGTAAAGGCACGCGTAGATTCGGGTAAGGCCCCCATGGTCCACGCGCAGCCATAGTAACAACAGGTCCCGATCCTCGAGGCCCCGAAGGCGGCGACAACAAACATCGCCCCTGACGAAAACGCACACCCCGGCTTCACGTAGGAATGTGTGTTCCAATTCGTAACCGGGGTACGAAGCATAATTCCGTCTCCGTTAAGAAGAGCAAGGCAGGCTGAGCCGTCTCTAGGTGGTGGTGGACGGCATCAAGATTACTATGTAGACCCCTGATGTTGCAGAAATCCATTTTAAACGTAGATTGGGTATCCGCTGTAGGAGCTTGCTTCTTCTTTCTATCGACCTTCCTGTTTTAATTGAGCATTTTGGGGAAATTAAATATGAGGCAGAGACCCGGTGACAAACAAAGAAAGGGCAGAGTGTAGTACAAAGTGGGAGCGCGGGTTGTGTGAAGAGCTGACACGCGGCACGGAAGGGCCCCTGGTATGTGTAAATGTGGTATTCATATTCATGCGATTATAAAGAACATAAATGTCGTGTAGCAATAGAAACACGACGCTTACTTACTCAAAATTTTTGTCGGATATTACTTTCGACAACATCACAATGTAACTAAAAGCAGTGCAGATTTCTATATTTTACTAATTTACGTACAAATAAAACATAATTATGTATGATGCTTCTGTTAGAGAAGCATATACATATAATAAAAAATAGGCTGATATACATTGGGGGTGATTCTGAAGCGACCACCTAAAACTATAACTAAATAAAATTAGAGATAGAAATGTCAATCACCGTTTGGTATTCAGAACTCACAAGTTAACTCTAAAATTAAGAGTGACGTTACTAAACTACTCAATTTAGTGTTAGATGTTATTTTCGTATTCTGACATGCTTCCTAAATGTAATTTTTTCTATAATTTTAAATATGTCAAACTAATTTTAGGAGGTGAACTTTTAGGTGCCGTCTAAATTTATCTTGTTACTTTTTAACGATTTTCTAACATTACCGAAGTCAATTTTTTTTGTGCAACTTGCCAAAAGGATGATGAATTGGTTGTTATGGCATTTATAAGGAAAGGCTTTTATAGCATCAATTGCCAAGTCGTGAGTTGTAATTTGTTTGTTCCCAAGTTGTCTAATAGTACTGACATTTAGATGATAGGTAGGTTATGTATGTATGTATTTACTCATACAACAGAAATTAATATTCTATCTGCAGATAGAAGTATGCCTATCTAAACTTTGTTGCCTAGCAATTACTATTATTTGTCAATAAATAACAGCGGTTATTATGAAAAGAAAACAAAAATTACTAATGAAACAAAATACGCAATTTTAAAATTCAGAGGAAGTCACGAAGTACCTATCAATACAACTACAGACTACCACGTAATTTTTTTTATTTCATGGCATTTTATGGATGGCATTTCGAATAATTTTTCTTTTGTGATAAAATGAATGCTAGATAATAAAATTTCTTTTCTGTTATTTACAAATACGATCAAATCTTAAATTAATAATTTCTGATAGTAAAATTAGTAGAATATAGCTGTTTTTAATGTTTCTAAATTATCCCGTTTTTCTACAGCACTAGGTGTATTTATAATCTGTGTATTCAATTTAAGAAATTGTCAAATACAGTTTAAATTAAGAGAGTCCGGCGTTTCAGAATACGAATTACCTAAAACTAATTTAAAATTATATGTTTAATTTTAGTTTTAGTTTTAGTGCAGGTAACTTCAGAATTACCCCCATTTGCTTAATTGTGACAGGAAATCATTTTTTCTGGTAATTTGTATAGGTTTTTGTGGAAAAAAACTCATGGGATTCTTGTAAAAGCGATATTTAGATAGTCATCTAAATATATTTGATCAACAGATTTTTGATCATTTTTTAAACAACCGCTCTATAAAACGTAAGGTTAACAGGCGAGTTTCATATAATTTCAATAAAATAGACTTTTTTAAAAGGTAACTTTAAGACAGTTTTGAAAGTCAAAAGTTACAATAATAAAAATGGCAGCTTGAGCTGTATTACAGTAAATTCATGACACTTGTATATCTTATACTTACTCTTTAGTTGTTGCATTAACATATTCATACGCCTAAAACATTATATAAAAGAATTGATAAGATCCGATAAGAAAGGGTTTTTTGTGGGATCTCGTTCGTGGTCGCATTGATTGTCCAGAGCTTCTAGGTGACTTGTTTTTTAACGTGCCTGGCTACCAAACTCGCCACACTGGCCTCTTTCATGTACCACTACATTGCACAAATTATGGTAGCAACTCCATATTGACACTAGGCATGGGTAATATCGGATTTTCGGAAATTGGTACCTATATTTCGTGATTCAAAACCTCTTTTCAAAAATAAAGTTTACTTCTCTTAACCAGCAAAGATAGTAACATAACATATTAATGCTTTATAATAACTCATTTCAATATGTTTTGATTAAAATATATATTTTGTTCAAAATATCTAATGCAGAGTGTATATTGGCTTTGTCATGCAGGCTCAAACATACCCACACACACACACATATACACACACACACATACTCACACATACTATGCAAACACACATCTCATTATTATTGGCACTTGCCTACTCCTATCTTTAACTTTATTAATGTTACCTTTAGCATCTTTGTTTTAGCATTTATGTTTGCGATGTTTAATGTACATTTTATTGGCTTCGGCTGTCAATGTACTAATTAAATAAATAAATAAAATAAATAAATAAAATAAATAAATAAATATATCCCTAAATAATCAAGAGAAAATAAGTGTGAGGCTTTTGTCTAGGCCCATAGCCCCCTTAAACATAAGCCACATTCTTATTTTTCCGCAGTCATTCGTTATAGAACATGTATGGAATTGACTTTAGCTTGTGACCTCGCTCTTTTTTTCCCACATTATCTTAAGGGTGGTATTTAAACGAAAATTTTAAGAAACAAAAATAATTAATTTGGGTTATTGTATTTACTGATACCACGTCCGTAGGCTATAGCTCTAGAGACCCTACACGTGGCCCCCGGGTAGCGCTTATAGGTATCAGCAATCCTGGTGGTAGGCTTCGGCCGCGGCTTGTCACCACCCATTAGGCTCAATCGTGCCACCAAATGGTTTAACCGTGTTATGTCACGCAGCCTAATGTAGCCATTTGGGGAGGATGGGTCCGGGTAGTTGCATTGTAATTATATATCGTTTTCGATGTTACGATAGTTTCTGAGTCGAAGTCCTGATTTCGGAGGGTAGCGGGATCCGAAGCACAGTTTCTCCGCTGGCTGACCGCCGATAGGTGGGGGCCCAAGTAGTAGACTAGCTACCTACGAAAGGTTGCCCCGCCATCGTGCGAAAAATCCCGGGGTGCGCTACCGTGCCGGTTGGCGACCGGATTTGAGGACCCGGTAGACACTTTCGGGGGGTTCGGGCGTCCCCGCAGTCTCCGGCTCAGGATTCCTCTTGACTTGGAGCTTCGCGGCCTCTACTGGATTGTTCTTGGAGTGCTCTATCCAACTTCCGTCTTCCTGCCCATTCATGCCTCTAACAATTATGAAAAACGGTAAGAAAATGAGAAACATTTTACAGCGGATGCACGTCCTCAAACTTAAAGTGCACCACTCAAACATTCGTGGTCTGCACTCCAATGTCAACGCAGTCCATCACCATCTTGAGACTGAAAGGCCTCATCTGCTCTTTCTAACGGAGACACAAATTAGAAGTCCTTCAGATGTGTCATACCTCAACTACCCAGCATATAGTCTCGAACACTGCTTCAAGCCTCGCGCTGGCGTCTGTGTTTATATACATGATGACATCTGTAGCAAGAGACTCCGTAATCTTGAAGATTCCAGTTTCTCTACTATGTGGTTAATGGTCAACACCGGAACGGACCAGATTATATATGCCGCTCTATACAAATCGCACACTGGAGACCGGGAGACAACTCGCCTCTTTGAATACCTCAGTGGGTCAACTGACAAGGCAATCGAACGGTACCCATCGGCTCAACTCGTGTTTCTAGGAGACTTTAACGCTCACCACGAGGAATGGTTGTACCCTTACCGGAGCACTGATAACGCAGGGAGGGAGACGCGTAAGTTTTCAATTTCATTAGGTCTAACCCAACTAGTTAATGGGCCAACCCGAGTACCTGACAATGACAGACACACTGCAAATTGCCTCGATCTCTTGCTTAGTAGTGATCCAGACAGATACTCGGTTTCTGTAGCGCCCCCTCTCGGCAGTTCTGATCACTGTCTAGTGAAGTCTGTGTCGACCTACTCTCCACCTGACAGCAGCCCTAAGGGTATCAGACGATTATGGCGGTATAAAGCGGCAGACTGGGATGAAGTGCGTCATTTTTTTGCATCCTATCCTTGGCGTCAGACTTGCTTCACATCAAACGATCTGTCGACCTGTGCCGATGCAATTACAGCTGTGCTACGTCAGGGCATGGAATATTTTATTCCATACTCTGACATACCCTTTATCAGGTTCCTGATAAGATAATTATCTTATCAGGAATTTAAATGTTGGTTCAATGAAGCCTGTCGTACTATACGATAGCTAAAAAGCACGCTGCATACAGAGCCTGGGTTGAGGCACTGTGTCGTAAGACCTCGGACGTAAGTTCAAAAAAGAAAGCTTTCAATACTGCCGCCAAGCACAGCAAAAGAACTCTCAGATCGGCTCGTATTGATCATATTAGGCGAATAGGATCCAATCTCTCTTCTTATCCATTTGGAAGCAAAGCTTTTTGAACTCTCGCCAAATCAATCGAGTCTAACTTCTGTAAGTCGTCATTTCCACCTATGCTCAAACACGATGGATCACTGGCTCATACAGCTGTAGAGAAGGCGGATTTATTTACATCTTCCGATCTTGCTCTTAAAGCAATATCGGATTGGGGGGTTGCCAATAGAGTCGAATTCAACGCCGACAAAACGCAGGCGTGTGTATTTAGCGCTAAAAGGACCCCATTTCATCTGGCTCCTTCTTTCCTGAATGTATCGGTACCAATAGCAGATAGCCTAAATATTCTGGGTCTTGAGTTATCCTCTAATCCGAATTTCGGCAAATTCATAGAGTCCAAGGCGGCGCTTGCTGCGAAAAAGCTTGGCATCCTATTTAAGGTTAATCAGTACTTCACACCAGAACAACTCTTGAAACTTTACCAAGCTCAAATTCGAACGTGTATGGAGTACTGTTCCCACCTTTGGGACGGCTCTGCCAAATATCAGCTGGCTGTTATGGACTCAGTTGAACGTCGTGCCCTGAGATTGGTAAATAATTGTCATCTATTCGAGACCAACCTCCAAAGCCTCGAACATCGACGTAAAGTGGCCTGTCTGTCGGTATTTTATAAGATACATTTTGGAGAGTGCGCTCAAGGGCTACATAGTCTTATACCTCCTGCTCCATTCCTTTATAGAGATCTAAGACGCACGTCGGGGATTCATCCCTACACTGTGGACATTCCATTTTGCCGAACTAAACGATTCGGCAATTCTTTCCTTATTCGTGTCGCCAAGGAATGGAACTCTTTACCTTTATCGGTGTTCCCAGACGATTATAACCTGGGTCTTTTTAAGGGTGAATGGGCATTTACTAGGTAAGCGCGCTCCATCATAGACCCAGTCTCGCTTACCATCAGGTGATTCTGGGTCAAGCGCAAACCTATATATCAACAATAATAAAAAAAAACTAAGTGAGCGACTGACTGCGAGTGAAGATAAATTAACAGAACAGTTAGTTATAAACATTCATTCGAGTTACTTCAAATACAAAATGAGAAGCTTCATAATATTTGACAGACCTAATATTTGTTTGAATTTCAACGTTACGTCCTGCATTTTTTTAAATATTTGGAAAATTATTTATTTATGGTGAGCGGCATTGTATCCTTTTTTTTTGGGAGGGAGGAAAATGCATTTACGCATTCCTCGTGGTCGAGCCAAACCACGAGGATAAGCTCTCCGTCCGTCACAAGACAGGGAGAAGGGGAGTACAGCCAGGCCTTGTTCCCGCTGACCCCCTGCCCGTGACATGTCCGTTGCCGGACTCTCCGCCTGGCTCTGCTGCTTTGTGGAGCGCCGCAGAATTGCGCCACTCTACACCCCGAATTGGTTTTTTATTGTGGTTGTCTTCCACGCGGCCCGACGCTCAGTGCGCCGGGCCTCTGGCCCGCTCAGTGCCGGTAACGGGTTGCCCGACGGCAGACCCTACTGGATCCACCGCCGCGCGGGTGAGCCGAAGCTCGGGGAAATCCCCAACGGGCGCAAAGCGCCACGGCAAGAAACTCGCCTCAACCTCGCTACTACAAAAAGTAGCCGCCGGAATCGGCTTCCAGCGAGAGCCACACCTCTACTTAACATAAGAAGAGGGGACTTCGCCCTTCCCCGCATGAAGCGGGTGGCCACACGAAGTGACCCGCCGGGATAAGCCCAGCCATCCCACGCCCCCCCTCCATAGGGGTCCTCTCGTCAGACTATTAGCCCGCAGCAGAGAATCTGCCGGGTTGCCCAGGGTGCACCACAACGAGGTTGTCTGACATCGCACCCCCCGGCATTTTATCTTAAATTATTTCGAAAATTGGTGAAACGTAGTTCGGTAAAATGGTACTTACGCAAATGATATTTCAATGGTCTAAAAATATGGCAAACAATACATAGGTATAGTAAAAAAGACGTCGGTCAAACGTTTTCAGTCAAATGTAAATCGGTCAAGAAAATTTCGGACAAGTAATAAGTTCCCCTGTCAAACTATTTTCGGTCGAACGAATATTCGTATCGAAGAGAACCGTGGCGTGGTAGGAAACATGCGAAATTTCGTTTTTCATAGAAATAGAGTAGCCGTCCTGTCTGCGCCGATTCGTCGCCCCACCCCCCATTGTATCGTATCAAAATTAAAAAACCGGCCAAGCGTGAGTCGGACTCGCCCATGAAGGGTTCCGTAGGATTTATGACGTATTAAAAAAACTACTTACTAGATCTCGGTGGAAGTTTGCATGGTGATGTACATCATATATTTTTTTTAGTTTTATCATTCTCTTGTTTTAGAAGCTACGGGGGGTCGGGGGGGGGGGACACATTTTACCACTTTGGACGTGTCTCTCGCGCAAACTATTTAGTTTAGAAACAAATGATATTAGAAACCTCAATATGATTTTTGAAGACCTATCCATAGATACCCAACACGTATGGGTTTGATGAAAAAAAATTTGAGTTTCAGTTCTATGTATTGGGGAACCCCCAAAATTTGTTGCTTTTTTCTATTTTTTTATTTTTTTTATTGCTTTAGATGCAGACGAGCAAACGGCCCACCTGATGGTAAGTGGTAACCGTCGCCCATGGACTTTGCCAATATCAGGGACATAGCGAAGCCGCTGCATACTTTGAATACAATACTCATCTTAAACCTCGCTTAAAAGTAGACATGTTATAGCGCTCGGGAAACACAGCAGCAGGAAGTTCATTCCACAGCCGGACCGTATGTGGTAAAAAAGAGCGCTGAAAGCGAACCGTGCGATTTTTGTGTGAAAATCATAATGCGGTTTACAGATGAATACATCTACTTACCAAGTTTCAACAGTGTAGTTCTTATAGTTTCGGAGAAAAGTGGCTGTGATGGACAGAGATACAGACAGACAGACATGACGAATCTATAAGGGTTCCGTTTTTTGCCATTTGGCTACGGAACCCTAAAAATGAAACGCTGTGTGTTAGTCTCGTAAAAACTTTTAAACGGCTCGACCGATTCTTACGAAATTTTCTATATACGTTTGAATAGGTCCAAGGAAGGTTTAAACGTAAAGTTGGACCCGATAGGTGGCGCTGGAATCGGGCAGGACAAAGTCTGCTGGGCCCACTAGTCTTCTTTGTCTTCTTCTTCTTATATATAAAAATGAAAAGCTGTGTGTTAGTCTCGCCAAAACTCAAAAACGGTTCGACCGGTTCTTACGAAATTTTCTGTGTATGCACAGAATAGATAATAGTACTACGTACAGAACGGCCACTCACCTCCTCGCACTCATTTCAAATACCTCACCCCACCCGGCACTTCGTTGTAGACATCACTGACACGACACATAAACAAGGGCGCGCGCGATCGCTCGGGCACGGCGACACTTCACGTTCATCGAGTAGACTCAAGCGCCGGCCGATAACAGACATAGCGCTATGCGTGTAAAAGAGAAGGCAGTTGCTGCACTTCTCGCGCCATTTCGATTGATAACCCCGAGGCGCGTTCAGCCCCCCTATTCTGTAACTTCGGTTGCTAACTAGAACTGTCATTTTTGAAAGGAACTTAACATCCATTACTGCTATCATGAACGCTGCCGTAACTCATAAGATCACTAAACCCGTAATGGATATAAAGTGGCTTTCAAAAATGACAGTTCTAGTTACCAACCGTAGTTAGCGAATAGGCCTGCTGGGCCTTCGCACGAAGTACAACTTTTCGCTCTAACCCCGTTCAATGCCTTCGAGCGTGACAACCGGGTGAAACAACCGGCCCGTTCAAGACCTTTGAGTGTCGGCGCGAGTTACAACCGAACAACCATCGAATTTGATGGTTGTAAAACGCTCTGACGTTTATGACTGAAATACTCTTACGTGATTGGATGATATTGGCGGCCATATTCTATAATGTCATCTACTAGAATGAGAGAGAAATAAAAAATCATGTGAAAGAGGGAGATAAAAGATTTGGTTGCTGCAATCCGTTCAACGCCTTTGAGCGAGTTAAAAAACAACCGGACAACTACACCCAGAGGCTCTGAACGCGCCTCCGCACTCAGCCCTGCTAGATTCCACGCACACATTTGCGCGTGTACAAACGTCATTTGCTTTAGTAGTAGTAATAGGTAATTGATTTGCGAACGTTGTATGGAATGTCCGGGGTGTGGTGTATGTTTGAATCAATTTAAGGGAAGGTTTAAACGTACAATTGGACACGGTAGGTGGCGCTCTAATCGGGCAGGTAGGACAGCGTCTGCCGAGCCCACTAGTCTTATTAAAATAGTATCTCATCATCAGTCGCTACGTATTTTTTTAGTCGATCGTTTTATTATTCCCCTTATCTGTATATGGACCGTACCCAAGGTACTCACTTAGAGTGCGGTCCATAATCAGATAACAGTGTGAACGTTTGCGTGCATGCAAACATAAGTTTATTTCTTTCCATGATATTTGTTTATAATATTTTAGTCTTCCACTGTTTCTTCCCATTTTCCCTAATAACGCTCAATCCTTGCCCTATATCAATTAAACTTCCCGTACTCCATTAAAACTTGAAAATTGCAACAATAATTCTCGGTCAAGACCTCACTTCGGTCAAGACGTAGAAGAGGAGTGAATTGCCATCAACAAAAATAAGAAGAAGAAGAACCCGTCTAAATCTTTACAATTTTGGATCAATTTTGGGCTGAGCTTTCTTTCTGTGAGTCTGTCAAGTTGACAGTCTTGACAGTTTATTTGAAAAGAAAAACTGGAGGAAGACATGTATTATGATTGTGCCTCCATTATCTTCACAGAACACTTTTGTATTTATTGTAGATATTCAAATGAAAAAATAAAATTGGATAAAATAAAACTTCGCGGGAAACTGGGGCAGTACCGCCTAACTCAAAACGATCATTCGCTATCGTTATCGTGACATTAGAACAATAGTTTTAATGTCACAAGTGACATTAGTTCTATTGTTCTAATGTCACGAAGGCGATAGGCGGTAGCTCCCCTGGTGTTGACTGGGATATTGATAGTTCTGGAGATAGTGTACTTTCTGTTAGCACTGTCAGTATCAATCGGTATCATCGATTACGTCATACTGCTTACAAATGAGCAATTTTGGACCGACCGTTTGCATGCAAATAGCACACACGAGCGTAAATTTTGGACCGCACCCTTAATTTTATGTCAATGTCAGTGTCACTGTCAGTCTATTTTATTTGGGTGCTTGTGCTTGAGTTCATGTATTCTAACTTGCATTGCTTACATACTTAAATTATTAATTTCTTATAAATTAAAAAGTTTCACAAAAGATGTCTTCTCAAAGTAAATCAACGTCCCTGTCAGCAGACCTTAACAGTTTTATATACGGCGTTTCACGAAGGAATTCCCAAAATTCTCCTGAGCTGACTAAGATTGGTCTTTCTTTGCTAAAGAAATTTCCTGCCGCTCGTGATGCTGTCATGGAGTTCTTCGCTATGGTTTTTCATGATGCAGTCAACGTTTCCATCAGTCAAGCTGAATTTGATGTGTGTGGCAAATTTTATAACCTAGAAATGTGTTTTGTTTATGTTTTATCCAAAACTTAACTTTGGTAGTAATGGTTGTGTTTACGGCCGGTTGCCATTCAACAAAGAAGTGGAGTGTTTTGTTTATATTAAAACATTTTATTATGTATGCAAACCCCAGTAAAACAACAGTTTTTGAACCTGTAGATAAAAATAATGATAGTTTTATGTAACATCTTCTTTCAGACGGATGTAAGCAATAATGGCTCACTTGAAAGTGTCAGTATGATTGGACCTGAGTTGAGTGGTCTGGGCCAGTCTTGGGCGCCATTTATAGCACCATGGTGTATAAACTTGATTATGGATATTGCTACAAAAAAGTCAAACATACCAAGTAAGTTTTGCAAAAAGTTCATATGTGATAATGTCTTACACTGTGTACATTGTACAATGGTTTCTTATTTTTGTTTTAGATGCAACATTACAAGCTACTGAACCTGTCCGAGTATTGTTAGACATGACTACACAAAATTTGACACTTCTTAATTCAGACGAAAGGGCAAAGTGTATAGATATGATGTTAGGTAAGTAAAGTAGTGTCTTCGAAATATTTAAGCAAGACATTTTTTTACAATTTTCATTTTTTGCCTTAACAATGTGTCAACTGTCAAGATCACTGTATTCACTCTTTTTTATTTCTATTAATTGTTAACGAAACCGGCAGTGTACATATAAACAAAATATAATTAAGTACATCATAGGTCTTATACAGGTTAACATAATATTCGTAACACAATTAGTATTTTGAAATTAAATTCTGATTATAAGCAACAATTTGGTTACAATATTGGTTATAAAATGATCAAAAAACAAACAATTGTAAAATTGTGAATTTGATTTTTTTCTGAGAAGCGAAAAATATATTTACTTCAGATTCTATTTAGGTTGATGTCCACACTTTTGTATTTTATCAACATTCATTATAAATATTTCAGTTTTAAGTACTAAAATGAGCAAAATCTTTGTTTAGCAAACATATTTACCTTAAACATTAATTTGGCAATTTAAATATTAATCTTGTTAACATAAAAAAAAATAAAATGCATTTAATTCAGATACAAAGGTCCATAGGGTTAGTAATAATTAATCTTACAAACTATGTTAGTATAAGCAATTATTATTATTAAAATTATTATAATTTATTTTAGTGTCTTTGGCGAGCTGGATGCGAGTCCAGTGCTGCATAATGACACTGTCCACATCCAGTCTCGCCATCTACAGGAGGCTTTTGGTGCTGCCCTGCACCCGTTGCATCAGGGATGCTATACGCTTTCTAATAATGGCCGAAAAGCTGTCGACTTCAACTGCTGCTAGCATCCCTGACACACTGTAGTGTCGAGGCAACTCTATCAGCCCCTGAATGCATTATTGTACTGTGTGCGTAGGGCCCTGTACGCACCTTGAGTGTAATTAGTCCACAGGCTGCACATGTATAAGGAGTTGCAATAAGCTTTGAAAAGTGTAAGCTTTACATCTTTCATGCAACACGAAAACCTGCGGGACAGCATATTAGCCCTAACACACAATGACCTTCGCTCCCTCTCCAAATCCAGGTCATCCTTGAGAGACTCAGTGACTCAATGTCCCAGGTACTTAAAGCTCTGTACTTGTCTCAGAGGTGTGCCATGGAGCTTAACTGTTGGCTTGAGCTTGAGTTTATAAGACTTGTTTCTAGCTTTGAAAACAAGCAACTTACTTTTAGCACAGTTGTACCTTAGACCGTGGGCCAGTGCATATCTCTCACAGATGCCAAGCAACTTGTTTAGAGCACTGATCGATGGGCACAGCAGTACCATATCGTCGGCGTTACTTATGTTATTGACAAAGGTACCAGCAACTGAACAGCCAACCCCAGCACTGCTGAGGTCATCAATCAATTGGTTCACGTACAAGCTGAAAAGCGTAGGTGAACTTGCCCCCCCTTGTCTCACACCACTTTCCAACTTGTACATGCTAGAGAACTCCCCACACCACTTAACAAAGTTTTTCTGGTGGGAGTACCAATACTTCAGTATTGAGATGTATTCATGTGGAAGATCAGTGTCATTAGCAAGCTTTTTCCATAGGAGCTCTTTTGTCAAATGCTTTTGACAGGTCCAAAAACCGCATAGACCAGTGTCTCCCTCGTAGTATAGTACTGCGCAGTCTGCTTGAGGCACAGTACAGCAGTTTCAGTGGAGAGGTCAGGTCTGAAACCAAACTGTGCATCATGGACTTTGACACACTCACTCAGCTGTCGCTCAAGCAGCCTGTCCAGCACCTTCGCCACAATGGTCGCCAGAGAAATAGGTCTATAATTGGACCTGTCGCTAACACTACCAGTTTTTTTTTTAACAATAGGTACCACCACAGTCCTAAGCGTATCGTCAGGTAAGTAGCAATGACTGAGGCAAAGAGAGAAAAACATTTCTAGCACACGCGGTAAATGCACACCTGTATACTGCAGGTGCTCCACACTAGGGCATGAATATCGGAATCTCGGAATATCGCAATATCGGAATCTCGGAAAGTTTTTTCCGATATTACAATTCCGATACTGAGTGAACCAATATCGTTACATCGGAATCAGATAAATTTTCTATTTAATTTTTCAAATGAAGTCTTTAACTGCGCCAAAAGCATTTTTTAATTGGTTTTTATAACTAAATGTAGCATAAGTATTTTAACCGGTGACAAGATAAGTGAGTTCAAGTGTAGCGTTTTTAGAAAATGGAGAAAATTGAGCAACATGCGGTCATTAAATACTTGTTAAAAATTTTTTAAACTGAAATAGATTCAAGGGGAATCTCGTATACCGTCGTATACTATGGTGAAAAAGTGGGTTGCAAAATTCAAACGAAGACGAGAGAACATCGAAGACGACCCTCGCTCTGGAATGCCTACAACTTGTACGACTAAAGAAAACATAGATAAAGTTTAGTGTGCTATCTTATAATGGCAGACCAAAAATTGACTATCAGGGAGATTGCATGCATCAAAACATCATAGTCAATGAACAAGGATTTTCTAAGGTTTCTGCTGGTGGGTCCCCAGATTGCTTTCAGTTTAGCAAAAACGAATAAGACTCACGATTTCACGCGACTGCTTGGAGATGTTTGAGGCTGATCCGCAAGATTTTTTTCAAAGATTAGTGACAATGTATGAAACTTGGGTTTCATCACTATACTCTGGAATCAAAACAACAATCTAACTAAGCAATGAAAAAATTTTGTCGGCTGGCAAGGTGATGACATTAGTTTTTTGGGGTAATAAAGGGGTCATCATGGTGGACTGTCTTGAAAAAGGAAAAACAATAAACTCTATTGCACTCTTCTACGTGTTTTACGTGAAAAATTTAAAGGAAAACGCCCTGGATTACTGCGAAAGAAAGTGTTGTTTCACCAATACAATGCTTGCGTTCACACGTCTGTCGAATCCATGGCTCAAATTCGTGATTGTGGTTTTGAATTACACCCTCATCCCGATTATTCTTTTTGGCACCTTCGTATTTCCACCTATTTGCAAACTTTAAAAAAATCTTGGCATGCAAAAATTTAGATTGAATGAAGAGGTCGAAAGTGCTGTAAATAATTTTTCTTGAGATCTTGAACAAACTTTTTTAAAGAGTGGCATAGAAGCTTTGGGACGTAAGTGGAAAAAAATGCATAGAGCTAGACGGAGATTACGTCGAAAAATTAAAATATTTTTGTTCATTGTTATTTTGTTTTCTTGACTAGGCCGCGAACTATTCAATCCACCCTGGTATCAAGAAAAAGGTGCCTTTAAAAATAATTAAGCAGGCATCTATTACCTACCTTACCTATTGTTAGTTTGTAATTGTTATTCCTTATTTTTGATTTAGTTTGTCAATTTGAAGCTATAAGAAGCTTTATTGATGTTGAATTCCGACTGAGTTACTTTAATTAGTAATTTGATAATTATCTGTACCGAACCTACTGTTTTGTCTGAAATTCTTCTTTATTAATTTAAATTAATAGACCTAATATTTTTATATTAATGTTAATTCCACATGAGTTACCTTAGTTAGTAAGTAGGTAGTTAAAATAAGAAAGTATGAGACAACTGTCATTTAATTTATAACACATAATATAACAGTTACATTTGAGCCAATTATAGAGTTTTGATTTAAGAAAATGTGTGTACTTTATGATAAATATCTGAGATTCCGATATTAATATCGGTATTCCGATATTAAGATCTAATATCGGAAATCAGTATCGGAATTGAAAACCTTCCGATATTACAAGCCCTACTCCACACTCAAGTGATCATGTCCAGGTGATTTAGCCCTAGTCATTTTTCTCAAAACAGATCGTATGTCCTTGGCCCCAATCAGAACTGATTTTTTACCAACACACTGACCTCCATGTGAAACATAATCAGTCTCAGATAGAGATGGGATTCTACCCGGTAAATTCCCAAATCGGGTAAATATTCGGGTTTTTTCATTAAATACGCACATATCTAGTAACAATATGATTTAAAACATAAAATTCAAATAAAGAATAAAAAATACAATTAATGTTCTCAATACGGTCAGAGTAATAACACCACTTAGATTATTGATAGGTCTTTGCGCTGATGCGATGACCTATCAATAATCTAAGTAACACCATTTCTAAGCAATATGCACACGCACGCTACGCTGTAGTTTTAAATCTCATTCTTTAACTGCGTGGAGATTACTATTTGCTATTTTACTTATGAGTTTAAGATTTTTTTTACTTCTGTAATCTATACAAATAAATAAAATTGAAGTGTCTGTTTGTAATGTCAAAATAACAAGTTTTTACTAAAGGTATGAATGTATATCGGTTACCAATTACAAAAACACATTTTTTTTTGTCTGTCTGTCTGTTTGTTCCCGCTAATCTCCGGAACGGGTGGACCGATTTTGACGGGACTTTCACTAATAGATATCTAATTATAGAAGGTATAACAGGTTTCTTTTATCAAGATCGGTCCAGCCGTTACTATTCCACGTAGACGAAGTCGCGGGCACAGCTAGTTTTAATATAATAATCTTTAATAATTCGTACAAAGCTTTTGTTCTAAGCCATAAATACTTCCACGCTCGTGTCGTACGAGAACAAAGATTCATTTGATCTTGCCGGGGTAAAGGTTTGAGCGAGAGACAAAGAAGTTGCAGGTGGCCTTTTTTTAAACAATACAGAAATCAATAAACAAAATATTTCCGCTTTTGCATAACTGTCATGTGAACGCTAGGTGCCATAGCAAAGGCGCGCCTACCTGCAGTGCAAAAGGCGTACCACCAGGACGACGCCCGACTAAGAGGACACTCTGCATCGGGCGTACAAGGAGGTGAACAAGGCCGTCAAGACAGAGATCTTGAGGGCCGTTTCGGAATCGTGGAACTCGTTTTAGATCTCCTCGACTCTGACCCTTGGGGATGGCCGTACCGTCTGGTGAGGGGGAAGTACCGAGACGGTGCTCCCCCGATACACCGGATAGATGAGGGGCTCGTGCAGAGGGTTTTAGGGTCGCTTTTTCCCGACCATAGACCCTTCGAGCCCCCGAGGATGGTCGCCCCCAGCGCCTCCCTGGAAGTGGAGGAAGCGGGCGCTCCCGTGTCGGACCTGGAGTTCGACCCGGTGAGGGAGCGGTTCCGGCGCAAGGGGAAGGAGAAGGCGCCGGGACCGGACGGGGTGCCAGCGAGGGTCCTGTGTCTGGCACTGGGCCCCCTGTAGCAGCGGTTCCGGGCTGTGCTCACTACGAGCATCGCCTCGGGCTGTTTCCCCCTGTGCTGGAAGCCTGCCTTCTTCGGAAGCCGAATTGCCCCGCCGATGCCCCGTCAGGGTACAGGCCGGTGGTGATGCTCGACGAGGCCGGGAAGTTTCTCCTCGCTGCCCGGCTCGTCGAGCATTTGGGGGGCCCGGGACCGGACTTGGCCGAGTGCCAGTTCGGTTTCAGCAACGGCCGGTCCACCGTGGACGCCGTGGCCCACCTAAATAGGTGGACTGAGGGGGCCACGTCGGCGGTCGAGGTTGTCGTTGCGGTGTCGCTAGACAGCCTGCCCCACGAATGCATAGAGGAGGCACTCCGTTTCCACGGAGTGCCTCCTCTGTGTGGCAGCGCATCCGTCTCCTCGGGCTGGACGTGGCCATGACGTTCAGGCCGCCGCGTCGCCGCAGACCCCCGGCGGGGCTCCGTGTCCGGGGATGAAGGTGTCCAAGTCCAGATCGAGAGCTCGATGAAATCTTGGTCTGGTACTGGATCCCCGATGGGGTTTCGAGGAGCATTTTAAGCTACTCGCCCCAAGGCTGTCTGCCGCCGCGACAGCCCTCGGATGGGTCCTTGGGGGAACCGGGCGCAGCGAGCCGTCGACTTTATCACAGTTTGATTGCCATGTACGGAGCCCAGATTTGGGCAGAGCATCTCGCCCCCCGAACGTTGGCCTTCCTGCGCAGACCGCGGAGGGTCATTGCCACCCGAGCCGTGCGTGCCTACCGTACGGTCTCTCACGGGGCGGCCTGCGTCCTAGCGAGCTCACCCCCTGAGATGTCGAGGCACGAGTCCTTGCGGCCGTGCACCGACATCGGGTGGCAGCGAGGAGTCGGGGGAGCGCCCCCTCCCGCAGGAGGTGGCGCGCACCAGGCATCTGGCGCAGAGGGAGGCTCTTCGCCAGTGGGCCGAGACGCTTGCCCACCCAGCTGCCGGCCACTGGACGATCGAGGCAGTTCGTCTAGTCTTTTTTTTTCGTCTAGTCTTGCGTCGGCCACTATCTGCATCATGTCGCACGGAGGAAGCAGTCGCTGCATTTTCACCACTGTGGCGCTCCCGATAACACGGCCAGACACACTTTCGGAGTGCCCGGCCTGGCGATTCCAGCGCGACGCACTAGCCCTCGCGCTGGGCATAGGTAGGGGTGCGCCCGTCGCGCTGGCCAGCGTCGTATGCGAGATGCTGACCGGCGCGACGGCGTGGGAGGCTGTCGCCTCCTTCTGCGAGGATGTGATCTCGCAGAAGGAGGCAGCAAAGCGGGCGCGAGAGGACGACCCTCCGCCGCATCGCTCGGATGCAGGCGGTTGGGTAGGAGGAGGCGCGCGTTTCTGGACGCTCGCCACCAACTCCCTTAAGCAAGCCTGGGATGAAATGGCACGGCCAGCCGACAGCCGGTTGGGAGACATTACTTTTCTATCCTAAACCTGCCCGTCTGGGGGGTTGCATTATGGCACTTGGCGACCTCTCCATAGAGTAGTCCCAGCGCTTAGGTCAGCAGTGCTGGCTCACCGTTGGGCCTGTCTCCAGGGGGTGCGCTCGGGGAATGGCTAGCGCCGATCCCGATCGTGCCTCTATGGGGGTAGAAGTTGCTGGAGGGTGGTTTAGCCAGGAATGGGGTTTATACCCGAGTCCAATGGCATACCCAAGGGGCGACTTTGTCAGCTTTTCAGTCCCTTGTTGAATCGTAAAGAGATTCCTACTTCCCAAAAAAAAAGTTCCATAGCAAAGATATCCACATCCTTACAAAATGAGAGTTTGGAGTGGGCAATCGAAGTTAGCAAATAAAGGTGGCAGATCAATAAATTAATTAAGCCATATCTAAGTGCAAGTTGCAAATTGTTTCAACTTTGCTAAGTAGTTACATAAAAAATTAGTTATTCCATTACAATATTAGACTACTAAATGTTAAAACCATACGAATAATTTTGAAAGTTGATACAATCATATAAACAAATGAACAATAACATAACAGAGCTCACACTTTAACAAATAATGAAAAAACCCATCAATTGGGTTTTTTCCCTCGTAAATACCGGGTTTATTCCCGATTTGGAAAAATTCCGGAAATTTTCCCAGTTGGAATCTTTCCATCTCTAGTCTCAGAGAACCATCAACAGGCCGAACCCTAAAATGTTCTTTAAACATCTTAGCTATTTGAGCAGCCCCAATTAACCCTTCAGCGCTCACTGGTGCACTTTACTTTGAGCCTAGTTTTTTTGTGTGTTTCCAGAAACTCCAGAAGTTCTTTTTTGCATGCTCCATGCCTTAAATGTCCATTTTTATCTGCTGCTGATTATTTTGACACCACTTTAATTTCGCTTTAAACACATTTCTAGAAACACGCATCTTATCAAACACATATCCTTCTCGAGGCTTATTGTATAGTACCCAGTATCTAAACCACAATTGTGGTTCACTATGAGCGGCTTTCACGTGTTTGTTCCAACCACAGACAAATTTCCTTTTACAAATAAACTTATTCTTCCTACAACTATACACTGAGCCTTCAGTCACAGATTAGATAATAGTGATGCTTCAGTTAAGATATTTATTCTTTGGTTGTACAGTTTTAACAGCACTATGCTGTGCTTAGGGTCGTTACACACTGTATCAGCACATTTAGATAATACCGAAGGAAAGTCTATATTTTTCAACCTTTCATTACAAAAATTAGTATATTTTAAGATTTGAGAGTCATCCCGTTCTCCCCAAAAACCATGCAATAAAAACAAATACTACGAGCTGACTAATGAATTCATAAAGAATCGTTTCACTGTCACCAACGAAATCTCTCTATAACATACTTAAAGATCTTGACCTATCACCATTGATATACTACCATTGATATACTACCAAACGTAGATAGAGCGCTTCATACAAAAACGCGCTTGAAATCTGTCACCTAATCGACTATACATTTGTACTCGCTGATATATACTTGAATATGCACGCCCGAATGAAAATTACCATAAAGAAAGTACCGTATATTCAACCTTATTCTGCATTATTACGGCAACTATTTTAAGTACAACCGTGGGAAGTTACATCATTTCATACCTAGCCACAGAGAAACGACGTTTTAGTAATTGCTACAAGAAAATATCAACTTTATACTCCCAAACATAATGCTTGAAATTGCTTATCGCCTTGTCGCTCCAACGCATGAATGAGATAGCACATCGTAATACGATGCCCGTGCGAGCGAGACGATTGTGATGTACTGACACTGACGCGAAGCGACATGTTTATGATTAAAATAATTGATTTTTAATGGTTTTTACGTATAAATCGAATATCTGAATACATGATAAGATGTGTAATGTTTACTCACGCAAAATATGAAATTCCGTCTTTTTTCTGCCGTTTCTGGCTATTGTTACCACAACTTTTGAATGCGCACTTCGGCATGTTTACGTGCCGACAGCTAATCACTCACTATCGAAAGGAACTGCACGAGTCGCGATTGAGCAGTTCTTCACCGGCCCACTTTTCGATCGTTCATTCGTTATCTACTTTTGGTAGTAAATCAATGCCTATCACAGTCAACCGTAAAATCTTTATTGCAAAGAATATCTAAAGTGGCGCTTGTAGGATCTTACCAGATATGGTTAAGCAGAGGAAGGAGCGGAGTCCCAGGCGCTGCCTTGCACTCCTTTCTCTGCAACGTGATGGACCTGGCACCCGTACGATGAATCCATGGAATGCTAAGAGAATTATCCATGAAATATTAGAATCACAAAAAAAAATTGTTCTGCTGTTCTCTTGTTATGGTTGAAAAAGTGGTGACACTTCTAGGGTGCGTATTTGTAAATTAAATTTAGGCAATATTTGACTGAAGGTGACCTTAAAAATCCCGGGATTTTGAGATAAGAGGGTATGTCCATGCCACAATCAATATTTACATATGCCATGGTGTTCTTAGGATCCTGGGCATGTTCATGGGCAGTGGGATGGGTGGGTCGTGCGGAGCCAGCCATAGTGGCTCCCCGAGCACTGGCGCTGCCGGCGGAATCCGCTCGCGCTGTTCTGGCGCATCTGGCGAATCACCCTCCAGCGCTTTTGCACGTGCGCGCCGCTTTACGAGACCTATTTAATGTGAGAATTGTTTTTTTTTACTTATCTGTATTCATAAAAGGCTTTGGTGACTGACTGAGTGAGGCAAAATATTGTTTTAGGAAGCGATCAAGGAGGACAGCACACCAGAAAAAAAGAGAGATGTTATTCCGTACCTGCTAAATTTGGCATCAAAATCTGACATTGTCTTGAAAGCTCTCATACAAGACATTGAATTAACACGTAAGTTAACAAAATATCGGTCGGTCGGACTGGGCGTCGTCGGCGGCACTGTGGACTCGGCACTCGCCTTCCAATCCGGAGGTCCGGGGTTCGCGACAGTGCCATGTACCAATGTGTTTTTCGTTTTTCGAATTTCATATATACAAATACTATTCGTCAATAGTATTTGTCTGACGCTCCTAAGGCGAAGGAAAACATCGTAAGGCGAAGGAAAAATTCTATGGTGTATGTGAAGTCGTCCAATCCGCACTGGGCTAGCATGGTTGACTAAGGTCTAATTACCCTAACATGGGGTAGGCTCGAGCACCTCGGTGGGGACGTATATGAGCTGTGATGATGATAACAAAATACATATGTATTGCACTAAACTTAAAAAAAAGAGCTTTGAGCGAACCTGTTTTTTTGTTTGGAGTTGGTTCAGCTTAGTAAAAAACTATGAATGGCATACCGTATTTTATACTAACAGTTACAGATGAAGTGATGGACCGTGTGTGCGCGTTGTGCTCCTCGCAGAGGCTCTCGCCGGGGTGGGATGGGGTGGGGCCCGCGTCGCTCGTGGCTTTGCTCGTGCGCTCGGACGTCCATTGCCTGCTACTGCTGCTTAAGTACGCGCAGAGGATAACGTTTTGCCGCCAACTGTTAGGTACGAGCCTTTAAATACCTCCACCACTGCATTGCTACATTGCAGTCGACGTTATCATGTGTTTCAGAATGTGTCCGAATTGTGCACGTGCCATATTCGTGAATCTTCTCTTGGAATGAGATAATTCTCCTCCCTCTCCATTTCTTAACAGAAACACGCGTAAGGGCCTTCGGAGTCATCCGTACACTGTGTCCTCCTTCTCACACCGTACCAAGAAATTCCAAGATTCCTTCTTCTGTCGTTCATCCCACACTTGGAATTCTCTACCTGCGCACGTGTTTCCTCCATGCTACAACATGGGTTCCTTCAAAAGAGGCGTGAAAAAGCATCTTTTGGGCCGGCAAGGGGCGGGCAGGTAGGATAGTCGATGTCGTCCCTACTCTATCTGCCAACTCATTTGGACCTCTTTCACCGCTTAACATCAGGCGGGAGGAGGTCATTTGCCGGGTCCTACATAAAAAAAAATGCAGTTTGACATAAAGGAGTAGAGAATGGCTTATTTTGTAATTAACATTTTCAGTTTTGGCAACACTTATTTTTTTAAACCAACTAAGTTTGTAAGTAAGCAGGCTGCACACTTTAATATGACCATTGGCTACAGTCGCCAATAGTACATGTGGTTCCTGTTAGACTAGCAAATTTACAACCCCTACCTACAGGGATGCCAATGTATGTTGCCAACTTATAATATACGATGTCAAGTCAAAGTACCCAGTAATTTCACTGTCTGGCCACGGTAATAGTATATACAGTATGTCGCCTGGGCCCCTATTTGAAATTTTATACCCACGGCCGCTCGGCATCGCTTGGCACGTGACTCGCGATAGGATTGCTCGCTTACGCTCCCGCGACCGATCGTGCGCTCCGCTTGACTCGTGCGTATGCCCTGCGGCGAACTGCATTCGTGACTGCCCTTGTATCTATGCGATCCGAGTGCGATCCCAGATCGAAGCGCGTAGGCATAGCGTGTGTGTGTTTCGACCGTTTCTATGAAGTCGGTCTACTTTATATACTATTACCGTGGTCTGGCGTACCCTTCAAACCGGAACAAAGCAATGCAAGCACCGCTGTTGGCGGCAGAAAAAGGTAAGATAGAGGTACCCATGCAGATGACTGGTAATTTTTTATCCCTCCCTCACTTGAAGTGTTATTAGGACTGTTAACTTATGGTCTGTGGTCCCGGTCAACTTGAGTTATTGGAAAAATCCATTACACGTTGCTCCATACGTGTAACGGAACGTCTTCAGCCATCTGTTACGTCACTAACTGACTGATATTGGTCGCGACATTTTTCTGCATTGGACCAGTAACAAACATAATATCATTATTACCAAGTTTTGTACAAACCTTTATTGTCACTATAAGGATCAATCTTTAAAACATCTTTTACTCGAGTCAAGACATCCTTCAACGCTCCCTTAAAAAGCGACATATCTTTTTGTTATATTTTTACAAACTTTTTATGCAGTTTTAAGCTATATAAACTTCCATTTTTTGTGTTTTCGCATTGGGTTTAATTGAGACATTTATTGGAATTGGTCAGTACAATATTGAACTGTATTGTTGTTAAATAGATATATAGCTCATTTTTATACCTAACAAAAAAGTTTTACATACTATACATTTTTTTTTAAATCTCCAAATGCAATTTTTTTGAAATAATTTCATAATATACATTTGTAGAATATTTGCTTCAAAAACTGGAATTCGAGAGTCTGTTTCCTGAGAAGACGATACCTCTGTTGTCAAGTGCCGGCGAAGAATGCGACATCGTGCGGGAGAGGCTGCTCAACGGGAATCAGCTGGAACAATACTCCCTTGCAAGAGTCTTAATTTTAGTGTGTAAGTAATTGATTTGATATTTTTTTGGCATAGATTGTAACATGTATTTGTCCTCTTTTGTCTACTATCGATCGTAATTGTGTTTGCTTTCTGACAGTTATCTCACCTCGTCTCTCTTTCATACTTCCTCGAGATCTATGTCTCTCCACATTCATATGTATCTGACATGCTTACTATTCTATACCTTGCCAGTATATTGCTGTCCTTGCGTCCATTCTAATAATAAACTAAAAGACATTCTGAATGCGTAGGTGAAATAGTTTCATAAGTGCCTTTTATCAAGTCAAGTAAAAAATATTTTGTTTGTTTCAATATGAATTATATAGATAGTTGGATATTGTGTACTTTGGAACATTTGTGCCAAATTGGTCCGTATCTCGCGATTCTTGAGTGAACCTATATCAGTGCTATTTAATTAACTCAAGTATCAATATGAATAACAGAAAAGAAGATTATTAACCAAGGGAATAAAGTAGTGTCTTAAATCACGAGTGTAGACTTCAGTCGCAAACACAGAACACAGAAACACGTCTTTCTGTGTTCTGTGATTGCAAACGTAACGAAGGACTCGAGCGTAGCGATGGTGTTAAATAATTAAACCTTGAGCATAGCGAGGAATTTAAGACTAAGAGTCTTGAGCGTAGCGAGGGATTTAAGCTCATCCAAGACTGCTTTATCCCCGAGGATAATACTCTACTTTTCGCACCACCTGCGAGAAAATAGAAACAAATACGTAAGAAATACAGCATTTATTCAAAGTCATATTAATTTATTATTAAATCATAAATTATCATATTAGTTGAAAAAGCCACGAAACTTCTGTAATATTAAAAAATATACAGAAGAAATGGCTGTATGTGCTTAAATCCGTTTGTTTTTTAAACTTGTAAAACTAAAACCTACACATGTAAACAACATGGCGAGTTTTTTTTTATTTCATCATATTTATTTCTCTTTAAACATTACAATATCAATGTTGATTGATCCGAGTTTGTTTTATACTTCGATAATGTTTGATAAAAATAATTATTGTCTGTCGAATGTGCCTTAATCCTGTCATTCCCACTCCTACACTACATATTCATCTCATTCTACAAGTCTGACAACCGCCGATACAGTTCTGCACTCAAAAAACCATAACTTTACACTAACCATACAATTGACGTGTGACGCCTTCGATATTAGGTGCAGAGCTATGTTGACGCATTTATTGTAACTTGGTTCTTATTTTATCCATCATCCATAAACAATGCATTACATCATCCAAATCGGCTTGGTTCATATTCTACCCATCATCCATAAACAATAAACAATGCATTACATCATTCAAATCGGCACGTTGTTTTATTTCACCAGGTTACAATATACCAACGGAGTTCGTGAGAACCATAAGCTACCTGCTTCAGTACTCCCGCAACGACACGACTCTAGCAATCCTGGTGCGCATAATATCCGGCACGATATCGATGCACATACCCAACGATACTCCCGACGTGAGTATGGACACGGAACGGTATCAGAACTTCATAAGCACCGGCGTCGAGTACGCCCTCAGAGGCGCCATGATATCGGACACGGAAATAAAGCGTTGCTTCATAGAGGAAAACGTACCGGACGACCAGAAGACGTATCTTCATTATTTTTGTCTGAACATTATAAAGTTGTTGAGGTAAGTAGATATCATACGTGTCTATCGGTAGTACCTATTAATTAATACATAGGAAATGTTGATTTTTATATCATCAAAGGCAGTGAATGAGTGGACGAGCTACAGATCGCGCCAATTTTCTAGTTCGCTCTGAACACAGCAGAGATTCGTTGCATTGTCGAAATATACGTATAATTTAATCAAATTATATTGTCTGTCTTCATAAGTTATAAGTACTGGATGAATGTCATATCACTTGATAAGTTTTAGCACGAGAAAAATAAACTTAAAGTTGCGGCACGCTATGATGGCCGTTTTGACAGCTGTCATCCCCATAATGTATTTGTCAAAACTGACGGATAAACTATGGGGATAACAGCTGTCAAAACGGCCATGATAGCGTGCCACAACTTTACTATATTTTCCCTGCGTTCCAGATAAGCACTTGCTACTTTCTGAGGCTAACATCTGATGTTAACCTCGTTTTGCATTTCTTATAAGAAATGTTGACATTTTTAGCCGTGCTAATTGTTACAAATGAAACGGAAGGTACTGATTTTTTGTGCTGAATTTTGACACCTCACCTACTTAGTCCAGCCACTTAAAATTTCTAATAATATAAATCAGAATTGGCTAATTCTATAAATATCTTTCAATAAATTTTTTAAATCCGCTGAAAATCCTTTTTGATTCATGAAAAAAAGATTCCAAATGTCAAATTTGAAAGCGGTCAAAAAGTGGTATCAGAGGACCCATCTATTAACATGGGTATTTGATGCAAGCATTTCGTGTTAAAAAAGCTTAAATGAAACGCATAACAACCAGCAAGAAAAACTAGCATCACCGCTAATGAAACGCAGAGATGCTAAAAGTGTTGATATTTATGGCTAAAAATGCTTATCTGGAACGCGCCTTTTATGTGTATGAGAAAGAGGCGCGAAGCAACTTCAGAGCGCATTAGAAGTTTGGCGCGACCTGATGGTAAGTGGTCATCGTCAGCCATGGACACCTGCGACACCATTATGAACTTTTAAAGCCTCATTCCTTTTAGCTTGCCGATGCTGTGCTTAGAAGAGGGTGATTCACAGCATTGTGACAATAATTAAAATGACGTATCTTTTGGAGCGTGGTCGACAGTGACAATGTGATCAAACTTTCGGGATTTGTGGCGAAACTTTCGTATAACTTGTTTAGTATTTATTTGAAATTAAGTTTTGGAAACGTGTTTATACTCGCTTCGCAGATAATATTTCTGACCCATTGGGCCATGCAAAGAAATTACATCTAGAATATGGCATTCGATTGTTTTGTTACAATCTGAAGAAATTACGATGGCAATAATTAATAACTTAAGAACGCTAGAACCTTGGTTTCATGTTTATTTCCCTAGATTTGTTTTTGATTACAATTATTTTTGTATTTTGTTTTAGATGGGAAAACTCCAATCGCGTGGCTCATCTGAAGACTCGCCCTATCGGTCGGGCGGTCGAGACCAATCTTCACCGCGTGGGAGACGCTCTCAAAGAGTACTCGTCGTTGATGCGCGTGCGTCCCGAGTGCACTATGGCATCTTTAAACGAAATGCCCACTTGCCACGCTCTCACTGAGGTACGTTAATGATAGGCTTCAGTTGATTACGTAACATTGTAAGTCAACACCTACCATAGTCGCTTCGCTATGTACAACTCAACCAAGCTAAGTCCGCACTTCGCTGGAATGCGGCGCCCCGCCCGCTTCCCCGCTCACCTTCCCGCGATCGCAAATAAATGCAAAGTAAAATCTAACTTTTTTAGAGGCATAGCGAATGCTTTTTTGCAGACCGTACCTACGTGTCAGTGTGACGTAATTGACGCGAGGTGCAAACTTAGCTTGGTTGAGTTTTAGACAAATAAACCTGAAAGTGCTTTGATGAATGAATGACGAAAGTTTTGTTTTGCCAAAAGGTTGAATGACAAAATTCAAACATTAAGTAACAGTTTTGTTGCCACAAAAAATGGATCGAATGAATTTGAGTTTCCAATCTGCAATATATTCGGCAAAACCGCCTATTCGGTTCAGTGACAGTGGAAAGATTGAGATATCGCAGAGGGGCCCATGTTCTTTTTTAGTAGTCTGATTCTTAAGTGCAACCTGTTTTGAACAAATATAAAGTTTTAATTTACTATAGTAAAAAGCCATAATATATTACACTTATAACTCGCCAAACTAACAAGTGTACCTACACTAAAATTTACATTAAAGGTACTAATTAGTTGTAGTTAATCGCGTACCTTTTGAAGTTTTGGTCAATCGCGTATTTCAGTTTTGGTCATTTGCGTATCTGGCCATACACGTATTTGGCCATTTGCGTATCTGGCCAAATGCGTCTATTGGCCTTTTGCGTTTTTGGTCATATGCGTTGAACCCGCGTGAATCACCGATTTCTGCGGTCCGTAATTCGCTTCCTTGCGCTATTGTTATTGTAGTGGGTGAACAGGTAGTGAGGAGGCAAAGTAACATGGTTAATATCCGAATTTTTTCCGCACTACGGACTGCACGAATGGTTGTTTTGCAAGCTGTGACGTCATCACGATGATTCTTGAAAGCGCTTGTCCCACCATCGACGATAATAATCGAGAAGCTAGACTTTTTTGAACTGTTATTGAGGATCTGAGGATCTCTCGAGCATGACACTAGCTAGATGTTGTTTATGGCGAGATTAGAGGCGTCTGAGACTGTATATTTTTAGCTAAAAATGACAACGTCCAAAGGTGCTCTACCAATAACAAATAATTTTGTAATGAAAACTGTACCTAAAGGTAAATATATTGTAAGTGTACGCGTACAATGGGTGATATCTTGCGTCATTCTGCACTTGCGAATAGAAGAATGGCGGTGGTCTGCAAGTGATCATTGCTTAGCAAATATCGAACATCGCTCAGCGAACATTTACTCTTATTTTTACAAAACCCGGTCAAAACTTAGTCTTGGCTTAGACCTGACGCTGTCTCTATCTATCTAGTGTTATTGACACAACTAAAAGCGCATCAGGTTTAAATTTAGATTAAGACCAGAGGCCCTACCGCCTCTAGAATAGAACCAGGTTCTAATGTCACCTGTGACATTAAAATAATAGCGAGTGCACCGCTATGAGTTCGGCGGTAGCCCCCCAGGTTTTGTAACAAGACTGATTGTCTATGATAAGCTCTTGTTACTGCAACAGTCTAGTGTAGCGAATTGCTTACCTGTAGCTAAAGCAATTTGCAAAACAGTCTGTTTTTGCGAAGCCTTGTTGATATAATTGAAACACGACTGCTCGAATCGCGATTACGTGATCCCACTGTTATTGATATGGGATCTACACAGTGGCATAACTATAGGGCGTCAGTCCTGGCAAAATGCCACGGGCCCCCAACCCGAGAAGGCCCCGGCCCAAGAGGCCGCGATCTCAGAAATTTCGGCATTTCTGTATGTACTTAAAATCAATTAAAGTGGGACACAATTAAAGACTATATACAAATGCATAGCAATCATTAAGATTTCAGCACATTCAAAACAAAAAGATGTCGATCAATTTTACTGGTAGGGCCCCATCGAATAATTTGTCACGGGCCTCAGATGGTATTATAGTTACGTCAATGGATATACATTAATTGAACGTTTCTTGAGCGAGAAAATAGTCGAGTCGAGAAATAAGTCGCTTTCGCTTCTCTTTTCAAAATTGCAAAATGTAATATAAAAATGTACTCTTAAAAAGTATGGTAAAGTAAACGAACACTGGGATTTAATTTTCAGGCTATATACACATATTTGATATTTTGACGAGAGTATAAATTGTCAATTATGTTATTGCAAATTGCACCACAGGTTCTGGACAGGGTGGACATGTCGGGCACCAAGGCTCACCCGCCCAGCGTGGAGGTTATCATGAGAGTCGTGCAGGCTACAGTCAAATATTTTTTCAGGTGTCTCCATGAAAAAGGTAATGTTTAGTTTAGCATTTTATGGCGAACATCTCCTTATCCAATACTTTGTAAATTGTTATTAATATCAAATACTTTTTTTTGAATGAAATGAATAAAGCTTATACCGGCGACACGCTAAGGTTCAAAGTTTGCCAAATAAGTATTTGATGTTGAGTGGGAGTGAGATAGTGCGCCATTTTCGCTTGTTGTTGTTTGTGAAACCTTTAAGCTCATCGTGGCACCGGCCTTAATGTAATTTAATACATTTTGTTGACATTAAAAAAAAATTGGTTATTTTACGGTTTTAATAGACATATGACTTATAAAGTATAACATTACAACCAAAATTCAGTGCATTTATTCCGCTGTAATCTAATACGCAAGCGTAGGCTGCTATCTACTTATTACGACATATTCACGAATCTTTGTTAGTTTGCCCACTAGAAAATTACTTACATCAAAATGTGTACGGCAGATATGATGAGCAAGCTGCGCGGAGTGCAAATCTCGTGCCGATTGCTGCGCAAGCTGTGTATGCACAGCAAGCTAGCGCGAGCGGTCGCGTTGAGAGATCTCCTCGAGAGCGCAATGTTTAGGGAGGAGCGAGCGTTTGGCAGCAGACAGGTGATGTCGACCGCCGTCACCGCCCCCGACTGGCCCAACCAGGAGCTGCTCATACATCTGAACCAGAAACACGTGAGTCACTCTTTGTTGATATAGGTCCCACAGACCGCGGTCAAATTCTGACTGGCCCAATCACATGTTGCACATGCGCTTGAACCAGAAACACGCGAGCCACCGTTTGTTGATATAGGTCCCATGGACGCCAGAACTAGAAACATGAGTATCGCTATTTTTTGCATTAGGTTCTACAGACCACGCTCAAACTCCTGATGGGCTCAATCAAAAGCTGCTTATACACTTGAAGCAAATATGTGAGTAATTTTTTGTTGATATAGGTCTCACAGACCGCAGCCAGCTCTCGACCGCTCCAACCTGGAGCTACTCATACACTTGTACTAGAAACACGCGAGGCACTGATTGCTCCTATAGGTCCCATAGACCGTAGTCAGCCTTCGATTGCGTCAATTATAAGCTGCACATACACTTGAACCAGATACATACATTCAATTCAAATTCAAAAATCTTTATTCAACATAGGCCTTTACAGGCACTTATTGACGTCAAAACAGAGCAAAACAATCTAATTTAAAGAAATTATATTAACCTTGTATGTGCATACATCCTAAATATACTCAAGATGTCTGCAAATACAAGTAGGAATGAAAAAAAAAAAGTTGACTCTACGCCTGTTCGGAAATTGGGAGAGCTTTCTCGAGAAGAACAGGCAAGAAACTCGAAAGGTCAAAATTTTTTATCTCCTCTTTTAAATCGCCATTTACAATTTTGATTTGTTACAGAGTCGTCAATTGGAAGCTGACCTCAAAGCAAAAGTTTGAGCTCAACTTCCATTACAAAAATAGATGTGGTAATTCACATTATATAAGCTATCTCTGAGAGAAGTGCGTGAACTTAGCTTATAAATTGCTCTCACTGAACGTTTCTTTGAAACAAAACGCAATACATTGTTAAATATGAGAATTGAGAGTTCAAACCCAAGCTTTTTTGTCCGTCATGTAATCAGACACTTTATAATATGCTTTTTTAATAAGTACATCTTTGATTGCAACTTTAAATTTGTTTAAGCTAAGTTCTTGTATACAACTTGGGATTTTATTGTAGAAACGTATACACAGGCCTCTAAAAGAATTATAAATTTTTTGGAGCCTGGTATTTGGTAAAGCTAACATATTCTTTTGTCTAGTATTAACTGAATGAATATCACTATTTTTACAAAACACATGAATATTCTTACGAACATATATTAGATTCTCATAAATATATTGCGACGCTACTGTCATAATACCAATTTCTTTGAACTTTTCTCGCAAAGAATCTCTCATTTTAAGGTTATAGATTGCTCGAATAGCCCTTTTCTGCAGTACAAAAACAATCTGAATGTCGGCAGCATTTCACCACAACAAAATACCATACGACATCACACTATGAAAGTAAGAAAAGTATACAAGTCTTGCTGTATCAACATCAGTCAGTTGACGTATTTTCCATACAGCGTGAGCTGCAGAACTAAGTCTCTTTGACAATTTATCGATAAGCTTAGAATCAAGTGTGATCCCAAGAAATACTGTGGTGTCCACAGGGTCAACACCTATATCCTTTATTTTTACAGTGGTGTGAACCTCTTTGTCGTTTACACGTAACTGTTTGTCGATATAGGTCCCGTAGACTCCTGAACCAGAAACATGTGAGTTACTGTTTGATGCATTAAGTCACACAGACCACGGGCAAATCCTGATTGGCTTAATCAGAATCTCAGAAACAGAAACACGTAAGGTCTCACAGACCGCAGGCAGCCCTCGACTGATCCAGTCTGGAGCTGAAACACCCGAGGCACTGTTGGGGTCCCATGAATCGTGGTCAGCCATCGACTGGCTCAGTTATACGCTTGAACACACTTGAACCAGCGTCGCATTAAAGGACAATGCCAGAAGTTCTATAGAGGTTTGAACCACCCGATAAAATTAATTTACACGAATGCGATAAACGACATTTGATAGCTGTAATATTGGTAATTAACATATAAAAGTTAAAAATTCTCTAGTTGTTGCTTTTTTTTAATATACTAAAAACGAGTACAATTATCTTACGTTTTTTGAAGTGCATTTGTGCAGAAAATTGTAATTGCCATAAATTAATGGTCAGGCGCATTCATAATTCTTATAAATAAGTAGTTCCTAGCTACCTATTCGTCCGTTTTTCGATAATTAAAGTAATAAGTATATTAATCTTATAGCCCACTATTTATTGGTAAGTTGAAGCAATCAATATTTTCGATATAGATTACCTGTGCGCCCACATAGGCGAGATAAAGGTAATGTATGATGCTTTATTTCTAACGGTAAAATAATTGTATGAATCGGTTAAGCAGTTTCTGAGTTTATTAAATACAAACAAACTTAAAAACTGTTCCTCTTCAAAATGTAAATAGGTAATTGTATTCTATCGCAACACACGCAAATAGCAATTTATGCATCTCAACATGATTCCAAATCACAAACAAAATATTGGTAACCTAAAAACAAATTCACAAAGTCGTATAGAAGGCGTGATCGAGTCCGTATTAAAAAGCAAAAGTCGTTATTATATTTTCCAAAAAACCCGAGCCGTCTTCATTTCGTTCACTTTGTCAGTTGTCACCAGTTCACCACACCACAGAGTCATAAGAAAAAGTAAATGTCAAACAATATCAATCCAGAATTGGCGTTTAGTTTCACATAATTAAATTATACCGCTTAGACGTAGAATGTCCACTTCGCAAAAACGTATGCAAAAACTTATTTATAAACATTAATAAACTATAACCGATATATGCGTATTAGATTCATAATGTTAAAAAGGGATCGGCATTTTTCGAAAACTTAATTCATGTTTTATTCTGTTTGTACCTACGTCGTACATCAAAACGCATGCGTCATTTCTTCGTTCTTATCGCAACGGAAATAGTAGGTGCACATTATTTTAATATCTATTCAATATCCGCAACTTTTAAAGGGTAATAATTAAATCAGTACAAGAAAAAAAATCATATAGATTTTTTCGTAGATTTCATATTGCAGTAAATGGTGGGGCAGAATCTGGCATTGTCATTTCTCGCAATAGTAAGAATGCATAATTAGTGTTATCGCAATTTGCCATCTCGTGAGATAATTATGTAAAGCAGCTTCTCTTTAAACCAAATAAAATTGGCGTCCAGGGTCCGATAACGCAACTAACTCAGAGCCACACGTCGGTGTTCCACGCGGGAATCATCGGCAAAGGTGTGCGCAAGCAGATCGGCGCGTGCGACGGCAACGACATCCCGCCCATACTGACCACCAATAACGAGCTCCTGATGGGCGCCATTATGTCTTGTATGGTAAGGCTTATGTCATTTATCTTAAGCCGGCTCCACACGTTGGCACCAACGTTGGACTTGAGGCGTACACACTACCAACGTTCGCCCCAACATTGGATGGAGCCAATGCTATTTTCTAGATCCACGCGTTGGACGAGTGGCGCTGGGGTCAACGTGTGGAGCCATGGTTACAGGCAATTGTTTATCGTTCTGTCGTTAAGGACGTTCTACGTTGGTGAACACGTCGTCGCCATCACCATCGTTCATTTAAGCATTTTACTTCATCAAAATATATAAACTATTCACATATTTTGACAAAGTAAAATTCTATGAGAGTAGATGGCTGGCTAAGTGGCTATACTACATTTGAATATACGAATTATTGTTATAAATTTAGTGATTTTAAACAAAGATAATGTTCAGTTTTCTCACATTACATGCTACATGTTTGATTAGAATAAGCATGTATACAACGCACAAGTAATAAAGATATTATATTAGTTATATTTTAACGCTTAAGTTCTGTATAATACAGATTAGTATAAAGTGTTTTTGAGTTAGTTTAAATAGCAAATGTCATGTTACTTTAACTTCACTGTTCCGCTACCCGTATAATCTTTTAGCCTAGCCTTTTACTAACATTTATTTAACCTAATGCATATATTAAACGCGATAGCTACCTTGTCTGCCTGTTAAGTTGATGTTTGTATAATTCCTTTTTTTTCATCAATCACCATCAGTCATAATGGCTGATGGAATTGACTGATGTTTGCATGAATAATGGATGCCTATGTCCGACAGTGAGTCTCTTGGTCGAAATGAGCAAGATGATCCAAAGCTATATCTTTGATCCAGGATGGAAATAGTGGCGTGGTTGAGGGGGCGACTTCAGTTTCCCTACTATTAGTGGAGTTGGTTTCACCTGATGTGATGTACAATGGGCTACCGTGGCCAGACGAGGATTTTACAAAGGTAATGCATACTTATTATAACTTACAATAGAAAATGATATTCAAATAAAATAAGTCCTGAGTGTAGCGAGGGACTTAAGCTCACCCAAGACTAAGACTGCTTTTTCCCTGAGGATAGTCGAGAAGGAGAGTATTGTACTCTTCTTTTCGCGATATCTGCGAGAAAATAGAAACAAATACGTAAGAAATACAGCATTTATTCAAAATCATATTAATTTAATATTCAATCATAAATTATTATTAGTATTGAAGAAATTATACAGAAGATATGGCTGTATGTTCTGAAATCGGTTTGCTTTTTAAACTAGGAAAACTACAAATGTGGCGAACAATATGGCGAGATTAAATTTTTGTCTGATTTTTAAATATTTTATTAGTGTCTTTACGGATTTTTGAGCATATGTTGTCGATTCAGAATATGGGTTTCTATTAAAATTTAAGTACGTTTGGTATTCTAAATACGAGTTAATCCAATGACTACTGAAATAATGAAATTCAGTACAATATTCTATCTCCGTTTTTAGTGGCTTGAAATAAGTTACTTTATGATGGATTTACATGACCTAAAATATGTCATTTTTGAGAAGGTGGTGCGAAAATGTTTATTACTGAACTTTTTGTATTTCTGTACAAGATTTTGGGTTTTTTATGTAATGCATTCAAATTTTGTGATGTATAAAGGAGAATGACCAACAGTGGGCTAAATTCTGTTTTTGTTGCCCATTAACCATTTATACCTCAAAAATCGTTTTTGCAAATATGATTGATAACTACTTATTTTTACTTAAAAATTATGTGGGGGTAAAAAGTAGATTTCAAAAAGAATCAAATGATAAAATCCGGTAATTTACGGAGATCTTCATATAACCATAGATTAAAGAACGTAGTGGCTATTCGGACGCGGGGCCCTACCGCCTAACGATGGCGATAGTGAGTGCACTTGCTATCGCTTTAATTTCACGTGTTTGCTGTGATAGCCGGATCTATATATCGTGATAAATATTGAGCATTTAGCATACGCCTAAAGATGGCACCATAAACAACCGGAAGTAGTTGAATTACAAACTATCAGTATTTGAATATTTTTTTAATAATAACATTAATCAACTTCTGTAATCGTATTAAAGTGCACAGAGGCTATACAGTTCATCCTAGTTAATGTGTGCTTTATGTCAAGAGTTTGTATGACAAAATATACCTTATCCATCAATATAATTAAAGACAACATAATCTCGAAATATGCTTGAAATACCAACTTCAAAGTGCAATTTCTCTCAATTCCCACATAATATTGAAATGAAATTTTGCTGACATAACCAGATCCAAATTACAATAATTCTCAGTTAATTGCGTTAGTGTGCAAAATTCTTTAAATTTAGGCGAACTCCCATACTAACTTGATCATTCTCCTTTCTTTGCAATTATGGGTTTTTGGTATCTGTGATAAATTAATGAATTGAATCGAATTAGAGAAATAACAGGATTACAGTCGCAATCAAACCACCCCAATCGCCATCTCCCACGTTGTCGTTGCAGCAAGTGAGCATCGAGCGCGAGCTATACATGCGGGGAGCGCTGGAGAGCTGCGCGGTGGCGCGGGCGGCGCTGCGGCGGGCGGCGGCCGCGCGGCCCGCGCTGTGCCTCGCCTCGGCGCTGCTGCGGGCCACCGCCGCCACGCTGCTGCACCGGCTGCGGGCGCTGCTGGGTACGTAGCGGGCCACGCTGCTGCACCGGCTGCGGGCGCTGCTGGGTACGTAGCGGGCCACGCTGCTGCACCGGCTGCGGGCGCTGCTGGGTACGTAGCGGGCCACGCTGCTGCACCGGCTGCGGGCGCTGCTGGGTACGTAGCGGGCCACGCTGCTGCACCGGCTGCGGGCGCTGCTGGGTACGTAGCGGGCCACGCTGCTGCACCGGCTGCGGGCGCTGCTGGGTACGTAGCGGGCCACGCTGCTGCACCGGCTGCGGGCGCTGCTGGGTACGTAGCGGGCCACGCTGCTGCACCGGCTGCGGGCGCTGCTGGGTACGTAGCGGGCCACGCTGCTGCACCGGCTGCGGGCGCTGCTGGGTACGTAGCGGGCCACGCTGCTGCACCGGCTGCGGGCGCTGCTGGGTACGTAGCGGGCCACGCTGCTGCACCGGCTGCGGGCGCTGCTGGGTACGTAGCGGGCCACGCTGCTGCACCGGCTGCGGGCGCTGCTGGGTACGTAGCGGGCCACGCTGCTGCACCGGCTGCGGGCGCTGCTGGGTACGTAGCGGGCCACGCTGCTGCACCGGCTGCGGGCGCTGCTGGGTACGTAGCGGGCCACGCTGCTGCACCGGCTGCGGGCGCTGCTGGGTACGTAGCGGGCCACGCTGCTGCACCGGCTGCGGGCGCTGCTGGGTACGTAGCGGGCCACGCTGCTGCACCGGCTGCGGGCGCTGCTGGGTACGTAGCGGGCCACGCTGCTGCACCGGCTGCGGGCGCTGCTGGGTACGTAGCGGGCCACGCTGCTGCACCGGCTGCGGGCGCTGCTGGGTACGTAGCGGGCCACGCTGCTGCAGCGACTGCGGGCGCTGCTGGGTACGTAGCGGGCCACGCTGCTGCACCGGCTGCGGGCGCTGCTGGGTACGTAGCGGGCCACGCTGCTGCAGCGGCTGCCCGCGCTGCTGGGTACGTAGCGGGCCACGCTGCTGCAGCGGCTGCCCGCGCTGCTGGGTACGTAGCGGGCCACGCTGCTGCAGCGGCTGCCCGCGCTGCTGGGTACGTAGCGGGCCACGCTGCTGCAGCGGCTGCCCGCGCTGCTGGGTACGTAGCGGGCCACGCTGCTGCAGCGGCTGCGGGCGCTGCTGGGTACGTAGCGGGCCACGCTGCTGCGGCGGCTGCGGGCGCTGCTGGGTACGTAGCGGGCCACGCTGCTGCAGCGGCTGCCCGCGCTGCTGGGTACGTAGCGGGCCACGCTGCTGCAGCGGCTGCCCGCGCTGCTGGGTACGTAGCGGGCCACGCTTTATCTTAGCTCGTCCATCGCACGCTGACCGCGCTGTGTCGGCCTGGAGCTGCGCTACGCTGCGCTGTCGGCCATCATCAGCGCGACCAGCAAAGTAGTCATTATAGACCGCGGCAGTAATGTACTAATAACAACATTTCTTAGCATAAGGCCAAGCTTCCAAATTTTTCATTTAGCAAAAAAAAATACATGACTATTGATTTGATTGCAGATCGTCACACACAGACTGCGGAGATGGCCCGCGAGCGCGCCGCCCTCACGGAGCTGGTGGCGGCGATGGCGCTGGGCCAGCTGCTGCCGCATCCGCTCAGCCACATGCTGGAGCTGGTGCCCGACCTCACCGCTGCAGAGGTATTCTCTGCTTTACTGGGGCCAGTTTCTTCGCCAATTTCCGTTATAATTTCAGATACTTATCTGGCTGCATAGTACGCTATCCAACATATAAATGATGCTAATAAGTTGTATTAATATGTTGCTACTACAAACTTTTTTTTATGTTTATTATCTACATACAAAAAAAATACCGGATAATATTACAATAGCATCTGTAAACCTGAAGCCCAATTCACGTAATCATCATTCACCTAGATTGAAAGTTGACCATATTGAAATTGTATTGTGAATTGATCAAAAATTGGTATTCTTCTAACTAAATATTAGAATTAAATCACGTTAAGATTTCAATGTCATCTCGATATAATCTCATACTAGTCAATTTTTGAACGTATTTCGTTTCTAAGTTGCCACAGATTATACTACAAGAATTTGCGTCGTAATGTTGGCACTACGCTAATAATTTTGTATAGCCTATGCTAATAACTGGCTGAAAAGACTTATGTTCGGGCCAGAAAAGCGTTAAAACCTAGAAAAAGAATTTAAAATTAAAAAAAAAAATAATTCATTTAGAATAAAATCCAATATCCATGGTTTGAATATGAAACAATATGTCACAGAACCGACACATTTTACCGACCACTTACAGACGCTTCTGGACCTGGTTTGCAGTACAACTAAAATCACTAAGCTGTTTGTGGATCACGTGCCTGACCTCAGCGCTCATGCATTTATTTCTTATGAAGTTAACGTAAAGAAACCTAAACCAGTACCACGATGGATATCATACAGGCCGTTGAAAGATATTAATATGGATTTGTTTAACGCACATGTGAATGATATACCATGGGAGCGTCTTCTTTGTGATAATGTAGGTGACTCTGTTGATGCTTTTAACGCCCAAATCAAGGAGCTGTTTGATTTTCACGCACCCATAAAAAGGGTTTATTTGCGAAAACAATCTAAGCCATGGATAACAGATACCATAAAAAAGATGATGTCTCTAAGGGATAAAGCCCATATTATCAGCCGTCGAACTAAGCTTGAGCGTGATAAAAATTATTATAAAGAACTCAAACAGTTAGTAAATGAATCAATATATCGTGAGAAGACTGCTTTTTACCAGTACTATATTAATAAACCATTTAAGGATCCACGCAGACTATGGAAAAATATAAAACGTCATGTCGTAGATTTCAAAACAAAATTTGCAGACTTGCCTGAAAATATAAGTGACCCTGATCGTATCAATGATTATTTTTTGGATATTCCAGGTGGAGATAGGGTAGAGGACTCACTTATTACATATTTTTCAACCAACCGATTCAATAATTCTGTATTTTCCTTTAAAAGTGTGGATGCTAAAACGATATTTAAAATTATCAAGAGTATAAAAACAAATGCACAAGGTGTGGATGAAATAACGCTTGACATGGTCCTTTTAACATTACCACGAACACTACAGGTTATTGTTGATATTGTAAACAGATCTCTCGTAACAGGTACTTACCCGGAGATATGGAAGCAAGCTAAAGTTAAACCCATACCAAAAATCAATCATCCCACACAGTTAAGGGATCTTCGACCAGTTAATGTTCTACCATTTATGTCGAAAATAATAGAAAAGGCTATTTGTATTCAAATAAATCAATATTTAGATGCAAATAACATCCTGCCCGATAAGCAATCGGGATTTAGAAAAGGAAGAAGTACGGCAACCGCTTTACTTGATGTTGTGGATGACATATTGACTGGGCAAGATAAAGGAGAAGGGTCGATCTTGGTACTTTTAGATTATTCCAGAGCATTTGACACAATTAATATAACGTTGCTCATTGCCAAATTAAAATTTTACGGATTTGATGAGTTTGCAATTAAATGGTTTTCTAACTATTTATGTAATCGCTCACAGATGGTGGAAGTAGTTTCTGACAATGGAATAACTAAAGCATCTTCCACATTGCCTGTCAATAAAGGAGTTCCACAGGGTTCCATATTGGGGCCTATATTGTTTATTATTTACACTGCTGACCTGCCGAAATCAATTATTTATACCAATTATCACATTTATGCGGACGACCTCCAGATTTACATGTCTTTTAAGCCGGCTGAAATAACAGAAGCCACAAGTAAGATCAACCAGGACCTTAAACATATAGCTAAATGGTCGGAAGCCAATGGTTTGTCCTTAAACCCAGGAAAGAGCAAGTTTATGATTCTGGGCTCCGAGACTCAAATTGGTCAAATTAACAGTGGTGTACCAGAAGTCAAATTGAATAACGTTGAGATCGAGCAAGTTGAAGAAGCTAGAAATCTTGGTGTTTGGATGGATGGGAAATTGAAGTTTGAAAAGCACGTTGCTGATGGTAACAGTGTTATTACAGGCTGAGAGTGTTGTACCAGGTGCGTCAGTACTTAAGTGTAGATGTTAGGATTCGCCTCTGTGAGTCACTAATACTGTCAAAGCTGAACTATGCGGATTCAGTGGTCGGAACATGTCTACTAGCTCGCACCAAGAGAGTGATACAACGCCTCCAAAACTCTTGTATAAGATTTTGTTTTCCTGTACCCCCAAGATCTCATATAACGCCGTACTTAAATAGTAACAATCTCTTGAACATGGAAACACGTCGGAAATTACATTTTGCAAGTTTGCTCTTCGGTGTTATAAAAGATAAAAACCCACCCTATTTATTTCATAAATTACAGTTTTCTCTACGACAGCGAACGAAAGATCGAATTAATTGTCCAACTTTCAAGACAGTCGCATTTCGTGGCAGTTTTCGATATTCGGCTTCGAAGTGCTGGAATAACATCCCTCCTCCATTGAAATATAGTTTAAGTGTTGGAACATTTAAAACTAAACTAAGAAAATATCTATTGGACGCCCAAAAAGCCGAATAACGCTGCGATGTGTTGTATTTTGTTTGTCACTTGGATGGTTGTATATCTGCCTCTATTTATTAGGTTTGAAATTGATTGAGCAATTAAGAGCTTTACTGTGTGCGCATTGCCCAACGTTACTATATGGTATCTACAGTTACTGAATAAATGGTATCCGCAGAATACCAGCGTCGAAGCACTCCGTGCCTCGGCATATGCTGAGCGGGGACCTATTTGGCCCGGAAACTACCTGTATATATAAAAAGTGTTTTTTGTTTTGTTACATTATGTGTTGTATTTTGGTGCCAAATAAACTATCATTCATTCATTCATTCATTCAATAAAAGGAGGTAAACCCCCCTAAAGCAGATTAAACTAAACTAAATTTAGTTTTAGTGCTATCAAATTGTGTTTTTTGTTAAAATTTTCGAACAAAAAACACGATTTGACAGTACTAAAACTAAATTTAGTTTAGTCTATTCCAATTAATGCCAACAGAATTAACGAGAGCCTTTTTAAACTCTCGCTCACATAGGCTGATGGCATCTGCAGCAAGGCGACGATTGCGTTGGGTACGTTGTCGGTTGTCGTTCCCTGGCTCTTCGTCTGGCAGTAGCCATGGCAGTTCGGTGTGCCACAAATAAATAATGCCAACGAAGTCCGGAATCGCTCATTTTCAATGGTAGAAATGAGAATCCCAAATTCACAGAAAACCACAAAAACTACTTTGTGATAACTTCAATACAATCTAATGTCAGTATGGTTACGATCAACTTTCAAACTCAATTTTGACATTTAAATAGTTTTCAGAATACCAATTTTCGGTCAGAATCCAAGTCATATTTTAGCAGAATGCCGATTTTAGTGTAAATCAAGTCTCGGTTGCATTACAATCAAATTGCATTCTTTGATAGATCAACGTCAAACTTTTAGTGTACGAGAATGCCATTGTTGATGCAAATGATTCGAGACTAGATCGGAACTGTATTTTTACAAAATTTTAGTTACGTGAATTGGGCTTCTGTATGAGGTTTGTCTAGATGCCGCATTCTGCACAACACAATATTATATACTTATATCTAAATCTTGCTCACAATTAATACAAATTAATCACTATGATACTTATCAATTAATTATTATAATGCAATGTAGGTTCGTATTACATAGGTTGGGTTTCGTTAAAAACATCACAAACGCTAGGCAAACAAGAGGTGAGCGCGCGCGCATCATAGAACCGGTTAGTCGAAGCTAGTGGACGAGTTACACAGAATGCTCCAGTTTCAAAAGTAATTCTTTTTAATAATTTATTTAGAAAAAAATAAACCGTACACTATCCGATCCGACCGATATTCCTCCTCGTCCGAAGCGGGGAACCCGTGCCCGGCAGTTGGGGATAATATGGGCTGAAGTGGAAAAAACAAGGACACAGATAATAAACACTAGATAGAGAGAGTGCGACCAGAGTCGTCTGCATAGTCGACTCTATCTTACCTATTTCTGCCGTCAAGCAGTGCTTGCATTGCTGTGTTCCGGTTTGAAGGGTAAAAAGGTAGCTAAATTATAGGGTACTGTGACTTGACAGCTTATGTCACAAGTTGGCAACGTACATTGGCGTCCTTGTAGGTCACCTATACATATTGTACATGTGTGTGCGAAGTACTTGTGTTATATAATCTTGTTTCGTTACAGATAGTGCAAGTGTTGAGGGATTGCTTATGGAATTACACAAGAGACCACGTGCCTTCGCCCGCCCTATTTACTTGTGATTCTACAGGTATGAATTTGGATATTAGTTGCATAATTTAGTTAGAAGAACAACTTTTATACTCGTTCGAAAAGAACAATGCCCAGTGCCCATACATTCAGAAACCTGTCAAACGATTTTTTTGTTTCTTGTCTTGATATATACAGCTGGTAGTCTACAATCATTTACTATGTGATAGGAAATGCGCGACGAAAATATATTTCAGTTTTATTTTAGGTAAAAAAAGATATAAGTATCGAAAAATATAATTCGAGATTATGCAATTTTTTCAAGTACTAATCATAGATATATAATCTGTGGTTAGTGCGTAGTAAGTAGGTTACGTACAATCCCAGCTGCCGGCCACCGGACGATCGACGCGATTCGTCCGGTGTTGGAGGAGTGGGTTGGGCGCCGGCAGGGCAGCCTCACGTTCCGCATGGTGCAGGTACTGACCGGGCATGGCTGCTTCGGTCATTACCTGCATCGAGTCGCGCGTCGGGAGGAAACGCCGCGGTGTCACCACTGCGACGCTCCCGACGACACTGCCGAGCACACCCTATTGATGTGCCCGGCCTGGCGACTCCAGCGTAGCGAGTTTAACGCTGCGCTGGGAGGCGGAGACCTCTCGCTGCCGAGCATGGTCGTGGCCATGCTCCGCGGCGAAGCGGAATGGGGGGCTGTCGCCTCCTTCTGCGAGGACGTAATCTCGCAGAAGGAGGCCGCGGAGAGGGAGCGGGAGGCAGATCCTCAAGCCGCTCCCATCCGCCGCAGACGGATAGGCAGGCGAAGGCGGGCATTCGCACAAGCGATGCCCATCTAATGACCCTGCCGTAGAGGCCTGCGTGCATGGTTGGCCCCGTGCACGCCGCCGTAAGGCCCTCCGTCTGGGGATTGCCCTGGTGTTCTCGGGCAATCCCCCCTTGGCGATAGCCCGACCGGTGGGTCGGGCTTGCCCGGGCGCGTGGGTCGCAGTGTGGACCTTACCTAGCGCGCCCATAAGGGCAGGGAGAACACCGGGGGGTTTTAGTGGGTAGGCCTGGCACCCTGCCGGGAGAGCCCCACACACGCTCGCTGTCTAGCCAACGGCGGGTACGGTGCGGTTACGCATTTCCCCCCGAGAAAAAAAAAAGGAATTTAATTTGCAACTCACGGTTGACTATCTTAACGGAGTGGCTATTCGGACCCGAGTCCCTATAGAAGTCGTTTGCTATTCGGACCCGATAGAAGCGTAATGGAAAAATAACAAAAGATAAAACTGAAAACTATAGATTGGGTTAGGATAGACATTGTGACTACACACAGCGGAGCGAGAGGAGCATATTATGAAACAGCATGTTTCATGTTCTGCTCGCAAAACTGCTAAAGAAAGGGACCCGGGTCCGTATAAAACGGAATGCTATGCAGACCCACTAGTGAATTGTAATCGAAAAAACTTATAGGATCAAACTGAAAACTGTAGGTTAGGTTAGATATTGTGACCATACACACGAAACTGAAATAAAATTGTATGTTTCATGCTCCGGCGGCCCTACCGCCTATCTCAAAGCGATCATTCGCTATCGCTATCGCTGTCACCTGTGACATTAAAATTGGCTGTAGGGCCGCGGGTCTGAATAGCAATCTACTCTTATATAGACCCGGGTCCGAATAGACATAGCCATATCTTAAAGCAATATTGTGGCACCCACCATAAGAGCTTCAAATATTGCTATGACAACTTTGCATACTCGTACACTGTTAACACGTAACTAGGCACCATTTGACATATCTTTTGGAATTTTCGACCTTAATGCATTATCAGTGTCAATATGTCAACGAAATGGGTCAGGGATTAACTTTCTTGACCGTACAATATAAAAGCAAATTGATTTTAAGCAGTTTTCAAGGGAAATCGCCTAAGCAAAAATCAAAGTCTAGAATGAATGCAAAAAGTGTAAAAGTCGCAAAAACAGAGGAAATCACACTGTACCGAACAAAGCAAGCGCAAACGAAGAACCACAGATTAAACGAAGGACTACAAAGTATTATTAGTCTAAGACTGCAAAGAAGACAACTAAATATTTTGCATGACAGTGACTGATACGTTTCGCTACACACCAACGATATAAAAGATCTTGTCTGGCAGAATTGTTGTTGGCTGGCAACGACGACACATTGCCATAATTAAAACAAGAAGAAGATATAAAAGATTCGGCATTGTTTAGTTTTGGCAATTTTATCAAAGTATAAGTGTTTGGGTTTGCTTTATCAAACTGTTTAAGATAGAACAATTTTTAGAGGTTTTTAAAAGGTTTTTTTTTTCAATAGAATAAGAACTGTGATGAAAAAAATACATGGAATAAAGAATATGAACTTTTCTACAGTTTGTAACGAAACGTCGTCAACATAAAGGCTGCGTTCAAGTTTTGAAGTGTTTTTAAATAGGCTGCATTCATATTAATAGACGATTTTGAAAATAATGAAAATGTTCTAGATCTTTTTCCTGAGAATAGATTTTATTTTTATTTGTAGATTTTATATAACTTTTCGTGCAGAATCTTTTGTACCCTAGATGATTCCAATACATTTTAAGATCTGTCAAAACGTTTGACAGGTCTCGAATGGGCATTCTTCTTTCACTGTATTGGGAATTTCCTTGGCTATATTTTCAGTGTTTGTGATTATTATTTTTTCAGGTCTTCATTGGCGTGATCCTTCCACCTGCAAGCCACCTGCGACCTATACGGATACTTTAAGACTGATCATTCAAAAAAGGATATCTAAACTCGGACATCTCTACCCAATCATGTTTCTTAACCTTGAAAAAGACAGTAGCTAATGTTAATTTTTTATCTCCTTGTAAATAGTGTAAATATTTACTGTATAAATGAAAAGTATTAAATTTTTTACAAATCATGGTAAATGTTGGTTTATTTGTTTCCGTAACAGTCATTTAAATATTTATTATTATTTATTTATTTCCCAGACACGAGAAACATCTTTTTCGATACGAATTCGTCAAAACATTTTATTTAAAAGTATTTTTTTTACATTACATTTTATGAAAATGGACATAAAAGGGCTCGACACGCATTTTGTTATTTACCAGAATTTTCAAATCAAAAAAACAGGCTCATTCTAACAAAATGATGTACCTACAGTTTGGCAAGAAAGAGTCTGGAGAGTTGACAGTTCGTCGCCTAAGTGCTTATTATCTACCATTAGTAAAATTCTACAGTAAAAGGGAGTTCTGCTCTATTTCATAAAACAAGCTTTAGTTCCTAGATATAAAGGACTTTCTTAATATACAAGTTACCTATGAATTAATTGTTATAATTTACATCCATAGATGGAACTTAATAATACCTTTATTTTAACCGTTTTTATGTGGAGATAGAATAAACATGCACAAATATATTTGCGAATTACAGACGTACAAAGGGAAGCAGACAACATAATTTAACTCACATATTTGTCATCATAAGTAATGTATATCGTTTTTACTTTCACTCCAAAGTGACGTATGATATATCGTGAAATGATATATCGCTATTTCTGTTTTTCGTCTATGGCGATACGAACGCACACAAACATTTCCGAAGCCGTGGCAGACACCACGTGGACGCCATGCTTAGCTTTGTCAAAATAAGAGACAAATGGCGTCGTAACATTGTGTTATAATGTTTTGTTAAAGTATTTAGTCCCTCGAACTATTAGCGCCCTCGCTACGCTCGGCCAAACGCCGTCTCGAAACTAAATAAATTTCTTTCACCCCTGGGGTAACAATGTACTTTTTTTTCTGCGTTTCAGTTAACAAGCGTTTGAAATATTTAGTTGTACCATTAAACAAATCAAATCTATTATCTATGATAAACATATTATTCAAACAGTTGAATAATTTGAAAGACCTTAGTGGGTAACTATTCCTTGCATAAATAGTACGACAATGCGGTTATGCGAAATGTGAAGCAGAATAAATCTCTGGCGGAGATGAGGCTGGTGCATTTTTTTAATGAGTATTTTTTTATTAAGCGAATCTTAGCGAATTTTAATTCTTGAAAAAATATTATATTTTTCAGTTTTTTTTTATTGCCAATACGTTGGCAAACCAGCAAACTGCCCACCTGATGGTAAGTGGTGACAGTCACCTATAATACATGTGACTCTTGTGAGTTTCGCAGCAAAACGTGGAGACCTGTCATTGGCCAACTGTATCTATTTATTGTCAATTGTATGTTTTATGTGCTGTTGGTCTTCCAAATAAAAAATAAATAAATAAATAAAAACTGCAACCCCCACAAGAACCCCAGTGTACGTTGCCAACTTGTGACATCAGATGTAAAGTCACGATACCCAGTAATTTCATTGCCATATCTTACCGTTCAAACCGGAACACAGCAAATACAGCAATGCAAGCACTGCTAGTTAGCGTCAGAAATAGGTAAGATGGAAGTAGCCGAGCAGACGACCCTGGTACAGAGTATTCCTCCAACAAAACATTCTGAACATTATAAGTAGTTAATGTTTTTTTCCTTAATCGCTACAACGAATTGATGTGGACGATCTACCGTTTAAATTCATCAGTACGATTGTTCGTGATGGGGTATAGCGAGTATAAGATTCTTCAATTAATTACTACTATAGTCTTTTGCCATCTATAGTGAGCTAACCTTATTGTAAATAAAACCAATGGGCTACTTTTTTATCACTCCGGAAAATAAGGGACGCTTCAGGACACATCCATTATTATAAAAAATTAAATCTTTAAAAATACTGCACTAAGTATTTTATGGATATTTTAGAAAATTAACATAAAAAATAAGTTAGTTATTTTTTATTAATATTAAAAATTAAAATTATTCTACTACAGTGTCCTGAAGCATCCCTTTTTTCCAGGGCGATAAAAAATAACCCTTAAGCAAAAAACTACTTCCGATTATAGGTTTAAAACTTAGATCATCTAGCCTACGGATTAGTACGGATATGGTACGCAAGAAATCGCAGTAGGTATACATTTTTCTGACACATTTTGCGGGAGGCGAGGTAAACACGCATGGCACACTACGAAAATCTAGCATTCAATTACAGAAACGCACACTATGAAAATATTACCTCACTATAAAGAAACACACACACATCGACAAATTAACGTGTATCTACCATGTATCTACGCAATCGTCCGCTAATTATGCCTGTGTACTGTGTTTAGCTACCAACGTACCATTGTATTTTTCTATCGTAACGGCATAAAAATTAGTTTAAAATTGTACTAAAATAAAACACGTTTATCTATATTTTATACTTACATGTGATAGGAAACGCCATATTCTTGAAGATTTGAGTTACTGGATAGCCTTTTGCAAGAGGAAACTGCACAATTAACCATTGTTTACGAGCTCTTACTTGCGATACGAAACGACACCTAATGGCAGCGGCCGCGCGTCAACTAGTTTTATATAACGTGTATGGTCATATGGTCAACGTAAATTGGCAGAGGGGTTCGCCCAGCCTTGCCATCCCGTACTGAATGCTTTAAGGTTTAAAAGGACTTAAATCCCTTTGGCTTCCTGGTAAAAGTCATTGGTCTGGCTGTATGGTCTTCTAAACATTTGCTTTTGTTTTTAACAATAGAGAAAAATTTTAAAAAGTTAAAAAGTGGTTAAAAGGAAAAAAGCGCGGGAAATTGGACGTGGCGGTCGAAATCTTTTTCCTTGCAAATTTTTTACTTAATTTTGACTATTAAAATTGGATCAGTTGAGTATTTGTAGTGTAAATATTTTGTAATTTTATTTTATTTGTATTTGTGTATAGTTTCTTCTATATTTGGTAAGTGTTATACATATTTTTTAAATGTAATTCTATATGAGCAAGCCACCCGATATTGCGTTGGGGGACTTAGGTATTGACCTAAGTCCCCCAGTGGCGTATAATGTTCAAATCCCTGACAGTGAAATGGAAACTGATGCGTCAATTAGTAGTCAACAATCAGTTTCAAGAAAGAGATGCAGATTAAATAGAGTTTGTCGACATTGTAATAAAAAGAGAAAGAGGACCTCGAAACTTATTGAAACTGAAGTTGAAAATCAATGTCTATGTCACTCTGTCTCCCCAAAAACAACCAGTGAGGCTTTCAAAGAACCAGTTCCAGTGCCAATGTCGTCAGAATCGACTAATTCTGCTCATAAAACTGATCAAAGTTCTTCCTCGTCAGTCCCTCAGATCACTCGAATTGGTAGGAAAGAATATGTATCAACAGATGCATCCCCCTACGTTGTCCATGTACAAAGGGTAACTGCTACTCCAAATGATGGTACAACTTTACACCCTATGTCGTTTGGTAATTATTTAAAAAAAAGTAACTTTAAAAATATTATCTCAGGGAGTGTTAAAAGGATTGGTCGGAATAGGTGTACCGTATCATTCTCTACACCGGAAGATGCAAATAGTTTTGTAAGTAGCAGTAAACTGACAGACTTTAAGCTTCGTGCTTTTATACCAACTTTTAGTGTTGTAAGATTGGGCTTAGTAAAAGGTATACCTGTAGAATGGACACCTGAAGAAATCAAGGAAAATGTGACAGTACCTTTTGGTTGTGGCCAAATCCTTAAAATAAGAAGGCTTAACTATAAGTCTATTGACAATGGGAATGTGGTGTGGAAACCATCACAGTCCGTTGTATTTACATTTGATGGTCAGGTCTTACCAAAACGGATTTTCATTTGTTATAATGCACTTCCAGTTGAAATATACACTTACCCTACCATACAATGTTTTAATTGTTGTCGGTATGGGCACACTAAAAATTTATGTCGTTCAAAACCAAGATGCTTTAAATGTGCCCATGATCATAAAGGAGATGATTGCAATATTGATGAAACTTGTGCAATATGTGTAATATGTTCTGGGCATCATTATGCCACCAATAAGATATGTCCAGAGTTCAACAGACAAAAAGAAATTAAACTCTCTATGTCTCATAGCTGTCTCTCATATGCAGAAGCTAGTAAGCTTCACCCTACAATATCCAAACCTTATGCTGATATTGTTGCTTCTCAAAAAGAAAATGTACATAGGCAAGTACCATCAGAGTCCCATAAAACAACATACAAAAAGACAGTTAATTTAAAGCCTCATATAATACCAGCATTTTCAAAGGGATTTGATAAAGCGGCTCATAGCGCTATTATAAAAGAATGGCAATTGCCTTCCCCAGCTGATGGTTGTGCATTAAGCGATAGGAAAAATGGGAATTCTGAGGATAAAGTTATTAACACAATAGTTACATTACTAAATACATTTATTTCAACAAATTCTTTGAAACCGTCCAACGTAGCAATTATAGTAGAATTGATTAATAGTTTAATGTTCAATAATGGATACAACAATCCTTCAGTGGAATTGCAGGAGTATAACATCTAAAAAAGGTGATTTGATCTATATGATAAATAAATATAACCCTGTTATAATTGCACTCTCTGAGACTTGGTTGAAACCAGGCTTTATTTTTAATATCCCTGGGTTCACTTGTGTCAGAGAAGATAGGCTTGATGGATATGGTGGTGTTGCCATATTAGTTAAAAATAGCATTCCTTTTAAGCAACTGATTTTACCTTCCCATAACTTAGATAATTATAACTCTGTAGGAATTAGATTGGATAATAATATTTCAATTGTTTCTGTATATATCTCTCACCCCACCCCTGAAATATTAACTAGTGGTGTAGATTCTCTTTTTACTGCTTTATCTTCTCCTTACATTGTTCTGGGGGATTTCAATTCCCATCACCAGTCTTGGGGATGTGGGATTTCAAACAGTAATGGTGATGACCTTTTAGAAATAATTGACAAGCATAACTTATGCTTATTAAATTCTGGTGCTCCCACTCGACGAACAAACCCAGACGAAAATATAAGTGCAATTGACTTATCAATATGTACTCCTTCGTTAGCTGCATTAATGTCCTGGTCCCCTCTCTCTTCAACTTATGGAAGTGATCACTATCCCTTGATAATATCTTGCCCAATTAAAAAGCCCCCTGAACACACTTTCATGCCTCGGCTTAAATATAAACTATATAATGCTGATTGGGAAAAGTTCAACCATATTGTTAATTCAAAGTTATCTGAGTTACCAAATGTTTCTCAAAATGGAGTTGCAGACTGTTCTAATGCATTGGCCTCATGTCTTTTAGATGCTGCAAATGAAACATTCCCCATTAAAAATAAATGCAGTAGTAAAATCCCATCACCCCCGTGGTGGGATAGTGAATGTACAAATGCTGCTAAGAGCCGAAAAAATGCTGAAAAAAAGTACAGTCAAAATATGTCGATAGAAAATTATGAAAATCTTTGTAGTGTTATAAAAAATACAAAAATTTTATTAAAACAGAAAAAACGTGATGGTTGGAGATCATTCTGTGCTTCCCTTTCTCCAGCAATATGCCCATCTGTTGTTTGGCGTAATATTAAACGTTTTCGATCCGCATTTAACCCAATACGTTTCAATACTATTTCTCCATTACTGGCTAATAATTTTATGAATAATTTGGCTCCTGCATCGGTTGTAGAGTCATGTCAAATTAATTTAATTAACCAATCTTGTGATACTGATCTTGATGCTCCATTCTCATTGGATGAATTAAAAGGTGTTCTTAGCAATGTACATGATAGCTCTCCTGGAGATGATGGAATACCATATTCTTTTTTTGTACATTCTAGTGATGATACTTTAAAATACTTTTTAAATTTAGTTAATAAGGTCATTGAAAGTGGAGAAGTTCCTGACTCATGGCGGTCACAAATAGTAGTACCTATTTTAAAGCCTGGTAAAGACACAACAAATTCTTCTTCGTATCGACCTATTGCACTCAGTTCTGTTTTGGCAAAATTAGCAGAGCATTTAATTAAGAATCGTTTGGAATGGTATTTAGAAAATAAGTCATTACTTGCAAATAGCCAATATGGCTTTAGAAAAGGTAGGAGTACCATGGATAGTGTAAGCATTTTAGTAACTGATATTCGTTTAGCTTTTTCAAATAATGATTCCCTTTTAGCTGCATTTTTGGATATTCATGCTGCTTATGATAATGTTATTATTTCTGAATTAATCAAAAAATTGATACTTTTAAAGGTACCAAATTCTATCATTAAGTTTATTATGGCTATGTTATATGAAAGATATATTTATTTAGATCTCAAAGATGGCTCTAGGATAACCAGAACAATTAATAAAGGCTTACCTCAAGGCTCCGTGTTAAGTCCTATATTATACAATATCTATACCTATGATCTTGATTCATCACTAAATGGTATTAGAATTTTACAGTATGCAGATGACTTACTTTTATATACCATTAACAAATCAGTTGAACATGCTTCTAAACAAATGAATAACTCTTTAAAAGTACTTAAAAAATGGTTAGATCAAAATGGGTTGGAATTATCTGCTTCCAAGAGTTCAATTGTTTTATTCAGTAGGAAACGATTAACTCCAATAATTGAGATTTTCTATGATAATGATCAAATTCCTGTTAATTCAAGTGCAAAATTTTTAGGAGTTATTTTAGATTCTAAGCTTTCTGGTAATCAACACTGTGACTATGTTGCAGCGAAATGTGAGAAAATCCTTAATATGATGCGATGTCTGGCAGGTGTATGGTGGGGTTCCCATCCAGCAACATTAAAATTGATTTATAATGCCCTTATTAGAAGCTTGTTGGACTATGGTACATTCTTACTAGAAGGTGGAAATATTACTGCATTCAAGAAATTAGATTCTATCCAATATAAATCTTTGAGGTTAATCTTAGGTGCTATGAAGTCGTCTCCTATCAATGCCATGCTGGTGGAGTGCTGTGAGCCTCCTCTATGTTTAAGAAGACAACTATTATGTGATAGGTTTCTATTTAAAAACTACCAATATTCCAATCATCCCCTTTTTATAAAATTAATGAAACTTGATGAACAAATACGAATAAATAAATACTGGACTCATAAACCTTCCTTATGTGTTATAGTTAGTTATAGGAAACTTCTAGCCATTGAGGCTCCAATTTGCCACAGTCGTATTTTACCTTTGTTTTGTAACTCTTACAAATCCTTATGTTTAAATCCGCTTGTATTTTATGATGTTGGGGTTCAGAAACATGATATTGGTGCCAAGTACATATTTAAGCATATTAGTAATGAGCTCTGGCAAGATGCACATTTCATTTTTACTGATGCTTCTAAAACATCCAATTTAGAAAATGTAGGAATAGGTGTATATCACCAACAATTTAACATTGTTCAGAAAATAAAATTTCCACCTGAGACATCTATTTTTACAGGGGAATGTTTTGGAATCTTCAAGGCTTTAGAATACATTCTTCTCATGAAACTAAAAACTACAGTTATATTTACAGACTCTAAAAGCACTTTGCAGGCTATTCAAAAGTACCCATTTAAAATGAAGCCTTGTTATCCAGTTATTTGCGATATCAGGACGAAGCTTTTAGAATGTCAGTTTCTAGGATATTCAGTTTCACTAGCTTGGATTCCAAGCCACCAAGGTATTAGTGGTAATGAAAAAGCTGACCAGTTAGCAAAAGAAGCAATTAGATCCGGTGATGTCTTTCCTTATGTAAACTTCTGCCATGATTTGATAAGTCTGGCTGATACCCATCTTCAAGATTCTTGGAGTAGGTGTTGGACAGATAGCAGTAACAAAAGAGGAAATCAATACTTCCGAATCCAACCAAATATATTAAACAAGCCATGGTTTCATAAGATTAATTCCAGTAGAACTACTATCAGCATTATTACTCGCATGCGTCTTGGTCATGTTTGTACTTTGGCCCATTTGGCTAAAATGCAAATTGTTCCAAGTGATCTTTGTGAATGTGGGGCTGGCGTTGGAGACTTGGATCATTTATTCTTCTCTTGTTCCTTATATGACCGTTCCTCTTTCATGGACTCATTGATAAAACATCAGGTTCCACTTCCTACACGTATTTCTTGTTTATTAATGTATCCTAATAAATTTTTTGACATGCTATCTGCATTCCTAAAACACAACAATATTAAGATTTAGTTATGCTGTATGTATTTATATTTTCCATACCTAATATTATTATATTCCTAATCTCTTACCTACAAAATCCTTTACTGATCCTACTTTCCATTCGCGTTCCGTTCCGTTCCTTGAAAAATATACCATTTCCTAACCTTTTACCTGACACTGACTAAAGAAAAACTTCTCTTTTGCCATAAAAAAAAAAAAAAAAAAAAAAAAGTGGTTAAAAAACCAACAACGAAAAAAGCGCGGGAACTTCACATAGTAAAGGCGGGCTCTTTAAAATATTTTATTTGTAATTTTTTAATTGTAGTCAGTTACTTAATAAAACACAAACAAAAGAGGTATATAACATATAGGCATTAAATAATATTATAAGCAGATATGGGGAAGCGGAGTTCGAGAAAAAGAAAAAAAAAGGAGGATGAACCGGAGTCTGGTGATGCAGATAGGGAGACAGATGAGGTAAGGTTGGTAGAAACGGATATGTCCTCTTCGGACAGTGATGAAGAAATAAGCAATGCAGATAGGTACAAGCCTTATTATGTTACTGACTATATACGCAGATATCCGGAAGAAATTAGCGGCACTGAATTTGTGGTTTTTGTTGAGTCATCAGACATCCAGAAACCAATTGGAACAAGAGATCTTCTTTCTTTGTCAACTTGTTTAAAGCGCTTTAACAAAGGCGTCAAATTTTTAAGAAATATCAATAAGTTTAAGATAGGTATTTATTTTGAAAAACCAGACTTGGCGAATGCCTTTTTAAATAATAATACCTTCTTGAAAGAATACAAATTCAAAGCCAGTATTCCTGCTGCTACAACTGAGGTGTCCGGAGTTATAAGAAATGTACCTACCATTATATCAAACAAGAGAATATTTACTATGATAACAAGTACAAAAAAAATAATAACAATAAAAAGAATAATGAAAAAAATAAATGTGACTGAGGGTTTTATATTACAACCTACAACTACAGTAATAGTGACATTTGCCACTTCCATTTTGCCAAATCATATAGATATTGGTGGTTGGAGACATGATGTGTCTCAATATATACCACCAGTTAAGCAATGTTACAAATGTTTGAGATACGGACATTTGGCAAAATATTGTAAAAATTCTGAAAAATGTAGTATATGTAAAGAAAATCATAACTATAAGACTTGTACAGTTTCTATCGAAAAAGCTACTTGCATTCATTGTGATGGCAATCATACTAGTGTGTCTCCAATATGCCCAGTTAAAAAACAGAAAATCATTGAAAATAGAAATAAATATAAGCCTGCTTCTTATGCAGATATTACAAATCCTTTAAATTTTCCCAAATTAGAAAGTAAGACAAAAAAATAATGTAGATTTGTTTACACTGCTCAATACTGACAGCAAGTGTCTCTCATTATTAGTTGAAACCATAACTAAATGTGTTTCTTTGCATAATACTCAAAATACTTCTATAAATTCTAAAAGTGTTTTAGAGGTCTTAAAAAATACTTTTGGTAAGCAATCAAATCCCCACAATTCACCCCCAATCAATTGAATATCGTACAGTGGAATGCTCAAAGCTTATTAAGCAATCAACTTATTTTTACGAAATTTCTTTATGACCATTTTATTCATATCGCAATTATATGTGAAACATGGCTAAAGCCTCAGAAGCAGTTTAAAATCAAAGGTTATCATATTGAACGTAATGACTGTGGCAACAAGCATAATGGTGTTGCTATTTTAATCCATACATCACTAAAATATCAAAAAGTAACATCTTATTTTGACAACTCTCTCCAAACAATTGTAATACATTTAGAACTAAATCAGAACACTATTTCAATAGCCAGTATATATTGTCCAACAAATTGTATTCCCAATTTCTCTAAAAATAAGTTTAAACATTTCTTGAATTCTCTCCATAGGCCGACGATTATAGCTGGTGACTTCAATGCTCATCACTCAATTTGGGGATGTCCGTTATCGGATTCCAGAGGTAAGGATATTCTTGAGTGTTTAGATGAATGCAATTTAGTCCTGTTGAATGATGGTCAGGTCACAACTGTCGGTTCTCATTCTTGGAGACCCAATGGTTTGGACTTGACTATGGTATCTCCTTCATTAGCTCTTCGCTGCGAATGGTCAGTACACGACGATCCATTGGGCAGTTATCATTTGCCAACATTTACTAAGATTACATTCAATAGTAGTTCACAATGTTTTAACTCTCAAAACAATTTTCAGGATGAAAATGATTTTAACAATCGCATTAATCATAGATTAGTTGATTGGAAGTTGTATTCTTCAACTGTTAATAAGGATTTAGATAATTTTCAATGTAACCCTATTAGTAATCCAATAGATTCATACAACTCTTTTTGTCAAATCATTTTGACAGCTGCACAAAAGTCAATTCCCTCTCGTACCTCTCGGTCCGAATCACGTAACATTGCTACTCAAAACTTAAAATCAAAATATCGAACAGTTCCTTGGTGGAATAGTAATTGCGCTAAAGCTGTCCAGGAAAGCAAGCAAGCCTATCTTGATTTTAAGAATAATCCTTCTCAAGAAAAATATATTAATTTCAAAAGATTACAAGCTGCTAAAAAACTTACCATTAAGAGAGAAAGACTAAGTAGTTGGATAGAATTCTGTACAAAATTAAATCGATTGACACCAGTTTCAGTAGTATGGGGTAACATGAGAAAACTTACACATAAAACATATAAAAAGCAAAATAGTGATTTTTCGTGGGTCAGTGATTTTTTACGTAAATACACGCCTGACTTTGTGCAAAATAACAGGCCAATTGTGAAGGACAATAGTTTACCAGATAATCAGTCATTCCTCACTGATCCATTTTCTTTTGACGAATTAACTGCAGCTCTGAAATCTAGAAAAAACACTGCTTGTGGATTAGATAGTTTATCGTACAAGATGTTTCAGCTACTTAACACTGACAATCTTTATAAGCTTTTACAAATTTATAATATTTTATGGCAAGATTGCACAATTCCTCCTAATTGGAAAATGGACTGCTTGGTTCCTATTTTAAAACCTGGAAAAATTGCATCTCATCCCGATTCTTATCGTCCTATCGCTTTAACGTCTTGTGCTGGTAAATTATTTGAACAGCTAATCAAACAAAGATTGGAATTCTTCATAGAAAAGAACTCAATTTTACCTTTAAACCAGTTTGGGTTTAGGCGAGGACTTTCGGCTCAAGAAAGCTTAGCACATTTTTTTTTGGACGTCACTACAGCTCAAAAGAATATGGAGTATACAATAGCAGTGTTTTTTGATATAGAAGGTGCATTTAATAACGTTAATCATGGTATTTTGTTTGAATCTCTATTATCTTTCTTACCTGTAAAAATTGCTTATTGGATATATGCTTTTCTCACGGATAGAAAAGTGTATGTCAAAATAGATAATAAATTTTTAGGCCCTAGATTTTCGAGCAAAGGTGTATGTCAAGGAGGCATCTTGAGTCCTATTCTGTATATTTTGTATATAAGAAAACTAAATTCCATTCTTAATAATAATTTAGTCAACAATCTTCAGTTTGCTGATGACCTTGTCATTTATTGTAAAGGTACTAATGTATTAGATATTCAATTAACATTAAATAATAATCTAGTGAAGCTGGCAGATTACTTCTCAGAACTTGATTTAAATGTTAGCCTTTTAAAAAGTAAAGTTGTAATATTTTGCCCAAAATTCAGTTCTCTACCTCTAATTAATATTACATACAGCAATCATACTTTGCCTATTGATAATTCAGTTAAATTCTTGGGTGTTATTTTTCACGAAAATCTTACGTGGGATTTATATGTTGATTGCTTGGTGAGCAGAGCTTTAAAAGCCACTAATGTAATTAGGTCCGTTACTGGATTGAAATGGGGTGCTGATCCTAAAATTGTGTTAATGCTTTATAAAGCTTTGGTCAGAAGTCATTTTGAGTATGCTTTCTTTTGTTACGCTTCCGAGCCAAAATACATAGATATTATTGATAAAATACAGAATAAGAACTTACGATTAATACTAGGTGCTATGAACACTTCCCCAATAAATTCTATGCAGATCGAATGTCATTTACCACCAATGGTTATTCGCTTTGAATTTTTAAAACTTAAATTTCTTTTTAAACTCTTATCACGTTCGAATAATGATCTTTTAAATAAATTAAATGTATGTTCCACTAACACTTTTCTTTCAAAGAATTTCTCACATTTTATAAGTTTAAAAGAACAATGTAATATATTTTGTAGTACTACTTTACATTGTTATAGTGGCTCATATGCTAGTAAATTCTGTGACATTCATATTGTCCTACATAAAGATTTTAAAGATAAATATGATGTTTACGAAAGTCTACAGGCTTATAATGATTATCGATCAATTTATACAGATGGTTCAAAGACGAATGTAAGTGTTGCAGTAGCTATGTATGATACAGGTAGTAAAACTGGACATAGTTTTAAAATGTGCCAAAATGCCAGCATATTTTCTGCTGAGGCGAATGCTATAATTGTAGCTCTTAACTACATTCAACAGTTCAGCCAATACAAAAAATGGATTATTATTACTGACAGCATGAGTGTGTTGATGGCTTTGAGAAATCCTTCCTTTTCATCAGTCACAAATCATTTAATATATAATATCCGAGATCAGATACATCATTTAAAAATAAATTATCAAATAGACATTATATTATTTTGGACTCCAGCTCATATCGGTGTATATGGAAACGAGGAAGTAGATAAACTGGCCAAAACTATGAACACTCTAGACGTACCTATAAAAAACATATCAATTTCATATACTGATTGTACAGCTCTAATCAAGAAAGAAATATTGAAGCTATGGGAAGAACACTGGAATAGTACTTTGCTCATAAAAGGGAAGTGGTATCGAGAAATAAATAATAAAATAAAACAACCCTGGTTCAATAGACACAATTACATAAACAGAAGATTTTTTACTATTATTTGCCGTTTGCGAATTGGGCACGGTCGATTCAATGACCATTTGTACCGGCTAGGCATGACTTCTTCCCCATCGTGCAACTGGTGCAACACCACCTTACCTCAATCTCTGCATCACCTTTTTTACGAATGTCCAATTTTTGCCCTGCAAAGAAACATTTTATTAGAAGAAATTTCAAAAATAATGAAACACCAGCAAGATCTACCGCGCTCTTTACAAAAACTTCTTTCCATTGAAAAATGCTTTGAAGCAATTTATGAATATGTAACCTCTACGTTTGGCGATTTGTGAATTCAAAAGAAGAATGAATAACAATAGTTTATTGCATACAGACTAGGCTGTATGGTTGACGCCTTTGCCTTTCCCAAATGGGATAAACAAAATTAAAAAAAAAAAAAACCAACAACTTCGGACGTTTTTTGGTTGAATTTGTTTTTGTCAGTGAAATTTTGTGGTAAAAAGGAACATTAACTTCTGAACTCGAAATATTTGATCAATTTGACAATGGCATCGGCATCGGACGAAACTATCTCCGAAATGCAAGACGAAGAACCAAGAAAACCTGTGTGCTTAATTATTTTAGGTTAGAAATGTTTACCTCTTTTTGTAAATCCATGAATTTGAAAAAAGCCCAAATAAACAATACAAGTTAGTTATGTGGTATAGTTCCTGAAACTGTAAAGATAGTTTAATTTAATAGCTTCAATGTTTTTTGTATAAAAAATTATTATCTCAATGTTTGTGGATTCTGTTTGATACGAAAAGTTAATGATTACCTCGAGAAAAATTTTGTGTGGTACTTGTTGGTGAATCTAAAGCTTCATGTTGTTAATGCTGAATCTCACTCTAAGATTAATTTTATTTCTACTTAGGTATGGCAGGTGCCGGAAAAACATCATTCACTAGACGACTTGCAAGCAAAGTTGTTGACGGTACCAGGCCGTATTTGATAAACTTGGATCCTGCGTGCAGGGAAGTTCCTTATCCAGCAAATATAGGTAACAGTAAATTCGTATCTCAAAGATAGTGCTGTCCACAAAGATGTACTGCACTTCACTTTCTAATTGTTTCTAATAGTGCAAATGGCATCCTTCCGCCAATGTTTTGTTGGTATTAAGTGTTGAGTTTCGTCTTTATGGATTTACTGTCTCTACTTATAATGAATTTCCTGAGAACTAGTTTTTCTTTTGGGGAGACTGTATGATCATGCAGCATTGGGTGAGCTGTGACTAACAAGCCTCATAGCCAAGGTCTTATAAAAGTCACAAATGAACACACTGAATACTATTTATATTTGTTTAGAATTTGCATTAGTTGCCTTAAAGATATAACGCTACACAATAACATACACAGTTTTTTTAAACTGGGACAGTACGGGGAAATCTGAAACCAAAGGCTATATATGAAAACTATTTAAAGCACTGTTAGGTTTATTTGTATAGCCAATAATAACCATTGTAAGGCAGGTAAATTTGTTGTTCTATGAAGAATCATTTTAATATATCTGACAAAGATATTTAGGACAGCCGAAGTTAATCAAATTCAATAAAATCCTTTATTTATTGGTTAAAGAGAGTTGGTTGACAAATCACAAGATATGTTCACTGAGGTTTTCAGTGAATCAAGATTTGGTCACTGGGCACCTTTAAAAAGTATTAAAAGTAGTTGAAAACACAATATCCATAGCAGGCACCACAGTTGTAAGCTGAAAAATAAAATTTCCTACTCCTGTATGACTTTGAAAATTACAAAATGTTGTAAAGTATAATATTTTGCATTATTTTAGATATAAAAGACACAGTTGATTACAAACAAGTAATGAAGCAATATGGACTTGGACCGAACGGTGGGATTGTGACAGCTCTCAACTTATTCTCCACGAAGTTTGGTCAAGTGGTGGAATTGATTGAGAAGGCGGGAAAGAAGCATAAATACTGCATTATTGATACCCCAGGTACATGTGAATGAACATATCATTATTTATTAGTAATAATGTAATTTATAGTGTATTCTGTTTGCTTTGTTTATACATATATTTTATTTCTCAGTCAATATTTTATGAAAAAGAAGCTATTGTTAGGAAATATTTATTATATTATAAGCCTTTTATTCAGACATTTAACATTCAAATTACGTTCATCAAATTTAAATAATTAATTCCCAATTCATGTCATAGAATAAATATTTTTAATTTGTTTTTTTTATTATTATTGTTATAAGTATTCATATATTTGCTGTTTGCTTTTATTTTCTATGTCTGTTTGCCATCTGGCAAAGGCCTCCTCCAACCTTTACCATTCTTTTCTATCCCTAGCCACTCTACTCCATGTTAATTATTATTATTATGATTTGTAGACAGGCAGGCAGTTTGAACAACTGATAATTGCCCGCATCCAGTATTACTCCGTTCAGCCAATCTTGCTGTCTGTAATATGTTTGTCTAACAAATTTTTAAACTTATTGACGTTTGGTGCTGAAATCACTTCTTCTGGTAGTTTATCCTGTCACAACTCTGTTGGAGAAGTGCTTGTGGGGGTTATTGTTGGAGAAACAGGTTTGTAGTTTGAGTTGATGTCCTCTCAAACGGTTGTTACTGTCTCTTCGAAGAATCTGCTTGTTAAAATCTTTTAAGTCATAGTGACCTTTTAAAATCTTGTAAGTTTCAATTAAATTAATCCTGCTACTTTTCTTATATCTTCGTCCCATCTTTTCTGTGGTCTTCCTCTCTTTCTTTGTCTATCCCACTGGTACCACTCATTTATTTTTCTACTCCATTTATTGTTTCCTCTCATATGTCCAGACCATTTCCATTTTAATCTTTTGATTTTTAGTGTTACATCCCGAACTTTGGTCTTGGTCCTGATAATGCTGCTTTCTATTCTATCGCCTTTCTTGACTCCTACCTAGCATACGAATAATTATTATTCTTTATCAATTCTTAAGTATAGTATATTTTTTCCTATATTCTTCTTACATCATATGTTTTATTATTTTACATTGCCTTTGTTTTTAATTTACTTAGATGCGTAAATAAAAAATGTGTACTTTACTGAGTATGTTGTTCACAGGTCAAATTGAGGTGTTTACATGGTCGGCATCAGGTACTATTGTAACAGAATGTCTGGCATCATCATGCCCCACAGTTGTAGTGTATGTGATGGACACAGTGCGCAGTGTATCCCCAGTTACATTCATGTCCAACATGCTGTATGCCTGTTCTATACTGTATAAGACGAGACTGCCATTTGTGGTTGTTATGAACAAGGTAATCACTTCTTGCAAAAATATTGAATGTTTATTGTCAAAGCATTCAATATAATTCTCCTTGCCAAATTAGAAGACATTGTCAGCAATTACATTATGTAGTTGATTAAAGTGAAACTAAAACATTGCCTCATTGTAGTTTTAAGGAATCCAAATGATGTTCACATCCATCTCAGCCTTAGCTTTGCTTACGATCAGGTGCATGCAATTCTTAAACAAAAAAAAAACATTAAGAACCATGATGTTTATTTACTTCATTACAAACTATACTTAGGGATTAATTTAAAGAAACAAGAAAAATATTTCCATCATCCATCTTTCCGCATGATGGAAGAATCCTCGAGATACCTGAATTGCTTTACAAAAAACCTAAAACAAGTTGGACATGCCTATGAAATTTAAAAGTTTCCCTCGATTTTCGTGGGAACCCATTACCAGATCCTGACATGGTGACAGTTGGAGCACCTCAGGAGTACCTATACTCTTTTTTGAATACAAAAAGGGGTTTGATAATTGGTTCATAATTCGTTGAGTAATTGCGTAAGAAAAATAAAGTCGAATTGAGAATCTCTTGTGAAAAACGGAACATCCTTGAGCAGAATTGAAATAGTTATCAGCATTATAAACAAACTTCATTCTATTATGCCGAGTCTATGTTTAATTAGTCTATGTTAAATGAACCTGTTGCTACGATACATAAAGTACATTTTGTGTATCACTGTTATAGACTGATGTAGTCGATCACGCTTACGCCGTGGATTGGATGCGCGACTTCGAAACATTCCAAGAAGCTTTGGATGCGGAAGGCGATGGGGAGGGGGGCAACTCGTACATCGGAAACCTAACGCGGTCCATGGCCCTGGCGTTGGACACATTTTATGCCGATCTCAAGTGCTGTGGAGTTAGCGCACACACAGGCAGTGTTGGTATTTTATAAGATGTATTAATTGTATTAATAATCGTAGTCATATATATTCCACATGGAAACGTTAGCTACATTTGATGTAAAATACTTCTAAGTTGATCCCTCATTCCTGCTGAGGGTCTAACTGCTTCCCCTAGTTTTTCCTCTCAAAGAATTCCTCTTCTCTTTTGCTCCTTGCTGCCGCGCGCAGACTGGACGGTCTAACTAATTACATAACAGAATATTCAGACAGTAAATGCGGCTGAGCCTGCTCTTTCTGTCTGAATTCAGATTCAGACAGTGTTACTCTTATTACACTATGCTGCATAGACTTAGAATAAATATCAAGATGTGGCTGACCCCAGCTGAGCCACAAAAAAAAAGATTGTTTGAGCCACACGGATCTCAAAAACGAAAAGACATAGCGTAAATCTGTTTGCTGATATAGATAGGTTGCAGTTTGTCATAGTTTGTTGGATAAGTATTAGTGCTCATCGCGCTCACGTTTAAGGGCTGCGTGACTCAGCTGGGGCAACATTGCCCCAGCTTAGCCACACGGATATGGAACGGCATAGCGAAAATCTGTTTTCTGATATAGATAGGCGGCAGTTTGTCGATCTACCGTTTCAGAGCTCATCTGCAGCAAATTTGTTGCAACTAAGCCAGCTGGATCTCCATATAAGCAAACAGATTTTCGCTGTCTTTTCGTTTTCGGGATCCGTGTGGCCCAGCTGGGGTAACTTTATACCAGCTGAGCCACAAATATCTTTGAAACGCGCAAACGACAAACTCTGAAACTTACTGACAAACTCAGACAAATGACATAACAACGGCATACTCAATCTATTTTCTACAGTTTTTTGTGGCTCAGTTGGGGCAGCCACACAATATCAAATGGTGTAATAAGCTCTAAAGTACTCTCCATGAGGAAATATTATCATAAAGAACAGTAAAGAATCTGTCGTATTCAGAATCTGCCCAACCCAGAATTTGTCCTAAACGGAACAATTGTAAATAAACATTATTATTAATTCAGTTATACAATTAGTATCACTTATATTTTATAGTTGATTTCATTTGCACCTGTTTGTTTTTTGTTGTGAGGTATATTTAGTAGAAACTATCTTATCTTTCTCTACAGGGCTTGGACGAATTTTTCAAACTGATTGACGAAGCAGCTGTAGAATATGAAAAGTGAGTATTTCTAGCTTTCCTTTGTACTGAATTCATCATCAACATCAACTTAACCCATGTCTCACTGCTAAGCATGGATTACTCCTTATATTAGGTAGTTGTCACACCGACGACGGCGAGGAAACGACACTATCGGCTATTTTCTCGCTCTAGAAACGTACAATAGATACATTCCGTGTAAACAAAAGAGTTGCATATATAAATAGTTGATCGCTGACTGTTCATACTGCCGGCGAGGACTCGCTTCACTAGTTCGTCGCTGAGCGATAAGAGCTATCAAAGATATACTAGCTTAGCGATACTTGCTCAGCGATCAGAACTCGCGCCGAGAGAGCAAACAATGGTTATATCTCTACAGTGCACGTATTTTTTTTTATTATTAATGTCAAACAATCATTTGTATTATCATTGTTGTCTATTTCAGACGACGATGTTGATGATATTTTATGATAGCATTAGAGTAGTGGTAGCGACAATTCTGAAAAAACGCGAGTGGCGCGAGTATTCACCCGTCTTACTCGCTTATAGCCCAGCCGACAAAACTTTTGGAACTACACACTCGCTTTCCGCTGCTCGCCAACTCGTTTCTAATTCTAGTTCTTCTCGCTTCTCGTTTATCGTCGGCAGTGAGACAACTGCCTTATGAGGAGGAATTGTCCTGCTATATCTCATTAGCCGGACAAGTTGAAGCAGGGTAGGCTGTAATTACGTTAAACTTACCACGTCCACGGGTAGGATGGAAACAGCAACACATGTACCGCACGATGTACAGTAAGCGCTACGGCAAGTTTTACATTTTCACTACGGCAATCACAGCTATTACAATACAAGTGACAAGAGTGGCCCAAAGGTCAAACAAAACAGAGGCGCGTTCAGAGCCTTTGTGCGTGGTACAACTTTTCGCTCTAACCCCGTTCAATGCCTTCGAGCGTGACGCGCGGGTGAAACAATCGGCCCGTTCAAGACCTTAGAATTTCAGAGCGAGTTACAACCGAACAACCATCGAATTTGGTGACTGTATAACGCTCTGACGTTTGTTACTGAAATACTCATATTTGGATTGGATGATATTCGGGCTTTTCTCTATTGCGTCATTTGCTAGAAAGAGAGAGAAACGAGAAATTCATATGAAAGATACTGTTGCAACGCGTTCAACACCTGAGAGTGAGTTAAAAAACAATCGAAGAACTACACTCCAAGGCTCTGAATGCGCTCTAGTATAGCTTTGATGCGGCGCTTACTGGACTATCTGTATATCTTGCATATTTAAATCATACAATATCTTTATGCAGAGATTACAAAGCAGATTGGTTGCAAATGCGCGCTGAGAAATTAGAAGAGCAAAGAAAACAAATGGAGGAGTTGAAATCGGGAAAAATGGGTATGTTTTTTTTGTGTTAACATATTACAATCCGGTTTTTATAAATACATCTTTAAATACGTTGCTTTAATCAGAAAACGGTATATTATCTTTAATAAAAAATTAATGGCTGATTTTTAAATTGTCAGCTAAATCTTTTTACAGGAGCGCGTTCAGAGCCTTCGCGCGAAGTACAACTTTTCGCTCTAACCCCGTTCAATGCCTTCGAGCGTAACGCATGGGTGAAACAACCGGCCCGTTCGAGACCTTAGAGTATCAGAGCGAGTTACAACCGAACAAACGTCATATTTGATGGTTGTAAAACGCTCTGACGTTTATTACTGAAATACTCTTACGTGATTGGATGATATTAGCGGCCATAATCTATAATTACCGGAGGGAGACTGTACCAGGGTCGTGTGCTTGGGTACCTCCGTCTTACCTATTTCTGCCGCAAAGCAGGAGTGCTTGCATTGCTGTGTTCTGGTTTGAAGGGTAAGATATGGCACTGAAATTACTGGGTACCGTGACTTTACATCTTAAGTCACAAGTTGGCAACGTACACAGTGGCCCTTGTGGGAGTTGCAGTTTTACTGCGAATCTCACAGGAGCCACATGTATTATAGGTGACTGTTACTGTGGGGGATTGGTCAGGTATAATTTTCGGGATAATTAAAATAAAACGTCTGGTTCCCGTGAATGTAAAAGTGTATATTAAAAACGTAATAAAGTGGGTGTACAAAAAAATTAAATGCTTGGACTTGTAATCAGATACCCTACACTTAATGGAATATTATGAGCAACAGCACGGAGAAACATTGCTAATTTGGTTGGACCAGGAGTTTTGCGCGAACATTCCCCCGGGCGTTGGAAGCCTGCCTTTCAACCACAATCCTCTGCCTCCGAGAAGACTGGCAATGGACAAATCTTGGAAAATGATCTGCGTAACAGGCCACTAGATGTCTTTACGTCGGCAACTCGAACCACGCCGTCTGTACCAGGATGCGTAGCCACAATCCGACCCATTTTCCATTTTAGTGGGGGGAGGTTATCCTCTTTCAGAAGAACTAAAGAATTGAGCTTCAAGGCGCCTTTGCAATCGCGCCATTTTGTTCGAATTTGTAGCTCCGATATATATTCTTTGCTCCATCTTCTCCAAAAGTGTTGTCGGAGAAGTTCTATTCGTTGAAATCTGGATAAGGAGTTGATGGATTGATTTTCATAACTAGGTGACGGCAACGATGTCATAGGGCGTCCAATTAAAAAATGTCCGGGTGTTAGCGGTGAGAGATCCTCTGGGTTCGATGAGAGGGGTGTCAGTGGTCTGGAGTTCAATATGGCTTCTATTTGAGCCATTACGGTATATAACTCTTCGTAGGTGAGATGACAAAGACCCAACACTCTATTTAAATGATGTTTGGTCGATTTAACACCAGCTTCCGCAAGGCCAGCAAAATGAGGAGAATACGCTGGGATAAAATGGAAGTTGATTCCATCTTTAGCCATTTCTTCGGAAACCGAATCACAACTTGTCTTTAGAAATTTCGAAAGATCATTAAATGCACCAACAAAAGAGGTGCCATTATCAGAGAAGATATTTTTCGGCTTCCCTCTACGGGAGATGAATCTCCTTAATGCCATTATAAAAGTGTTGCTCGTTAAATCACCAACTAGTTCAAGATGAATTGATTTTGTTGAAAAACAAACAAATATCGCAATGTAAACTTTAACTAATTTACTGCCACGACCTTGACGAACAGCTGATTGAATTGGACCTGCGTAGTCCAAACCAATGTTTTCGAAGGGAAAACTAGCTAGAAGTCGCTGCTGTGGTAAATCACCCATAATTGGACTTACGGTCTTACCTTTAAATCGACAACAAAGAACACATTGTCGACAGCACATTCTAGCTAAGTTGCGACCTCTTATGGGCCAATACGTATCTCGTATGGACGCCAGCAATAGCTGTGGCCCAGCATGAAACAATTTTTTATGCTCATTATTGAAAAGTAACTTAGAGAAATGATGGTTAGACTGAATGAGTATAGGATGTTTTTTACTATAAGGATAGTCTGAATGCTCTAACCTACCACGAATACGCATTATCTTATTCTCGTCGAGGAAAACGTTGAATTTATTTAGTTCACTTTTCTTAGGTAAAGGTTTACCATCAAGCAATAATTTGTAGTCTTTAAAAGATTGATTCTGAGATGTACGAATAATTAAATTTAGAGCCCTGTCCAATTCATAAGTACTGAGAGGACCACAATAAAGTATTTTCCTGCACGCATCAATAAAGCGCGAAACATAGGCTACTGTTCGTTGAAGTCTTAAAAAGTTAGAAAAACGGGTAAAATCTATCAATTCATTTAATGTATTGTCATCAACTAAAACGTGTAAGGTAACATCAGATTTGATCTCAGGTAAAATTTCATTACAATTTACTATATTTGAAGGCCAAAATGACATATCATTTTTTAAAAATCTTGGACCAGACCACCAATCATCTAAACTAGGTAATAAGCTTATATCTACTCCACGAGACAAATAATCAGCAGGGTTTTGGTCAGTTGGAACATGTCTCCATTCACAGCCACCAGTCTTATCTAATATCTCGGCGACTCTGTTACGAACGAAAGGCTGCAATTTACTTGGCAACATTTTCAGCCAACCTAAAACTATTGAGGAGTCTGTCCAAAAGAATGTGCGCCGCGCACTAACTCGTAGCGCAGCAACAACCTTGTCATGAATACGAACACCTACCAGAGCTCCGCACAATTCGAGCCTGGGGATGGTTGTTGGTTTTAGTGGCGACACTCGACTTTTTGCTGACAAAAGACGAACCAAAACTTGACCTTGACTATCAACGCTCCGAACATAAATACAAGCGCCGTATGCGCGTTCAGATGCGTCAGTAAAAACATGAAATTCTAGGAATTCGTATGAATCAATTAAAACTCTACGTGGTATCTGAATTTCATTTAACTTAGGCAGATTAACAATTATATCATTCCATTGCTTGCCTATGTCTGGTGATAGTTGTTCATCCCACGAAAGCTTTTGTAACCACAATTTTTGAAGTAATATTTTCATTAAAACTATACAGGGGGCAAGTAATCCCAATGGGTCAAAAACTTGTGAAATAATAGAGAGCATATCACGTTTTGTATTTTTGAAATTAGCGGGATGACTGATAGGAAAGCAAAGATGATCTGATACCGGCTGCCAACCTAGACCTAACGTTTTGGTTGGCTCAAATCCACCAATATTCAAATCAAGTGAAGATTGAGGAAAGTCGGAACCAATCACTAGCTCGATTTCATTAGACTTCCACTTTCTTAAATTCATCTGCGCTGTAGCGAGAGTTGAAGTGATTTTATGCCGTAATGCTTTAACCTCTTCAAGGTCATCTCCTCCCGTCAAAAGGTCATCGACATAGAAGTCGTGTAAAATGATCTCTGAGACTTTAATGTCGACATCCGCTAAATCTAAACCTAACTGCCGAAGACAACGAGTCGCTAGGTATGGCGCGCTAGCAGTTCCGTAAGTCACGGTGTTAAGTTGATAAGCTTGTAACGATGAAGAAGAATCATCACGCCAGATAATTTGTTGTAGATATCTATCATTGGGATGAACAACTATTTGCCGGTACATTTTTTCAACATCGGCAGCTATGATATATTTATGCTGTCTAAAACGTAACAGAATCGACACAAGATCATCCTGTACTACAGGACCTACCATTTGTATATCATTAATTGAAATACCAGTTTTCGTTAAACTACTCGCATTGAACACCACCCTTAATTTTGTGGTGGCGCTATTTTCACGCAACACTCCATGATGTGGAATATAAAGAGCTTGATCATCAATAAAATTGCATTGAGACATATGGCCTAGAGCCTTGTACTCCGACATAAATTCTTTGTACATCTCACAAAACTGAGCTTTAGACTTGAACCTACGTTCCAAAGAAGAAAAACAATGTTTAGCTCTCGATAATGATTCACCCAATTGATCAGGAGAACTCTTCAAGGGTATTCGTACACAAAATTGACCGTTCTCTAAACGTGTAACATTTTTTATAAAATGTTCTTCGCATAGTTTTTCTTCGTTGGAATGTGGTGACGAATTGCATACTTCCTCCAGCTGCCAAAATTTAGTAAGTTGTCGATCGATAGTAAAATTCAACTCATCGTCACAATCAGTGGATATATTTACAAGATTACATTTTGAAGTTTTAGAAGAAACATTACCAGTAATTGGGCCAGATACCAACCAACCAAGTTTAGTCTCACAAAGCATTGGTTGACCAGCGCCCAATTTGATTCGTTGTGGTTCCAATAAATCCCAAAAGATGTCAGCACCAAGCAGCATATCAACAGGAGCTGGTATATGAAAGTTGGGGTCAGCAAGACAAACATGAGACGGAATTTTTATTTTTAATAAATTTACCCGTGTGCCCGGTATTTTATCTGTAATTGAGGGAAGAATAAAGCAATTGATATCAACCCTGAATTTACTATTTAAAGAATTTATTACTACAGAACAAATTTTATTAATATGTGACGATGAATTGTTGATGCCTAAAATAGAATAATTATTCACCTGCTTTGCAGACAAACCCAGTTGCTTAAATAATCTTTCAGTCATTAGACATGATGTGCTACCACTATCGAGAACAGCACGAGCAACATACTCCTGACCATTCATTCCAATAATTTTAACTAACGCTGTGGATAGCAGCACGTCACCCTGCCCAACACTCGCTGAGAGTGCGAGACCCGTATCAATAACTGGCTGAGTGGAGACATTTCCATTGCCAACTGCATCGTCAGTGTTCACAGTAGTACCAGTTGAGTCTGACCGTGAGGTCATGGTACAATTATCAACGTGAATTAATGTATTATGCTTGCGACGGCATACTTTACAACCAAACTTTTTGCAATTATTAGCATAATGACCAGGGTTAAAACAATTATAACATATTTTATATTTAGGCATCAATTGTAAACGAGCTTCATTACTTAATGATAAAAAATGAGGGCAACAACTTAACCTATGGTCATCGTTACAGTCAACACATTTTTTAGATTTACTAGAAGTACCACAATTTTGTTGATTAGCATTACCAAGATTCTTTTTACCTAAATCTTGTGCTATCATGGATTTTACCTGTTTATATTGTTTTACAGTGTTTGAGTGTTTAGTAGACGTAGATGACGCTAACTCTAACGTTTCTAATATCTCAGCACGGTTTTTAATAAAGGAAATAAATACTGAAAATGTGATTTTAGAATTTTTAGACTGGCAACCTTTATACTCTTCCCATTCGCGAAAAGTTTTATTATCTAACTTGTGTGTAATGATATAGATGAGTAAAGTATCCCAGTGTGAAACAGGTTCGCCAAGACACTCAAGGGCATGTAAATTCCTATTGATAACATCAAGCAGACCTTTTAAATTGACAGACGATTCCTTTTGAACCGCGTCAATATTAAATAATGCGGAAACATGATGTTGAATTAGCAGATGCTTATTGTCAAATCGCTCGCAAAGAAGATTCCAAGCTACCGAATAATTGGCCGCAGAAAACTGAATGGAGTTGATTACCACAGCAGCAGAGCCTTCCAATGACGATCGTAAATAGTGAAATTTATTTATATCGTTCATATCGTCATTCGAATGAATAAGGCTAATAAATGTGTCGTGAAACTCTAACCAATTTGTGTATGAACCATTAAATTTTGGTAACTGAATAGTTGGTAACTTAACAAAGTTATGATTGCTAGAACGCGAACTTACCTCATCCACATTATTAGAGGTTTTATCATAATCATCAAGTATTTTTTGAGCTTGAGCTAATATTTTGTAATAAAGAGATTCAAACTCACTGCGCTCCATTAACTGACTGTCAAAATTATCAGTGCTGCACTCCAATGACAATTGCACCTCATCATATTGACTGTATAATGCATCAAGTTTTTTATAACGAAGTTGCAATTCGCTTACCTCAGTGGGGCTCAACGAAGAAGGTTTTAAAGTATTCAAATAATTCGAAAACACGGTGACCTTTCCTTTAAAACTCGCACGTTTCCGAATAAGCTCCTTATCCTCTGACATTGCGTAAGCTGGTATTTACCATCAACCTGGAATGTATACAATTAAAAATATTATAATCAATTTATATTATAATAACAAATGATGCAGCCTGTAATTACGTTGAAAGTTTTAATAAACTGACTGTAAATATGACATTATACCTATCTGAATACAAAACTTATTATTATATAATCATAATTATCTAAATACTGATTTAGAATTTACAATCAGATATACGTTTCAATAATTGTTACCAAACTACAATAAATTAGTACAATAATTACACTATTTCTATTGTCTATTTGTGATTAATGTGATTACATAACTGTCTCAGTAACTATTTTTAGTATGTTGCAAAGTAAAATTATGTAGGTGTACTCACTTCGAATATCTACTCTTTGACAATATACCTAAATTAAAATCATCAAAGACACTGATCAGTTAATATTGTTAAGTACAAATAATAACCACTCACAAAGAAATTAAATAACAATAATAGGTTTTTAGAATGTACTAACCTGGTAAATTACGGCTGGCTTACACAATACACTTTATATTATTATTATTATTGTTTTTATTTTATACCTGTAAAGAATGTTGGGTGGACGAACTTAATAACAAGTATGCTTTATAGATTATTATGTGTAAATTCAGACCACTGAAGATTCCAAGTTCTTCTTAATGACGCAGTAGAATTGAACAATCACACTCGGGCTTGATTATGATATCCAGTGTCCACCAATTCTTTTCCAATCCATAAACTTATTCGCTGATCGGAGTAAATATCCTTTAAAACTCCTTATCCAGGCTCGAAAGGACCATGTGGGGGATTGGTCAGGTATAATTTTCGGGATAATTAAAATAAAACGTCTGGTTCCCGTGAATGTAAAAGTGTATATTAAAAACGTAATAAAGTGGGTGTACAAAAAAATTAAATGCTTGGACTTGTAATCAGATACCCTACACTTAATGGAATATTATGAGCAACAGCACGGAGAAACATTGCTAATTTGGTTGGACCAGGAGTTTTGCGCGAACAGTTACCACTTACCATCAGGTGGGCAGTTTGCTTGTTTGCCAACTTAGTAGCAATAACAAAAGATATGTCATCTGCTAGAGAGAGAGAGAGAAATAAGAATTCATGTGAAAGAGGGAGATAAAAGATTTTGTTGCTGCAATGCGTTCAACACCTCAGAGCGAGTTAAAACAACCGAACAACTACACCCAGGAGCGCGTTCAGAGCCTCTTATAATCATATAAATTTTTCAGTTTTGTTTTTCGATTATTTTGTTTTGATGAATTTTTATTTCTCTCTCTGCTATCTATAGGATGACATTTTAGATTATGGCCTCCAATATCATACAAACGCGTAAGAGTATTTCAGTAATAAACGTCAGAGCGTTTTACAACCATCAAATTCGATGGTTGTTCGGTTGTAACTCACTCCGACACTCTAAGGCAGGGGTCGGCAACGTTTTGCTATAGCAGGGCCACAAATGTTGCCAGAGTATCAGTGCGGGCCGCACCTATTTTTTTATATATACGGACATGTATTTTTTATATTTGAAATAAAACTCATATTTACATTTTTAATCATTTATTTATATAATCATGTCTATTTAAATTGAATGGACCGCACCACATTTCGCAACGCAACCTGCTTGCGTTTAGGAATCACCTGCGTGGTCCCCCACCGCTGTCGTTGTGGAGATATGGTGGATGCCTTTGGTCACCACGGTCTTTCTTGTCTCAGAAGCGCCGGCCGAATTCCAAGACACGCCGAGTTAAACGACATCCTTCGTCGGGCACTTGCCTCCGCCGGAGCACCGGCCATCCTCGAACCCAACGGTTTAGTGCGCGACGACGGTAAGAGGCCCGACGGGATGTCATTAGTTCCGTGGAAGATGGGGCGAGCACTGGTGTGGGATGCCACCTGCGTCGACACCCTTGCGGCGTCCCATCTTCCGGGCACCTCGGTAACGTCTGGTTCGGCTGCGGCTTCAGTTGAAACCACTAAGCGGCGCAAATATGCTGGTCTTAGCGGAGATTACGTATTTGCGCCGTTTGGGGTGGAAACACTGGGATCGTGGGGACCAAGCGCCCACTCGCTATACAAAGACATCACGAGAAAGACACGACTGTCGGACACCACGAGTGATAAGAGGGCTGGTGTTTATCTCGCGCAGAGAATAAGTCTCGCTATTCAGCGAGGCAATTCGATCAGCCTTCTTGGCACACTTCCAGCGGTGGAGGACCTTTTTTTTTTATTTTTGTAGTTGGGAAATGCGTTACGCATACCTCGCGCTTGGGAAGCGCGAGGTTATGTCGGACTCTCCGCGGCCCCTGGCAGACGGGATGGTATGTCCACCAGGGAGTGCAATGCCGCGGCCTACCGACTAAAACCCAACTATGCCCCCTCAGAAACGCCTTGGCACGAGAACGCCCATCACCGCCGCATCCTCCCCGTCATCTGATGAAGAGGATACATCGGGAAGGGACGCTCCGTTGCCGGACAAGGCCATGGGAACCCTTTCGGACACTTCCATGACCTCGTCAGCGTCAGCTCGCCTACGGCGAGCCCCTCTCACCTCCCCAAACTGGGAAGGCCGGCGATGTTCCTGGGCATTAGGAGCATCGACGACTGGCGGTGACCTGTGCAATGCAGGACTCGGGCTTCCCAGGCCCGGGTCCCGCTGGTCACCGTCAGGAGGAAGAAGGCGGGCAAACTGCCGCCTCCTTCGCCCTAATCTCCTCCGACGAGCGGTGGAGGACCTGGCAGGTGTTTTTTATTTGTAAATAATATAACACTTTGTAACACTTTTTTTTTCAATACTAGCTAGTAAGCGCACAAATTCTTAATTTTGCTTTAATAATTTTCTTTAATTCTGAAATAAAAACATTTATCTCAAATAACATTCATCATTGTTATGACAGATCTAACATTTGATGTAGCTTTTTCTAGAAACTTTAAAGGGAGCTCCATACAGCCTTCCCCTTGTTTCGTCTTGATATGAACATCTTAGTGAACCAAGATAATTGCAACTGGATTATATCCGATTTTATGTTAATATTTACTTACTTACTTAATTAATAATAATTCTATTCTCAAATGGACAAAACATTCAATTTGATTTCTTTGAGTGAACATCTGCTTTGGCTAATGTTGAGTCTGTGGATAGGATATTATTGTGTTCTCTTCATCTGTGGAGCTAGTGCAGTGGTATTGATTTAGAAGAAATATTGTCTTATCGAGTAGGTGTATATCGATACCGCATTTTTATACTTAAAAGGGTTTATTTATTAATCTCTTTCGTTTTGTTTAATTAGGTCGAGTTACATATGCTTGTTTTGGAAGGAGGATTAATTTAGTCTTCTTAGAGGATTAATTTAGTCTCTAGGCTTGTGGAAACCCCGCGGTGTCGCAGGGTGAATGCTGTTGGGCTTTGTGCTGGCATTGGTTGTGGCAGAGTAGGTCACCTTGCGGCTACCCTTCCGGGTTTAGTTCCGTGCCTCCCTTAAGGAGGTACCTTCGAAATGACTCCTCAGGGGCAGGAGATCATACTGATTTCATATCTGTTGTTCGGATCTGATGAGGTAGTAGTATTTTTGTTCTGTGTATCGATAGTAATAGGTTGGGGAAAAAGTTTCTTCGCATTTTTTAAGAAAATTCAAAACATTTTTTAATATAGTTTATTTACATTTAACTAAAGTATGTAGGTACCATTTTGTTCGATAACTTTTTGCCATCTCGTAGGAAGGGACATGATCCCATTGCTATAGAAATTTTGGGACTTCTGGTCAAAATACCGCGACAAGTGGTTTTGGCAGTCCTCTCGTGATGTTAACCTGACACTGCCTAAAGAATTCTGAAGAGACCGAAACAGGTGGAAATCTGAAGGTGCAAGGTCAGGACTATACGGCGGATGCATTAACACCTCCCAGCCAAACTCTCTTAATTTTTGCTGAGTGGCTAAAGATGTGTGAGGTCTAGCGTTATCATGATGAAAAACCACACCCCTTCTGTTGATTAATTCCGGCCGCTTTCTCTCAACTTCTTGCTTTAATCTCATCAGTTGTTCGCAGTAGAGTTCAGAATCGATGGTCCTGCCTGGTGGTAACAGCTCATAATGAATAATGCCCTTCCAATCCCACCACACACACAGCATCACCTTGTTGCGAGTTAACCCGGGTTTCGCCACAGTCTGTGAAGCCTGACCGGCCTTTGACCACGACCTTTTTCGCACGTTCTTGTCGTACGTGATCCACTTTTCATCACCAGTTATCAGCTTCTTCAAAAATGGTTCGGTTTCATTACGTCGTAATAAAGAATCACAAATGAGTACACGGTTCATTAGGTTTCTTTCAGTGAGCTCGTGAGGTACCCAAATGTCGAGCTTTTTTGTGTACCCAGTTTTTTTCAAATGCGCCAAAACTGTTTTGTGGTCAATTCCCAGTTCTTCAGCTACGTCGTAACTACTGACATGCCGATCTTGCTCCACTTTTTCAAAAATGGCATCCATTTTATCTGTAATAGGGCGACCAGAGCGACGTGCATCTTTGACATCAAAATTTCCGGATTGAAAACGCTTAAACCAAATTTGTGCTACTCTCACAGACACTGCACTAGGTCCATAAACATCGCAAATTTTTTTCGCGGCTTGCGTTGCATTTTTACCTTTTTTGTAAAATGTATCGAATTTCTTCATTAGATTCACTCATCTTGGCGGTACGAAAAACAAATGAAAATCACACATTTTCCTAATTTGAATTTGGAATTATGTTCTTTAAAATTTAAACTTTCAATGATACCAAAACCAGCCAGATACAAATAGTATAGCCAAAGAGATTTTATTACAAGCTTATACATACTATAATGCGAAAAGACTTTTTCCCCAACCTAATATTAACGGTGCATGAATTGCGGCCCGATTACTTGGTTGACCCCCGTTGTTTCGCTTTGACGTTGTCACTTGTCAATGTCAGGATGAGGTCGATTAAATCTGGCCTTTTCCCGTTCTGAAGCGTGGAAGAGCAGTCGCTCGATATGAGCTGACCTTAATATTTTTATCCAAGCCCATCATGGGATGGACTACCTTAATTCTTAATTTCTGTTTATAAAACCCATGGAGAAAATGGTAAGTTGTGATTTTCAGTGTGATTTTGCTATGGCGTAGATCCGCCATTACATGACTATGTTCTAACCATTGTAATATTTTGTTTTAGGTTTTTTTTTTATTTACCTTAGTCATTCTCTTTCGTACCATTTTCTACTTTAAATTAATATGCAAATGTGGGACTGATGCATGCTGGAAGAGCCTGTGTAAACTTATCCAGGATCTTTTTTTTGGAGTGAAGCGTCTGTCGTGGGAAGCTCACTCTGACGTACATAGGTAACGTGCCTTGATTTTCAATATATTATCCCCTTGAGTAATATAATTCACAAGGAAAGGAGCAGTCACCAGCACCTTAATTTCCACCGAGTGTGCAGAGAAGATGGTTCGCTGAAATAGTTCTGCCTGTGTTTTTTTTATCTATATTTTGATGGTAGTGTGCCGAGAGGAGTAAAACTCCCACTGCGTTGTATCTCCCTCATAACAGAATGGACTTTGTACCTTTACCTCTAAGTAATTAAATGTTATAATAATAAATAGCATGAACTAATTCAACTGTATGCTTTATTGAATCATTTCCAGTCCCTGAAGTCTGCTTGCATTTGTATTTGCATTTGCGCCCTTAAAAAAAATATGTCCATACACTTCTCCAGGTAGGCCTTTGAATAAAATTAGAAAATATTAACCCACGACCTGATGGTGCTTACAATTCTCTCTCATGCTCACCGAAAGAGGTTACAACTTTTTGTACACTATCTGCATTGTCATATGTAACCTATAAATTAATAATAAAATTTTATTTTAAATTGAATTACTATACTAACATATACGTAAAAGTAAGAACTAGTGAGATTTTTGCGGCTGAATTTGACTTGCAAGTTTTTTAACGTCTACTTTTATTTTAGTCGTAGACACGCGCAGTATCGCGTCTAAATGTTCATCTGTTAACCGCGAACAATTCTTATTTTTGCGATAGTTGAGAATTGTAAAAGTCTGCTCACACAAATATGTACTACGAAACATAGTGATTATCTGCTGAGCAAACTTTTTCAATTCTTTGAAGTTTTCAGAACTCAAACCTCCGTAAAACTGTACCAAGTCAGTGCTTTCCTTAAATGCCGTTTCAAGTGTGCTATGCAAATCTACTATGTTCATTTGCAAATTGCTTGGTACATAAACTCAGTTTGTAGTTGTGTTAACACGTTTCTCATTGTTATATTTTGCCACTCAAAATTACTTCCAGCTTCTTCCGCGGCTTTCTTGCAATTAGGAAAATGGTCAAGCTTTCTTTCATCAATATGCTTGATAAACAGTTTCAGTTTCATCTCAAATGACTTAACATCTGAATACATATCGCAAATCAATTTGCATTTTCCCTGCAAACGTTTGTTGAGCTGATTCAGTTCCATAGTTAAATCAGTTAAAAAACCAAGATCGATAATCCACTGTTTGTTAGTAGGCTCTTCGACTGGCTTTCCTTTCATCTTCATGAAGTAGCCAATTTCTTTCCTCAAATCAAAAAACCGTTCCAAAACGGCACCTCGACTTCAGAGTAGTAAACCACGTCGCCATGATCAGCTTCCAGATCTTCCAAAAACTTTTGAAACTGACGGTGTGTGAGCCCATTTCTTCTTATAAAATTAACAGTGGATGTTACAGTATCCATTATTTCTTTCCAGGATATAACCTTGGAGCATAATGCCTCTTGATGGACAATACAGTGAAAAATCAATGGCACAGCTGTAGATCCAGAGTCTTTTACTTTGTTGATTATTCTCCCAACAACACCTTTGTTTTGACCGCTCATGTTCTTGCCTCCATCGGTAGTGATACTTGTTAACTTTTCCCAGCTTAATTGCAATGAATCCAGGGCTTGTTCCAAATGGTGAAATAAATCTTCTCCCGTAGTTGTACCTTTTAAACTGCACATTTTCACAAGCTCTTCGTAAACAGTAAAATTTTCGTCAATGCCGCGTACAAATATGAGGAACTGTGCTGTATCCGACACGTCCGTACTTTCATCCATCGCTAAAGAGAAGTAGTCAAAAGACTGCGTCTTATCCTTGAGTTGTTCACACAAATTAGCACCCAAGTCTTCGGTCCGTCGGGTGCAAGTTCTAGCAGAGAGACATTCAAACATTTTTTTCTGCTCTGGGCATATTTCTTCTGCGATAGCTAAGACACACTCTTTTACTAATTCACTATCGGTAAACGGACGTCCACTTTTAGCTAGAATCTCTGCTACTCGGAAGCTGGCACGAACATTCGATTCGCTGTTGTCTGCTACAACCTTAAATATTTTATGTTGATTTTTTTAATGATGATTTCAAAGTGGAAATTTTCCTTTTTCGTATTTCTCCTTCAAGGCAGTCAAATTTAGCTTTGTGCTCAGTGTCGTAATGTCGCTTCAGGTTATATTCCTTTACTACAGAAATACTCTTTTGACAAATCAAGCATAGCGGTTTTCCATTAAACTCGATGAAGAAATATAATTCAGTCCATAATTCGTTAAAACCTCTTTTTTCTTCTATCTTCCTTTTTCTTGAAACCATGTTTATTTAATTATTCTGTAACAATAATGAAGACATTTTCAATTCTGTGTAGAGTTAAAAATAAATATGTTCCTAGTCAGTAAGTACCTAGAAATTCAACTCAAAAACCTAATAAAATCATGATATAATACAGGCTAGTACTATCCCCGTCCTTATAATACTTACCCATCAATCTCAAGGTGCACATAAACAAGTAGTAAATAAAATATGACAAATTGCTCGCGAGAACATACAACGTACTTACCTCATATGACGTGAGAAGCTATCAGCGAAGGGAAGAAAGGTGAAATGAAACGCGTAGCTGGTAACCAGATGAGACGTGATTTTTCGGCAAATATCCACAACGGAATGAGTAGAGAGCTGCGCGCGGCTGTGATTTTACCTAAAGCCGGTCGCTTAGAATTTTTCCGCCGCCGCACACCTGTGTCTAATCAAAGGCTGCCGCCGCCTATTGTCTCAAAGGAGCCGCCGCCGACTGCCACGTGTATAGTTGTAAATAAACCGTTTTAAACCAAAATCCGCGGTTTTAAACCCGTTTTAAATTTGTTTAAAACGGTTTTAAACCACGACCACGTGGTCAGTACATTAATACAATAATACTTTAAAAATCAAGATAAAGAGGTTAATTGAAATCATTTACCATTTTTATTAAATAAAATTAAATCACATATCACACTTTACTACATTTTTAGGATTAGACATGTTGAAACTAACTTGATATTGTATTTATGTTAATACAATACATTTAAATTTTTGTTTTTTTTGGTCTCAGCCATTGCACATTTAGAATATATGTATTTTGTCGTAATATAAACGTTTAAAATTATTTTTGCATCTCTAGCCACGTGCGGCGGCTAAGGGCAATGAATTTGCCATTTAGAATTGAATAGAGCAATAACATTATTGTCTTGTTAAACAATTCTTAAGAAATGAAATAGGTACATTTTTACTCCTTTTACGACCTTTTGTTTTGGTATTTTTTTCTTACGGGCCTCAAGCTTGCGGGCCGCACCTAGATGATCCACGGGCCGCACCTAGATGATCCACGGGCCGCATGCGGCCCGCTGGCCGCCGGTTGCCGACCCCTGCTCTAAGGTCTTGAACGGGCCGGTTGTTTCACCCGCGCATCACGCTCGAAGGCATTGAACGGGGTTAGAGCGAAAAGTTGTACTTCGCGCGAAGGCTCTGAACGCGCTCCAGAGGCTCTGAACGCGCTCCAGAGGCTCTGAACGTGCTCCTGTCTCAACATTCTAAGAAGCCTGATTTGACAGCTGCCATCCCCATAGATATCCGTCAGATGGCTAAATTATGGAGATGACAGCTGTCAAAACGGGGTTCTTAGAATGTGGGGAGTGTACTGTACTAGACCACCTCGGTGGCCTACTGCGGTCCTACCGCCTATCTCATAGCGATGCAGTCGCCATCATTCAAATGTCACAGGTAACATTTTTTTTTTCTCGGGGGGAAATGCGTGACCGCACCGTACCCGCCGTGGGCTAGACGGCGGGCGTGTGTAGTGCTCTCCTGGCAGAATACCAGGCCTACCCACTAAAACCCCCCGGTGTTCTCCCTGCCCTTATGGGCGCGCTAGGTAAGGTCCACACTGCGACTCCACTACCCACGCGCCCGGGCAAGCCCGACCACCGGTCGGGCTATCGCCAAGGGGGGATTGCCCGAGAACACCAGAGCAATCCCCAGACGGAGGGCCTTACGGCGGCGTGCACGGGGCCAACCGTGCACGCAGGCCTCCACGGCAGGGTCATTAGACGGGCATCGCTTGTGCGAATGCCCGTCTTCGCCTGCCTATCCATCTGCGCCGGATGGGAGCGGCTTGAGGATCTGCCTCCCGCTCCCTCTCCGCGGCCTCCTTCTGCGAGATTATGTCCTCGCAGAAGGAGGCGACAGCCTCCCATTCCGCCTCGCCACGGAGCATGGCCACGACCATGCTCGGCAGCGAGAGATTTCCGCCTCCCAGCGCAGCGTTGAGTTCACTGCGCTGGCGTCGCCAAGCCGGGCACACCAATAGTGTGTGCTCGGCAGTGTCGTCGGGAGCGTCGCAGTGGTGACACTGCGGCGTTTCCTCCCGACGGGCGACCCGGTGCAGGTAGTGACCGAAGCAGCCATGCCCGGTAAGTACCTGCACCATGCGGAATGTTAGGCTGCCCTGCCGGCGCCCAACCCACTCCTCCAAAACCGGACGAATCGCCTCGATCGTCCGGTGGCCGGCAGCTGGAGAGCCGAGTGCCTCACCCCACTGGCGCAGAGCCTCCCTCTGCGCCAGGGTACGAACTCGCTCCACCTCCTGTGGAGCAGATCGTCCCCCCCGTTCTCGTACAGCAACCCGATGCCGATACACCTCCGAATGGACGCGTGCATCGACATCCCACGGCGTTTGGCCCGCAAGAACGCAGGCCGCGCCGTGGCTGACCGTGCGATAGGCTCGCACGGCCCGGGTTGCTATGACCCTCTGTGGACGTCTCAGAAGGGCCACCGTACGGGGGGAGAGGCACTCCGCCCATATCGGGGCTCCATAGAGTGCCATCGACCGTATTACCCCGTGATACAGCCGACGGCAAGCCGATCCTGGTCCTCCTACGTTGGGGAGGACCCGCTCGAGTACGGCTCCGGCGGCGCACAGCCGTGGAACGAGGAGCTTAAAATGCTCCTCGAAGCTCCATCGGGAATCCAAAACCAGGCCGAGGTACTTAAAATGCGCCTCAACCGGTATACGGACCCCCTCCACTCGGACGCGGAGCCCCGATGGGATCCTGCAACGGGGGGCGTGGAATATCATAGCCCTCGTTTTTTCGAGGGCCACATCCAGGCCCAGGAGGCGGATGCGTCGGACAACCAAGGAGGTACCGACAGACGCAAGGTGGGCCGCTTCCTCTCCCGTTTTCGCTTTCGCCGCGACCAGCGTGTCATCGGCGAAGCAGACGACCTCCAATCGTGGAAGGAGGTTGCCACGCAGGACCCAGTTGTACCCCAGGTTCCATAGTAGAGGACCCAGTACGGAACCCTGGGGTACACCTGCCGCCATTGCCCACGTATGGACGCGACCGTCCGGGCCCTCGTAGAGAACTGACCTGCCTTCTAGATAGTCCTCCACGAGGGCGCGGAGGTACGGAGGCACCCGGTGGAAACGGAGTGCCTCCTTTATGCACTCGTGGGGCAGGCTGTTAAAGGCGTTGCGGATGTCAAGAGACACCGCAACAACAGTCTCCCCACGAGCTGTGGCCTCCTCAGTCCACCTCTTGAGGAGAGCCACCGCATCCATCGTGGACCGACCGGTGCGGAAGCCGAATTGGTTGACTGCCAAGTCCGGCCCCCGGTCCTCCAGGTGCTCGACGATGCGGGAAGCCAGAATTTTTTCTAGGAACTTCCCTGCCTCGTCGAGCAGCACCACCGGCCGGTAACCAGACGGGGAATCCGCCGGGCGGCTCTCCTTCCTTAGTAGGCAGAGCTTGCCCGCCTTCCACCGCCTGGGGAAGCGGCCCGAGGCGATGCACACATCGAGCACCGCCCGGAACCGCTCTTCGAGGTGTCCCAGGGCGAGGGCCAGAACCCTACTTGGTGCCGGAGATGCAGGTTCGATTCCCCATGGGCACAATTAGGCAATTTTCTAATTTTCGGGCACTAAACTTGGGACATTATTTTTATACTTGGGATTTTTCCCAAGTATGGGATCAAAAAAATGTTTATTATGTCCGATCTATTACTGAATAGTACTTTAATATCTGTTATAGATGTATCGGATACGGTTGTGGGTAAAAGTCTTATAGAAGAGGTGCCGATAGGACGGGAAACTAGTGACATGTACCTAAAGCACCCTGCTAACGAGAGCTCCAGTGACGATGAGGGTTCAGAAGCGGCGGCCTTAGAAGCAGGTGAGTAGAAGCACAGAATAAATAATAGTACTAAAGTACAGAAGGATCACTCGAAGAAAAGTCAAGTTTAGGTATGAAAATTTACCTACTCTTACTACCTTCATCTTACTACACGGGAAATTGAAATTTATTGCATGACACGAGTGTTCCTATTCCGTTACGCGTCGCTGACCCGATACCGGTTTGGCGATAAGAGCGCAGGGTTCCCACTCACCGATATGCAGTTATCGTTACAAAAATGACCTCAATTATTACGTGCGAAGCGGCCTGCGTGCGAGCCGAGCGGCAAGCTTTTACCACATACCGCCCGGCCGGACCGCCCGACCAAACGTACCTAAACTGCGGAGTGAAACCCCCCTGGTAGAAGCAAGTGGTTGGATAAAACTGCGAGTGAAGCAATAGAGGTGCGAGTGATAGGGTAGGTGAGTTAGTGATCAACGTAATTGGAGTAGGGGTGAGAGTGACGAGATAAGAGTGGTGCGTGACGAAACAGAGGTACGCATGATGGGGTAGGGGTGTGAGTGGTGCGATAGGGGTATGCATGATGTGGTAGGGGTGTGAGTGGTGCGATAGGGGTATGCATGATGTGGTAGGGGTATGTGTGTGGTGCGATAGGGGTATGCATGATGTGGTAGGGGTGTGTGTGAGTGGTGCGATAGGGGTATGAGCCACTCGATAGGTTTATGATTGACCGGGATGTGTCGGATGAAGGATGTGTGAGTGATGGGTATGTGTGTGATATAAATAATAGGGGTCTGAGTGAAATGATAGGAGTAAGTGACAGGTTAGAGATGAGAGCTACACGGTATAGGATTAGGTGCTAGTGATATGAGCGATATGATAGCATAGTATATTTTTTTTTATTATCTTTCAGATGATCCGCCAGAAGACGTCGCGATGTTTCAAGAATTCTTACGAAAACACGTCAAACCTAACAATACTCAAGAAAAAACTTAAATATTTACTTAATGTCAATGAAACATTATTTTTTACTGTAAATATTGGTTAAGTTGAAATAAAACGAATACTGTGATGTCAAATTTTATTGCAACAGTTGGTGTCAACAAACACATAAAGAAAAAAGTGCAAGAAAAAAATTTTCAAAGACGTAAAAAATACATCCCAATTATATATTAAATATACATAACCAGTTTTATGCGTAGGGTAAAAATTATACTAAACTTCAACACAGTGGTAAATTTTTTTTTTAAAATAAGTACTGTCATTAGCAATTTAATTTTAAATCTAATTTACAGGATACAAGTAATTCCTGGGATTATTAAATTTAAGTACATAAAGTTGTATTCTTAATTTTCCTGGCTTCTAAATCTTAAAAAAATATTTGTACAGTTCTTCAGTAAATGTTAATATACAATACGTAACTGGTTAAGGTATGTATCTAACTCTGGAATAAATAAAATATTATACTAAAATTGCGGTTGGGAAAAAGGAATAGATTAATTATGCATATATTTTATGTCTTTCTTAAGATTCTGCACGGTTTTTATATTCAGGGCGTCGACATTCTGGAAAGTCGGTGATGTTCAAATCAGTCATGTAAAGTTAATGAAATCAAAGGGTTACCTAGAGAGTCAGGGAAAGATGAAGATTTTACACTGTTTGTGTCCCAAAATTTCCTATTGATTGTAAAACGAGGGATATTAATTCATGCTTTAGCTAGTATGATCTACACTATGACATATTTTGGACAGAATTAGATTACATTTTTTTCAGTATTGGAGTGAATCTCAAATGCTCACTGTAAATTTTATGGACTAAATGTTAGAGTATAATGTTTTTTATTTATTTTGTTATAATTTTCTTTGGATAAGGTTAGGCTTTCTGCAAAAATAAGTATAAGTTACAAAATTGCTGATATAGTATTTTCTACCGTATGAAAATACTGTGACTAAAAATATAAACTATGTAAGTATGTACTTAAAACAAAAAAGAAGTCTAAAATTTATCGGTAATTTTATTGTTAAATTTTACGAATCTATTTTAGAAATTATAATTTTAGATACCTCCTTTGGTATTAACATGTTTCAACTATATATATTTATTTTATTTTTCTATAAATAAAGTTGGTTAGGGAAAGTCAGGGAAAAATTAGGATTTTTTGCACCATTAGCAGTGGACAACTGGACACCCTGATTATATACAGTCAAAGGATTTAATAAATATTTGGGAGGTTGACGATTATTTCTATTTACAGATCAGCCGTCGAGAAAACGCGTTTTTGACAGGGCCTGTCAGTTCCTTATGTCTAATATAATTAGACTTCATTTTCGACAACTGCGTTTTGCACCCTATTGCATGCACAGTCGGCAACACGTGAAGCCTTATATTTGCATTACGAAAGTCGTCGTTATTACGAGCGACATAAGAGCGGTCTCCCGGTCAACATCTAGTGTATACTGATACATGTAAGGAAAAGTTCATTCTATCTAGTGAATGTTGAATTTCAATGCCAATGCCTGTGTATATAAGAATCTGACAGAAGCTGTCAAAAAATTCTCGCAGCGTCTGAACTGTAGTCATATAATACAAATGTACACGAACTACCGATTTTTGACAGTTTGTTGTGTTGCATTGCGCTCATTTGTATTTTATAATACGATAAAATCAAACATCTTTAAACTTGCTAAACATACAAATTCCGTGCATACCTATTTCATTTTTATAAATTATGTTTTTTATTTTCCTTCATTTCCGCCGCAAATAATTGTCCTAAAGTTGAGTATTGAGATTGCATTAATAAATAAATCTTAATTACTCGCGTGTGAGTCACTCACAACACAAAATAACGACAAAATATTCGACCATATTATAACAAATGCTTATTTTTTGCAAGTTAAAAGTAACAACCTACTTTGTGTTATAATATGGTACAATAATATAAACTTATTATTTTTAGGAGATTATGAATATAAGTATTGAACATAATGTCACATAACAATTGTACAATTTAACAAATATGAAGTTGAGCAAGCTGCACATAAATTGCAGCTGGATGCTTAATGTAGTTGCAATTTATCTGCAAGCTTCACCACACTTTAGCCTGCAAACGAAAAAAATGTACACGGACGTCGCTACCACACGCATAGTTAGACGGCGGGGACAATGTTTACCAATTAAATTAATACTTTGATGTTTAGAAAGAAACACGTCAGACAGAGCTCGTTTGAAATTAAATTTAATATAATTTTTTTCTTTCTAAAAAAATAAAATAAAAATGAAATATACATTTGATATTAAACTTATTTCTTTTCTTTTGTTTTACCAAAAAAAAAAAAAATTATATTACTTATACTCTGTCCATTCGTTTATTTTCTTTTTGACAGTTCGTGACAATTTGAAATTAGTGACGCCCTCGCACGTTTCCGATTCGATTTCAAATAATAATCGATTTAATTTAAGAAGAACTTACAATCGATTTAATGCATCAAAATATTTTTAGTTTAAATATTAATTATTAGTTTTTTAAATTATATTTGAAATAAGTAGGTATACATATAAATAATAAATCATAACTATACATATAAATAATAAATCATTAATATTAAAATATTTATACATATAACTCTGTACTAATATTATAAAGCTAAAGAGTTTGTTTGATTGTTTGTTTGTTTGTTTGGTTGAACGCGCTAATCTCAGGAACTACCTACTGATTTTTATTTATTGAAATTTATGCTTGAAAACTTTACTGCTGCTATTTTTAAATGATAATATTCAAAATAAACAATAGTCCTTGCAAATAATTAATCATGCATTCATATATACTATTTTAATTTTCTTGTTTTTGTAAATTTACAGAAATAATACTTACATAAAGTCCGATTTATTTCGCTATCATCGATTTATCTTATCTGTTTTATAGTCTGTGGTTGTTTGTTATGCATAAGGCACTTCACTAAGTGGGCGTTACCCGTCAATAAAGTACGACATTACCGTAGTACATTAGTACGAAAAAGAAAACGGCAATTCATAGGCGTGAGCTGTCAAAAAGAAAATAAATGAATGGACAGAGTATAGATAATTCAGTTAGAGAGTTTGGCCAGTAGTCAGCGTATTAATCCTTTGTGAAAAATAGCCTCAACTGCGGCGAACTGAATGCCCAACCACACCAAACGCCCGTGCAAGTACGCACAGGTAGTTTCAAGCAAACCGAAAATTGTGCATGCGGCGTCGGGTGTGCCGTGTACAGTTTTACCAACCACACGCGCGGTGTTCCGTGTACAAGCCAGACTGCGTAGGCGAAAGTGTGGTGAAGCTTGCGCGTGTGGCAAATCCATTAGGATTTTCTGATTTTCTTAACACAAGTCCAGAGATGTATATTATTTGTCTGATTCGCTCACCGTATCCGTATAGACGGGTGAACAGTAATTTTTTTAATATTTATTTTTATCACAACAATTTCACATGTATCTCACACGGAGACTACTATTTATTCACAAAATAGGATTTTGCTCTATAAAATGACTCTTCATTAGCTATTTAAATTTCCGTCCAGGTATATATAATTGACGTAGGTTTTTGGGGAGGCCGTTGAGCACTTTGGGTAGTATGTTTTGTCCCGCGCGAGTTCCGTATTCGTTTTTATAACCGGTATAAGTGTCAAGGTAATTTAAATTTCTTTACCCGGCAGGTCGTAAGCCCGCGAACTACGTTTCGCCATAATAATTAAAAAAACTCTTATCACCTAGGGGTTTATAAATAGTTTACGACCAATTCTCAGACTCCGATTTTTTTAAATTTTTATGTAGTAGCATAAAAATTTAAAAAAATCTGTGGTCTTTCGTAGGATTTCGGTTAAAACACTGTGACGCGAGAATTTTATATATTAAATATTATTATGCAGTCTGGATACACCGATAAGATACGCATTCAGAAACGGTGATACGGATACGATGATCGGATCGGGCAAATGATTCATATATGGAAGATTTAGATGCTATATCTGCTTTGCTTTCGGACAGTATAATGATGGGCAAAATATAAAATGTTATCAAAGCTATTTCTGTTCCTTCTTATACAATAATATCAACGATACGATATGTGTATAATCTTATACACATATCGTTCTTGTCCTACCGGCAATAACACCAGAATCAAATATAATTAGAATGATGTCCAAAACTATTGTGATGTTATGACTGGACTCTCTTGGACTGTAAAAAATTACGTATATGTAACCAAGGCGGGCTGTTTGGTGCAGAGAAAATGCTCACTAAGGTGGTGCCAATTGGCACCACCTACTCGCTTAGTCGATCGCGGGCGAACGTGATACGTACCCTTAGACCAGCCATACTCAAACTGCGGCCCACGGGCCGCATGCGGCACACCAAGCATTTGAAAGTGGCCCACCCGTTGTGGCTTCAAATTTTATTATTATTGAAAGCCTATTACCTATTTCAAATTCCGCAGGATTATTAAGCGCAGCGGAGGGCACTGATTTCACACGTTACGCGTGTTAATGAAAAATTATACAAACTTAGAAGTATAAAAGGAGTACGCCGAATATTGGATGATAGTGCCTGATCAATATAAGACTATTAAAAATGCGCCCAAAGTCTGCTTAAGTTTTTGCATCGACATTTCTTTGCGAGTCATCTTATTCAAAAATGAAATATGCAAAGAACGTATACGGAAACCAGCTCACAGATTCTCACCTCGATAACGTATTAAGAAGAGCGTGCAGCAATTCAAGACGGATCTAGATGAAATTGTTAAAAATGTTCCCAATATCATCATTCTCACTAAGATTTTAATAAACAATTAATCGCAATAGGTTTTTTTACGTCTAAAAAACAGGTTGTGATTTATAAGGTAGCGGCCCGCGCGACATAGCTAAAATCTGAAAGTGGCCCAAGAAAAAAAAGTTTACTTAGACTTAGACCATAATATTATGGTCTAAGTACGTAGCCGGTGAGCCGTGAAGATTGTATCGCTATTTTTTCATGAAATATATCTTTACACTTTAGAGCGATAATTCCACTTTCCACTAGGTGGCATGGGGTCATTTGCTTGGCCTTCTATAAAAAAAAATATATATTTCTTGATTAAAACAAATGATAGTTCAGAAACTGCGCAATACCCTCGACCGCCACTTAAGTATTGTCGTCTCTTTTACTCGTATGTAATAATTACTTATGTATTACGTTAGAGCGAGTACGCTACCGGTCCCCCGGCGGCGCAGCCGTCGTCGCACGTTGTGGCACAATTTTTCTTCGCAACAGTTTGTCAAGGTTACATACACGTCAATGTTGATAAAAGACCTAATTGTACGAGTTCGTAGTAGGTAGATAATAATTTATTAAAGCTATTTGGAAACTAAATTAAGAAATAACATGATGTCAAAACGAAACAATACGTTTATGGAACACAAGGAGTTGCTTATTATGCAAAAAAGTAACAAGTTAACTTTACCGTACAATTAAATTCTCTTGGACATTTCTTTGCCTTAAAAACTACTTTAAAATTTGATTTACTTTACACACATGTCCAAATCTTATTACGTTATTAGCTTCTAATTTATCACTCTGAATCAATTTATCATTAGATCCACATTATCAATATAATATCACTTTCAATTATCTTTATCAATATTATGTTATGAGGCTTCAAGTCATAAGGGCGTATATGCAATAATCAGTTTTTTATGCTATCAGTTCCGATATTATTCCACATGCAAGTTTAAGCATCTTTTCATTATAAATCGTGGGATACTTTTGGTATCTTGAAAAACAAGCGTTTCGGCAGATATGCCTCTATGGCTTGAAACATTTTTACCTGTGCCGCATGCTATATAATGTCTCCATTTGGCTTACTACTGTGGCTGTATCCGTTTTCCCCGTATGCAGCGTGTCCGTTTACTCCGTTGGCAGCGTGTCCGTTTTCCCCGTTGGCAGCGTGTCCGTTTTCCCCGTTGGCAGCGTGTCCGTTTTCCCCGTTGGCGGCACATCCATTGGGGGCGTGCTTAAGAGGCCGAGGACCTGCCGGCTCTTTCTAAGCCCGCATTGGTCAGTCGCCACGCGGGGTGATACGACACGTTGCCGCTCCCATCCTCGTATGCGAGTGAGGGGTTGGGCCATGTGTTGTGTGTGCTGCCAATGGAAGTGTACCTAAAATACGACAGCCGCAATGAGACTTCATAAATATGCGTGTACTTTTTGTGACATTGGTCATTCACGGCCTTTTTAATAAAAATTTTACTCCTTGGATCATCCTCGGCTTAGTTACTTCGTGTTTTGTCTTATTTTGACATAATACCTATATAATATGATAGCTGACATGTGCGGAAACAACACGGAGTAACTAATCCGCGATGATCCAAGGAATAAAAATTGTTATTAAAATGGCAGTCAGAGTTTAGAACTTCGGGATTTGATTCTGTTCGTTACTGTTAAATTTGTATTAACATATGGCTGTATAAAATCAATGATTTAGAGAGCAGCACTTATAGAAAGTTTTTGTATTATCTATGTCACCTGTATATTATTATGTGTATTGTCTATCTATAGTCTGTGTTTACTTGTAGTAAATAAGTGAAATTATTGTGCAACAGAAAATCTCAATTTCATTTTATTTTATAAAACAAAGAATCCCATACATACTGAAAATCAACAGTTACTATTCGTGAGTATAGTCGAACGAATGTGTCATTATTTAGTATTTCTAACATAAATTTTCAATGATATTATTGGAACATAACAATATGTATATAGATAAAAATATATGTATGTAGATAAAAATCTATTAGATAATGAAAAATAAACCACAATAATTATGCAATTTGTTATCTGTACGGAACTAAATACTAATGACTGTGTAATCTTGGCGATAAAGAACAGGGAATTATCTATTTTGGAATGGAACTAACATTTTCAATCTCGGTAACACTTGCCAGTTGTCACAGAGGTGCGTACAGAACCTCTGGCACATGGTTAGCAACGCACATTCCCGTTTAGAGGCTCTGAGTAATATTATATAGGACGATTTGTTATTAATTAAAACTCAACGAAACAATCGATTTTGTGTGTGCGTCAGAAAACGGTCTAACTAGTGTTATATCATTTCACAATAATGTAGTTTCAAATTATTGAATTATCACTCGCTTCGAATTTTGTGCACAAACAGAAGTTATGATCTGTAGGGTTACTCTTGAACCAATTTCTATGGATCGTCATTGGGATTGGGATTTTTCGTCCGCTTGAGTAACAACACTAGCGCCAAATTGGATCTGTATTTTGAGAAAATATAATAATACTGAGTTTGGTCCACCCAAAATTCAATACGGGGTTAATTTAGAGCCAAAGCGCAAAAATAAGCGTACGAAAAATTAGAATCTTAATGCCGATCGATCGGATTCGGTTCAAGAGTAACCCTACAGGATTAGTATCAATCATTTCAAATAATTTTCCCTTTGCCTTGGCGAATGCAGGGGAAATAAAAAAAGATCATGTCAGGCCCTTTGAACGTACCTAGCTCTGTTGTAGTGTCCATGTCAAGTCTATACTTTCTAATATATATTTACACACACACACACACACATATATTATAAGTTGGTGGCGCTGTGTCTCGGCACTGGACTGTGCCCCGAGTAGGATCGGGAGGCCCGCGATCGATCCTGCCATGTACCAATGTGTTTTTCGTTTCACGAATTTCATACGTACATTTATCTGACGCTCCTATGGTGAAGGAAAACATCGTGAGGAAACCTGCATACACCTGCGAAGTAGTTTAAAAGTGTATGTGAAGTCAACCAATCCGCACTGGGCCAGCGTGGTTTGACTAAGGCCTAATCGCCCTAGCATAATTAGTTAGGGTAGGCTTGTGCCCCTCGGTGGAGACGTATACGAACTGTGATGATGATGATGATGATATATTATAAAGCTGAAGAGTTTGTTTGTTTGTTTGGTTGAACGCACTTATCTCAGGAACTACTGATTCAAATTGAAAATCCTTTTTGTGTTGGATAGTCCATTTCTCGAGGAAGGCTATAGGCTATATAACACGTGCTGACTGCTGAGCATCAATAAAATAAAAAATGTTGCAAAAACGGAAAAAAATCCACGCAAACAAAGTCGCGGGCACAGCTAGTTATGTGATTAATCCGCAGTTTGTACGGTATTAGGTTAAGGGCCCGGTCTTGTAATAATCGGTGTTCTAGCAGAATTTTCAGAGAAGTAATATATTTTTTTTAGTTATTAAAAATGCAATGAAGGAAATACATTATACATCAATTTAGAGTGTAGGACTTGAAGTTTCCATGACACATTAAATAAGGAAACTACAATATTTCGAAAAAAGTAACCAGTAAATATCATTGTTGAAGATTTGAGAATAAATGTATACTGAATATATCTATGTTTTGGTCATATTTTTTACGTGACGAGTGCATGAACATGTCCTTAAACGCGTGGAATGTAAATATGGGTATGTTTAAAGCCTTAAAAAAACATTAAAAATAGCATTTAAGTAAAAAGTGAAATGTGTCATGGAAACTTCAAGTTCTACACTCTAAATTGACGTAAAATGTATTTCCTTAATTGCATTTTTAATAACTAAAAAAAAATTTTACTTTGACAATTCTGCTAGAACACCGATTATTACAAGACCGGGCCCTTAAGATTAAATATCTATAATCATAACAGTGATATTAGTTATAATTTTTTGTAATTTGAGGAAACCGTTGCTGGAAAATTTTTTTTTTACAAAAAATAGATCCGACTTCTGAAACACTGAAAACTTAAAAATAATATAAGAATAGGTACAGACAACATCACACTTCTATATTGAAGTCGGCGCCAAACGATGATCTCCTAGAAAGTGTTAAAATTTGTTACCGACTTCAATATAGAAGTTTAACTTTAACCACTTAAAAACGAGCTATTAGTGTTTTCCTCGATTTTCTATGGGATCCCATCATCAGATCCTGACTTTGGTGACCATGGGACCACCCTTGCAGTATACTCTATCAAATACAAAAAGAATTTTGGAAATCAGTTTAAAAATGACGGAGTTATGAGGTAACAAACATAAAAAAAATACAACCGAATTGATAACCTCCTCCTTTTTTGAAGTCGGTTAATAAAATAAAATAATAGTGACGCTCAGTAAAAAAAAACTTACGTCGCACTGTAAGTACACAAAATTAGCGCATTGTGTCATAAATACTAATGTGAAATCCCATATTCGATAAGCAAAAGATAAAGATATACGAGATATTACAAATGTGAAATACGTCATCATCACAAAATCACGATTGAGATAAGCAACAGTACAATGTCAAGTACATTGTACTGTTTTCGCTTGCACGAAAAATCGACATTGACTTGTCAAATTAATTAAAAAGATAACAATTTTGCGCGAACCGATCCAGATAAGTGCGAATGAGTCGCAGGCTTGTTATCGAGAACATTTTTTATAAATCAATTTGAACGAAACAGCGAGAGCATAAAATACTGAACCACTCACAAATTTACATAGTTAATTTCAAATTCAAAAATCTTTATTCAACATATATCTTTACAGGCACTTATTGATGTTAAACACAATTAATAGAAATTGACTTTTGAGGCCGTTTCACCCCGCCTGCGTATACGTGCACGTGTACGTAGAAAGTGATACGTAACATAACGTTGTAATGTATGAAATTGTATGAGACATGGCACACTGACTGCGCGACATGCGCGTGCACCCAGACGCAGTGCACCTCTTATGAGACAAACGGATTGCGTACCCATAGGCGTAGGTAGGTATATCTTTTCATCAGCTCATAATGACAACTTCTCAAAATGACAACCGGACGCATAATGTCCATTTCTCAAAATGTCAATATTTGATAATTTTGCACTAAAAGTAAAAGTGGTGTCTATGCACCATAAAATATTGATGTGATGATCATGTTTGTCTTTTAATCATTAAAGGAGTTTCATAAACAACTGTGATAATAATTTAGAAATACGACTTAAACTTAAATCACGGGGCCCACCAAGGCTTGCAATTGAGTTATCACAACAAGGTGGCACGAAAACAAAAAGATACACTCGTGTTTTTAAAAGTGAACAACATATTAAAACTCTGTGGTTATGTGGATGTTATAATATGTAATAAATAGTTTTGTTTTCAGAGACAGGTATAGATGATTTAGTCCATCATTCAATATCGCATATCAATGTCAGGTATTTATAAGTAAGTAATAAAATAATGTCCAGTATAGTACTTAAATTATAAAAAGCATTTTCGGGTGTTTTTTTACAACATACTGGATTTTGATTGATGTGAACTGCCGCTGAAATTTTTCACGAGCCGCCACTGGCTGTCATTATGCGAATATATCTTATAATAAGTTGACATTATGAGAAGCTGACATTATAATAAGTTGTAATTTTGCGAATTTGACATTCTAAGAAGTTCACATTTTATGAAGTTGTCATTATGAGCTGATACGAACTTTTCGATGGGGGGTGTCCAGATTGAAGACTTAATTTGCCTAATCCTAGTGTATAGGTACACTGAAAACATCATTCTATGTAGTGTTAGTTGATTTAAAATGGGTGTGTATGTCCCCAAGCCATACCTACGCCAATGTGCGTACCTACGGGCGTGCGCAACGGTGATGGCATAACCGATGCGTGCAGTGATGACGTTCTATTCAATGGTTACCCCCATTAAACGACACACTGAACAAGTTCGAACACATTGTGTCGCGGTGATGCGCTGGGCTGCGTTGGTAAACCATCGCTCGACGTCGGGCGATCGCCCTAGAGAGAACGACGCTCTTCGTCGGTCGTTTAAGAACGACACCAGCTGTCAAATGTCAAAATAACCTAAAATTTATAAATTTTTCTTCAGTTTTATTAACTTGTTTCGATCTATTCGCACTTCGCTCATAGAAATTATTAACCAAATATCCATCTCATTAATAAACTATGCCATCGTCGTCCATAATAATGTGTTCATTTTTTGTTACTATTTCCATTGTCTCCATATTTAAAATTACAAAACACAGACGGGTGATTATATATTTACGATAATACAAAAGGCAAAAGCCGAATTGACGGACATCTCATCTGTGAAATAAACGTCTCAGCGAGATCCAGCCAGCTATTTCACGGGATGACCGGTTCGTCGTCGAGCGATGTTTACGAACGGCTATTCATGATCATCGAGTGATCACACCGAGGGTTTTCGAACGGCTGGTACGAGTACGTCATCGAGCGTCGTCGGGCGACGTTTACGTACGCTGCCCTGTATACGCGCTGCATACGCATTCGGGGTGAACCGGTTTTAAAACCTGACACTGTCTCTAACTACTTTTAATAACACAGGTGAAAGAGTTAAAACTCCTTTTTGTCATTCTAAATTACCAACTGTGTTTATGTTCAGTATTAGTAAGCAATATATTATTAATTTATCATTAATAATAATTAATATGGTAGAAGTTACCCTTTATCGTAAAGACTGCAGTAAGGCACTTTCCGTCGAATTATGTAGCTCCATATTTGGTGGTAGGACCAATTGAGCAGCGGCGATACTCGTATCACTTGAGGCCAATTCGAATCAGTTCTCTGTGAAAATAAACGAACATATAAAATAACATGAAAACGAAAAAATAAAATTGGTAATAAAAAATAATTATTTATTTATGTTATATTAACAAGCAAACGGTAACAAACACAACCGAAGCTAGCTGAACGACGCACGACAATGACGAACACGGAGTTTCGGCGGGGCCAAAGGTTCGGTAAATTTTTCGCCGAAACCAGACTTGGTCCAATACCGAATCCGAATCTTCGGTTCGGCCTTTAGTTGAAACTATTGAAACAGAGATACCGTTATTGAAGCGTATAGCGCCATCGTTCTCGATGTGGTTATCCTAAAGCTCAATCCACACATTTCCGGGCCGTGCCCGGAACGTGTTCCGTCAGTGGCTTGAAATAAATATCATTGCATACTTTTTATGAGAACTCGTTCACATACGTCTGTTTCCGGGCCGGCGACGGAGCTTCAGTGCCCGAGCCGACACCGTAAGCACCGATATTACCAGTGCACGTTAGAGTTTTATTAAATAAAATGAATGACGAGTTATTAATAGAAGCGATATGCATCTCTGCAGTTTTAAACAAAGTCATAATGCATATTGGTTTCCGTAAATTGTGCTTAAGAGGTACAGATTGAAGTTGGTGGCCCTAACGCGGCACGGATCTTCGCTCTTGCCACGGACACGGCCCGGTCACGGCCCGGATGTGTGTGGATAGACCTTTAATCCGCTTTCGAAGCACTTATAACTTATCTACACAAAAAAGTTAGGCAATAAGCCTCCAGAGGCGCGTTCAGAGCCTCTGGGTGTAGTTGTCCGGTTGTTTTTTAACTCGCTCAGAGGCGTTGAACGGATTGCAGCAACCAAATCTTTTATCTCCCTCTTTCACATGAACTTTTATTTCTCTCTCTTTCTATCAGATGACATTATAGAATATGGCCGCCACTATCATCCAATCACGTAAGAGTATTTCAGTCATAAACGTCAGAGCGTTTTACAACCATCAAATTCGATGGTTGTTCGGTTGTAACTCGCGCCGACACTCTAAGGTCTTGAACGGGCGGTTGTTTCACCCGGTTGTCACGCTCGAAGGCATTGAACGGGGTTAGAGCGAAAAGTTGTACTTCGCGCGAAGGCCCTGAACGCGCCTCAGTTATCGATATTTTCGCGCCAGCGTCGGTGGCCCTGTGGCATTTGCCTTCCAATCGGGAAGACCGGGGTTCGAGACCGCCATGTACCAATGTGTTTTTCGTTTCGAATTTCATATCGTCGTTGATATTGCAATACATTCTATGTCAGATAATGCTGATTTTTCAGAAGAGACAAAAAACACTTTTGTGTCCTAACGATTACTTCTAGTGATTACATTTTTAAACTACATTTTCAATAACGATGTTTTTCTTCATATTTGACAACAAAATAGTTATATTAATACTTCAGTTCATAGTTTCAGTGACATAGAACCTATTGCATTTCAGTTTTAGTCTAATAATTATATTTCAGTAGCGACATAGGACATTTTTGTATTAAATATATACTAGCTATCCAAAAGTTTTTCAGTCAAAATTAATCATTTCTGGTAGAATCAAAACATTTAAAAGTGTCTATTTTGTAAACAAAAACCGTATATATTTAAAAAAGTTGTAAGTGAAGGTAGAAAAAGGAAAAACGATTAAAGCATAAAAAATTATACTTAAGTAATCATACAAATCACAATGCCTTATCTATTGAATGTAATATTATACAATATAATTTACTTTTTTATTTTTTGAACGTAAGGGCAGTATATTGAAAAAGCATGAGAACAATTATGCTCCAGATAATCACTTTGTATCAGTGGTTTCGTTTCTTGCAAATGAATAATGGCAACTTAGTTTCTAACATAAACTTTTCGTAAATCCTATGATTGCATGTTCCAAAATTCGACGAAAATTGACTGCCGGTTGTTAACAGACAATTTCTCACACTCATATTGCTGTCGGGAATCTCCACACTGTATTTTGGTATGACCATTGCAGTCTTCTTGCAAGAGTTTAGCCGGACGTATGAGAGTTTGCTGATATTTGCCATCACTCTCCTTTTGAAAACCGACATACTACACTCCCTTTAGTCTAGCTTCCGAATTTTTTGTTCCCTTTCTGAATTTTTAGCTTATTCTTCTTTTTTCTGCTATTCTTATTTCGTTTCCGGGTCAATGTGCCGCATCGTTCATCCAAAATTTATTCTCATTATCATATCAGCCAAGAGATGCCCACTGTTGGACATAGGCCTCCCCCAAGGATCTCCACACCGATCGGTCCTGCACCTCCTGCATCCAGCAGCTTCCAGCGACCTTCACCAGATCGTCGGTCCACCTTGTGGAGGCCTACCAACACTGCGTCTCCCGGTACGCGGCCGCCACTCGAGGACCTTTCCGCCCCAACGGCCGTCAGTCCTACGAGCGATGTGTCCTGCCCACTGCCACTTAAGGTTTGCGATTCTTTGGGCTATGTCGGTAACTTTAGTTCTTCTATGGATCTCATCATTTCTGATGTGATCACGTAGAGAAACCTCGAGCATAGCCCTCTCCATCGCCCTTTGAGTGACTTTCAGCCTTCTTATGAGACCCATTGTAAGCGGCCACGTCTCAGTTCCGTATGTCATCACTGGCAACACGTACGAATTGAAGACTTTCGTCTTGAGGCACTGCAGTAGATGGGCCGAGAATATGCTCCGTAGCTTCCCGAAAGCTGCCCAGCCGAGTTGGATTCGTCGATTTACATCTTTCTGGAAGTTGGACTTACCGAGTTGGACTATTTGCCCCAGGTAAACATATTCGTCAACAACTTCCAGCGTAGAGCCTCCAACATTCACAGGAGTGGGTATTTACAGGAGTGGTAATTTATTCTACTTCGGAAGAATCGGTAATAATAGTGTCCTCATCCGCCACAAACTCAGGATCAGAGGGGTTGACAGACTCTACATTAGAAAATCCACAAAAAGTCTCATCGTCGCTTACATTACTTGGTTCCCTAGAGTTAAAGCAAACAGGTGCAGGTAGAAACTCTCCATTTTTTCGTTCAGTACTGCTACTTCGTTCATAGAATTTGCTGTGTTTACCATGTCGATTTACGTCTTTCCTCTTGTCAGTCGATGCATGATGAGAAAATATTATATCCGCCAAAAGGACAAAATTAAGCATAAGCCACCCAAATTAAACTTCAGCTACCCAAATTCACCCAAAACCAATGAAAATTAATTTCAATCCAAATGCCTATAGGTATCATTATATTTATGAGCGATATGACAAAAAACATTTCATGCAAAATATTATTTTAAAAGAGCGTCACAGAAAGTAAAATATAAAATACTCTTAATTAATAGTATAAGACAATTCATGTTAGTTACGCACTCTAAATGTAAAATTACACAAAAAATTTTAGAAAAAGAAAAAATTTAATAGCATACGCCGAACTGTAGGTTAGTTATTGTTCGTAAAAGGCAAAGCTGGTAGAATTATGGTTATCTGTTCAAATACGATTTGTTACAATGAATTTGAAGTTTTACTTACCAAATAATTCTCAAAGAAACAAAACAATCACAATAATTGTCAAAGAAACAAAACAGTTGCTGTTCAAAATCCGACATAGAACATATTGAAATATCAAATGAGAATGTTTTTTGACACGTGACCTATTGCGTCAGTTTCAAATCCAGTGATCTGATTGGCTGTTGACATAGAACGTCTTACGGATGCGTTCATAATTATAATATTATATCATTTTGCAGAAAAACAAAAAATCATAAAATTTTGACATAGAACGTATTGCAATATCAACGACGATATGTACGTTTGTCTGACGCCCTTATGGTGAAGGAATACATCGTGAGGCAACCTGCATACATCTGCAAAGAAATTCAATGGTGTATGTGAAGTCGATCAATCCGCATTGGGCCAGCGTGGTTGACTAAGGCCTAATCACCCTAACATAGGGTAGGCTCGAGCCCCTCGGCGGGGACGTGTATGAGCTGTGATGATGATGTCGATATTTACCTGCATGAACGTCAAGTCTTTGCTGTAGGGGTCAGTGCTTCTTGTTCCCATCAGGCATGCTTTTAATCGACTGTCTCTTTCTAACAACCTTTGAAGTGTCGACTTCATTTCTCCTTCCTCCACACTTAAGGTGATTCCATAGTGACTTTCGATCTCCCTGACAAAATCTTCTATTTCTCTAAACGGTTTACTGGTCCGTATGTATACTACTTTCAGCTTTTCTTGTATATCACGTCGACTGTGGAACTCTAGTAATACGTTGAAGGTTAAATCTAAAAGGACTGTGCAGTCTTTGCCGCCGTTGAACGACAGGAATACTTCGTTTAACAGGAACTGTTTGAAACATTGCCTTATCACCTGAAATAGAATTTTGTAACTAATGTTTATATAAAAAATGCGTTGGCGTTGCCTAGGAAAATGGGAGATTTTTTTATGAAACGATTTTTTATTTAATTTTTAAGCATTTGATTTGTGTTTAAAAATCGTTACGTTATCGAACGTGCAATTAGCACTGAAACAATTCAGAAGGTTTGCAGGAGCTAAAATTACGAGCAATTAGATGGACAAGGCTGTGTCAAAGTTAGGAAGACTAGGAAGAAGGCTTGTGGGAAAATTGTCTTTTCATTGTCGAAACCAGATCAGCCCCGTTATTCACAACTGTCGGAAAACAATCGTATCATGGAATCTCTTTACCTGTCACTTTTTATTGCGGCGCATCAAAGCGTGACGGGACGCGACTTTCCGAATTGAATCTAGAACGATATACGGGCACCAACACTTTGTTTCTTGACAATAATAATGTGCATACGCACGCATCAAACTAAACGTGTGGACACATTTCATATTAATTTGTGAAAAAACAAAACAAAGAATGATTAAATCGATATTTTAGTTAAGATCATCCCTTTTTGTTTTGTTTTTGTTTCCGTAATTTCATTATTATTTACAATTTAAAATTATTTGATTTAACTTTGTTTAAAAATACAAAATAACATAAATTTATTTTATGCTTCAAATAATACGAATAAGCATACAAACAAGATAGCATTACTAAAAACATTTTTGTATACCGTTTGTCGAAACTATAAAATATCGTCAGTTTTCTAAGTGAACGTAAACTTTTTTAATGTGCGTACAAAGTCACGATCAAACACTGAAAACTAACATTACCAATAAAATGTATGTTGCCCATTCTATCTTAATCTTATGCTTTAAAGTATAGAGAATCGTAATGCAAAACAATGAAAATAGTACACCTATATTGTAGGTGCACTATTTTAAGACAGCCGTGACTTCAATTCCCTCACAATTCTTTTTCCGGAGACACTAGTCACCTTCCAGACATACCCGCTCAGCCTCCTCCAAGGCGTCAGTAATCATCGGCAGCTCCGACTCGTCCTCACGTCTCTGCGGCATCGTTGGCACTGGCGGTTATCCGTGTTCACTGTAACAGCACTCATTAACGTATGAATAGGTAATTTGCATTATCGCAAACTAACGATTGTCAGTGCGATAGGTACACACACAGTAACACGTCATTACATTACATTTCAACCTTGAACCTTATGTCGCTTGTAATAGCGACGGCTTTCGTGATGCAAATGTAATCATTGACGTGTGGCCGACTGTACACTATCGGGCGTAATTACTGAATTTTATAGGCGCGGAAAAGTGGTGATAACCGATATCGGTGCAGCTGTACAATAACACTATACACTCCCAGACACCTAAATCGAGCCACCATGTACTTATTGCATAAAAACTTTTTGGTTGTCTAAATATTTTTAAAAGTTATAGACAATATAATATAATCCAAAAGAGCAAGGAGACTCAGTTTAGGTATCCGGGAGTGTATTTTTCAAGTAACACGTGATACAGTAGATTTGATTTATTCTTTAAGCTGCTTCTATGATGAGCAGTAATTTCCAACTCTACCTGAAATAGTCTCAAAACGGTTAAGAGGATACATGACTACATAAGTTAATATGGTAATGTGTTAGAGCTGTTACAGTTTTTCATTTCAATACACTTCCTTGAAGCTTGTTATAGCATTTTAAAAAGGACTACAGCATTGTGTCAGGAACACAATCTTTTTCTTGGATGTTTGTTTTTGCCATCACTTCAGAGACATTGAGAGTCACGTTGTTAATCTAATTAAAAAAAAAATTACAACTTTACTGAATTTTAAAATTAATTATGAAATACAGTGTAATAATAATACCATATCAAAAAAAACCTTTCATATTAAAATATTGTTTAATGTTGTCGATTTATTCAAATATTTATAATTGCCATGATCTTCGTATAATTTAGCTTTATAATCTGTAAATAAGACAATTGGTAGCTAATAATAATAAGCTTCCTCTCTCTTGTTCAACGATTGCGTGCCCAACGGGTCCATAATGATCTTATTTTTTGTGAACCACCTACTTTACACATTATGGTATGCAATAAAGATTTTGAATTGAATTGAAGATGGTTGAAGAAATAATTCGATTGACACTACAATCTCATGATCCAGTAAACCAATTTCTCCTCATTCTACGAGAGATCTGTGGCCAGCAGTGGGATGTATATAGGTTTAAGTGACAGGCCAACAGTAGGGCAAGGTGGATACTGACATCATGGACACTGAACTCTATTAAGTAAAACGAATTATTATATTAACTCTATTATGAAAAACGGTTAAAAAAGCTTTGTTAAATTCTACAATTTACTTCTGCCAGTAAAAATGTTGGGGTGTTCTGCCCCATCGAAAAAACAGGGCTGCTACCATGGTCTCATTTATTCTTGATGTGATCAAAATGTCTTATTTTTTCCTTTCAGATCAATGGATGATCTATATCTATACAAATAAATAAAATTGAAGTATCTGTTTGTAATGTCGAAATAACAAGTTTTTACTAAATGGGTATGAACGTATATCGGGTACCAATAACAAAAACACAATTTAAAAAATTTTTGTCTGTCTGTTTGTTTTCGCTAATCTCCGGTACGGCTGGACCGATTTTGACAGGACTTTCACTAATAGATAGCTAATTATATAAGGTATAACATAGGCTACTTTTTATCAAGATCTTAAAAATTGCCTACAAATATCAAAATGCTGCCAAAAGTTACTATTCCACGCGGACGAGGCACAGCTAGTATGCAAATAAATTTATGATAATATGATGTACATTCAAATACAATATGAAGTTGTTTGTATTATAAATTTCACAAGTGGTTACCAATCTATTCAGGCAGTATCAATCAAATATTTACTATTAACACAGTTGTTACATTATCATCAGTTAATGGATATGAATGCAATATACTTTGAATACCTACTATAACTTGGTTTTTAGGAAAATAAATTGAACCATAGAATTATTATTTTGTATTTCAATCAATTCATGAAGTAACTTATAATGCAAACAAAATGTTACTTGCCAAGGCATAATTGTTAAATCATAGATTTTAGAAACATGTATAACAATAAAATGTAGAGCATTTTTATGACAAATATTCAACAGAATAATGCAAGTAATGTATAAAAATAAAAATAAGATATATAACTAAATATTTATTGTCCTTACACTATAACAAATTATGTGTAATTACAACACTCTTTTGAAAGAATAAAAAAAAGCTGTGTTCTTTTCAGTTACTTCCACATATTTTTTTTCTTGGCGGTTCTTCATTTGAAGTGGAATTTCTATTAATCAAAATATCTTTATTTAATTGGATTGTCACTCGCATCATTTCCTTTTTGGGCGAAACATTTCTTACATTGAAAACATCTGTTATGTAAGGAGACATATCATAGCCCATACTGTCAGTGACCATAGCCTTAGCAACGGATTTTGGATCCTCACCAATAGCAAAGCAATAAACATATATGAAAATGCCACAATTCAACTTGTCTACACATTTTTCATCATCAATAACACCTTTGAAGTACTTTAAAAATTCAGTTGCCATCGCGGGTAAGTTCATTGTTATGTGGATCTTGTCTGTTTCTTTAATCTCACTGTTGTTACACATTTGCATTAAATTATCTTTGAATATACTACAAATAAAATCTTTCCCATCTAAATTGTATGAGTTATAATGTAATTTGTTCACCTTATTGCTCTCTGCATTGTGATTTAACCATTTAAATGAATCTGGATTTAAATCATTTGCAAACACTCTACACTTCTTTTTGGCAGCTGGGATTGCAAATGGTCCTACGCCACAAAAGACATCAAATAAAACATCTCCAGGTTTCAGAAAACCCAGTATTCTTTCATGCTCTTTACCAAGTCGTGGATTCCAATACACTTTTGAGAAATCAAATTGAAAAGTACAGCGGTTCTCCTTCACTGTAACTATGTAATCTTCATCTCCAGCAATTAGTTCCATGCTGAAGTTGCGATATGTGTTATCAATGATGTTACATTTATTCACCACTGTCCTGCATGTTTTAATTTTATCAATCAACACTTGTCCTATGAGGTTGCGATATTCAATCAGATGGTCACGTAGATTGAGATGTATTATATGTCCAATTTGCGAGTAACTGCTAACAATTTCTTCCCCTTCTGGTAATACAGCTTTGAATATACTATCAAAGCTCCAATTCTCATAGCCTAGTTGCACATCTATAATATTGAAATTTTCCCTAGTGCATTCAATTTTATTGAGATTTTTGAGATAATTTTCATTTAAATCTTCCCATTCTTTAATCTTATCGGGATTTAAATAAACATATTTATTGAATTTTACGTCATCTGAATCTTGAACAGGCTTAAAATTTTCAAGTTTGAGTAAAGAAGACTTGCAGTGTTGAACTAGTTTCGAGACATTTTTTTCTGTGGCTTTCACAATTGGCACTTTGATATTGCGAAGGAATTTTGTACGATCCAATACTTTCATACCTCGAACATTAACAGGAATTAATAATGTTGCTGTTTTAAGACTCATCTTTCGAAAAGACACGCGGAATATGCTTCGAATCATACAAATTAAATAGGTACGACAGAAGGACGTGCCCTACAATCTACTATACAAATACTAACCTATTTTGTGTAAATCTTCTTGTAATTCTTCTAGGCTGGATGAGATTTTTGAGAGTATTTATGTTACATATAACAATAAATAGTAATTTATAATGAAAAAAATCACGTTCTAGCACAAAATTTACATTTACAACTAAACTAAACATTTTTTTTTTTAATTTTGTTTATCCCATTTGGGAAAGGCAAAGGCGTCAACCATACAGCCTAGTCTGTATGCAATAAACTATTGTTATTCATTCTTCTTTTGAATTCACAAATCGCCAAACGTAGAGGTTACATATTCATAAATTGCTTCAAAGCATTTTTCAATGGAAAGAAGTTTTTGTAAAGAGCGCGGTAGATCTTGCTGGTGTTTCATTATTTTTGAAATTTCTTCTAATAAAATGTTTCTTTGCAGGGCAAAAATTGGACATTCGTAAAAAAGGTGATGCAGAGATTGAGGTAAGGTGGTGTTGCACCAGTTGCACGATGGGGAAGAAGTCATGCCTAGCCGGTACAAATGGTCATTGAATCGACCGTGCCCAATTCGCAAACGGCAAATAATAGTAAAAAATCTTCTGTTTATGTAATTGTGTCTATTGAACCAGGGTTGTTTTATTTTATTATTTATTTCTCGATACCACTTCCCTTTTATGAGCAAAGTACTATTCCAGTGTTCTTCCCATAGCTTCAATATTTCTTTCTTGATTAGAGCTGTACAATCAGTATATGAAATTGATATGTTTTTTATAGGTACGTCTAGAGTGTTCATAGTTTTGGCCAGTTTATCTACTTCCTCGTTTCCATATACACCGATATGAGCTGGAGTCCAAAATAATATAATGTCTATTTGATAATTTATTTTTAAATGATGTATCTGATCTCGGATATTATATATTAAATGATTTGTGACTGATGAAAAGGAAGGATTTCTCAAAGCCATCAACACACTCATGCTGTCAGTAATAATAATCCATTTTTTGTATTGGCTGAACTGTTGAATGTAGTTAAGAGCTACAATTATAGCATTCGCCTCAGCAGAAAATATGCTGGCATTTTGGCACATTTTAAAACTATGTCCAGTTTTACTACCTGCATCATACATAGCTACTGCAACACTTACATTCGTCTTTGAACCATCTGTATAAATTGATCGATAATCATTATAAGCCTGTAGACTTTCGTAAACATCATATTTATCTTTAAAATCTTTATGTAGGACAATATGAATGTCACAGAATTTACTAGCATATGAGCCACTATAACAATGTAAAGTAGTACTACAAAATATATTACATTGTTCTTTTAAACTTATAAAATGTGAGAAATTCTTTGAAAGAAAAGTGTTAGTGGAACATACATTTAATTTATTTAAAAGATCATTATTCGAACGTGATAAGAGTTTAAAAAGAAATTTAAGTTTTAAAAATTCAAAGCGAATAACCATTGGTGGTAAATGACATTCGACCTGCATAGAATTTATTGGGGAAGTGTTCATAGCACCTAGTATTAATCGTAAGTTCTTATTCTGTATTTTATCAATAACATCTATGTATTTTGGATCGGAAGCGTTACAAAAGAAAGCATACTCAAAATGACTTCTGACCAAAGCTTTATAAAGCATTAACACAATTTTAGGATCAGCACCCCATTTCAATCCAGTAACGGACCTAATTACATTAGTGGCTTTTAAAGCTCTGCTCACCAAGCAATCAACATATAAATCCCACGTAAGATTTTCGTGAAAAATAACACCCAAGAATTTAACTGAATTATCAATAGGCAAAGTATGATTGCTGTATGTAATATTAATTAGAGGTAGAGAACTGTATTTTGGGCAAAATATTACAACTTTACTTTTTAAAAGGCTAACATTTAAATCAAGTTCTGAGAAGTAATCTGCCAGCTTCACTAGATTATTATTTAATGTTAATTGAATATCTAATACATTAGTACCTTTACAATAAATGACAAGGTCATCAGCAAACTGAAGATTGTTGACTAAATTATTATTAAGAATGGAATTTAGTTTTCTTATATACAAAATATACAGAATAGGACTCAAGATGCCTCCTTGACATACGCCTTTGCTCGAAAATCTAGGGCCTAAAAATTTATTATCTATTTTGACATACACTTTTCTATCCGTGAGAAAAGCATATATCCAATAAGCAATTTTTACAGGTAAGAAAGATAATAGAGATTCAAACAAAATACCATGATTAACGTTATTAAATGCACCTTCTATATCAAAAAACACTGCTTTTGTATACTCCATATTCTTTTGAGCTGTAGTGACGTCCAAAAAAAAATGTGCTAAGCTTTCTTGAGCCGAAAGTCCTCGCCTAAACCCAAACTGGTTTAAAGGTAAAATTGAGTTCTTTTCTATGAAGAATTCCAATCTTTGTTTGATTAGCTGTTCAAATAATTTACCAGCACAAGACGTTAAAGCGATAGGACGATAAGAATCGGGATGAGATGCAATTTTTCCAGGTTTTAAAATAGGAACCAAGCAGTCCATTTTCCAATTAGGAGGAATTGTGCAATCTTGCCATAAAATATTATAAATTTGTAAAAGCTTATAAAGATTGTCAGTGTTAAGTAGCTGAAACATCTTGTACGATAAACTATCTAATCCACAAGCAGTGTTTTTTCTAGATTTCAGAGCTGCAGTTAATTCGTCAAAAGAAAATGGATCAGTGAGGAATGACTGATTATCTGGTAAACTATTGTCCTTCACAATTGGCCTGTTATTTTGCACAAAGTCAGGCGTGTATTTACGTAAAAAATCACTGACCCACGAAAAATCACTATTTTGCTTTTTATATGTTTTATGTGTAAGTTTTCTCATGTTACCCCATACTACTGAAACTGGTGTCAATCGATTTAATTTTGTACAGAATTCTATCCAACTACTTAGTCTTTCTCTCTTAATGGTAAGTTTTTTAGCAGCTTGTAATCTTTTGAAATTAATATATTTTTCTTGAGAAGGATTATTCTTAAAATCAAGATAGGCTTGCTTGCTTTCCTGGACAGCTTTAGCGCAATTACTATTCCACCAAGGAACTGTTCGATATTTTGATTTTAAGTTTTGAGTAGCAATGTTACGTGATTCGGACCGAGAGGTACGAGAGGGAATTGACTTTTGTGCAGCTGTCAAAATGATTTGACAAAAAGAGTTGTATGAATCTATTGGATTACTAATAGGGTTACATTGAAAATTATCTAAATCCTTATTAACAGTTGAAGAATACAACTTCCAATCAACTAATCTATGATTAATGCGATTGTTAAAATCATTTTCATCCTGAAAATTGTTTTGAGAGTTAAAACATTGTGAACTACTATTGAATGTAATCTTAGTAAATGTTGGCAAATGATAACTGCCCAATGGATCGTCGTGTACTGACCATTCGCAGCGAAGAGCTAATGAAGGAGATACCATAGTCAAGTCCAAACCATTGGGTCTCCAAGAATGAGAACCGACAGTTGTGACCTGACCATCATTCAACAGGACTAAATTGCATTCATCTAAACACTCAAGAATATCCCTACCTCTGGAATCCGATAACGGACATCCCCAAATTGAGTGATGAGCATTGAAGTCACCAGCTATAATCGTCGGCCTATGGAGAGAATTCAAGAAATGTTTAAACTTATTTTTAGAGAAACTGGGAATACAATTTGTTGGACAATATATACTGGCTATTGAAATAGTGTTCTGATTTAGTTCTAAATGTATTACAATTGTTTGAAGAGAGTTGTCAAAATAAGATGTTACTTTTTGATATTTTAATGATGTATGGATTAAAATAGCAACACCATTATGCTTGTTGCCACAGTCATTACGTTCAATATGATAACCTTTGATTTTAAACTGCTTCTGAGGCTTTAGCCATGTTTCACATATAATTGCGATATGAATAAAATGGTCATAAAGAAATTTCGTAAAAATAAGTTGATTGCTTAATAAGCTTTGAGCATTCCACTGTACGATATTCAATTGATTGGGGGTGAATTGTGGGGATTTGATTGCTTACCAAAAGTATTTTTTAAGACCTCTAAAACACTTTTAGAATTTATAGAAGTATTTTGAGTATTATGCAAAGAAACACATTTAGTTATGGTTTCAACTAATAATGAGAGACACTTGCTGTCAGTATTGAGCAGTGTAAACAAATCTACATTATTTTTTGTCTTACTTTCTAATTTGGGAAAATTTAAAGGATTTGTAATATCTGCATAAGAAGCAGGCTTATATTTATTTCTATTTTCAATGATTTTCTGTTTTTTAACTGGGCATATTGGAGACACACTAGTATGATTGCCATCACAATGAATGCAAGTAGCTTTTTCGATAGAAACTGTACAAGTCTTATAGTTATGATTTTCTTTACATATACTACATTTTTCAGAATTTTTACAATATTTTGCCAAATGTCCGTATCTCAAACATTTGTAACATTGCTTAACTGGTGGTATATATTGAGACACATCATGTCTCCAACCACCAATATCTATATGATTTGGCAAAATGGAAGTGGCAAATGTCACTATTACTGTAGTTGTAGGTTGTAATATAAAACCCTCAGTCACATTTATTTTTTTCATTATTCTTTTTATTGTTATTATTTTTTTTGTACTTGTTATCATAGTAAATATTCTCTTGTTTGATATAATGGTAGGTACATTTCTTATAACTCCGGACACTTCAGTTGTAGCAGCAGGAATACTGGCTTTGAATTTGTATTCTTTCAAGAAGGTATTATTATTTAAAAAGGCATTCGCCAAGTCTGGTTTTTCAAAATAAATACCTATCTTAAACTTATTGATATTTCTTAAAAATTTGACGCCTTTGTTAAAGCACTTTAAACAAGTTGACAAAGAAAGAAGATCTCTTGTTCCAATTGGTTTCTGGATGTCTGATGACTCAACAAAAACCACAAATTCAGTGCCGCTAATTTCTTCCGGATATCTGCGTATATAGTCAGTAACATAATAAAGCTTGTACCTATCTGCATTGCTTATTTCTTCATCACTGTCCGAAGAGGACATATCCGTTTCTACCAACCTTACCTCATCTGTCTCCCTATCTGCATCACCAGACTCCGGTTCATCCTCCTTTTTTTTTCTTTTTCTCGAACTCCGCTTCCCCATATCTGCTTATAATATTATTTAATGCCTATATGTTATATACCTCTTTTGTTTGTGTTTTATTAAGTAACTGACTACAATTAAAAAATTACAAATAAAATATTTTAAAGAGCCCGCCTTTACTATCCTAAACTAAACATAAAAACTGTCATGTCATTATGACATTTAGGCCGTGTTCCGTTTCGCGATTATACGGCCCGTTCCAGATAAGCATTTTTAGCCATAACTACCAACATTTTTAGCATCTCTGCGTTTCATTAGCCGGTGATGCTAGTTTTTCTTGCTGGTTGTCATGCGTTTCATTTAAGCATTTTTAACACGAAATGCTAGCATCAAATACCCATGCTAATAGATGGGTCCTCTGATACCACTTTTTGACAGCTTTCAAATTTGACATTTGGAATCTTTTTTTCATGAATCAAAAAGGATTTTCAGCGGATTTAAAAAAATTATTGAATTAAATGAAATATAAGGAAAAAATGGCGACATTAAAATAACCAGTTTTTGTTGAAGAAGAAAACAAAGTAGTTTACCTCAAACTGTCTCCTGAAGACGCTAAAAGAGCAGAAAATGGTAAAAGATAGGAACAAGGCAATGAAAAACTACTAAAGCTTGAATATCACAGAAAACAATTGAAATTACGAGTTAAATTCTTTTTAAGGTTATGTTTGTTTTGATATTATTGACATAAGCGCGCTCACGATCGTTCCGAGACGATAGCATGTCATTGGCATCATTATCGCGTTTATTGATTCGGTTCGGGCGTAAGCAGTCTGAGTACTGTGAGTAGTGTAATCTCGAAACGGAACAGGGCCTTATTGTTTTATTTACCCTGCGTTCCGTAAAAAGATAAAAGTGATAATATCGCGAATCCGACCAACAAAGTTACAACATAACCTACTGATTCAATAGCCCTTATATTTTGTGACGATTTAATTTGGTCGGATTCGCGATATTATCGCTTTTATCGTAATTCGGAACGCACCATTAATATTCTATTATATGGCATTGGAGTCTAGCCCATAATCTGAGCCATAATCATTGATTTACTACCAAACGTAGATAACGCATGAACGATCGAAAAGTAGGCCGGTGAAGAACTGCTTAATCGCGACTCGTGCAGTTCCTTTCCATAGAGTGATTAGCTGTCGGCACGTAAACATGCCGAAGGGCGCATTCAAAAGTTGTGGTAACAATAGCCAGAAACGACAGAAAAAAGACGGGATTTCATATTTTGCGTGAGTAAACTCATTACACATCTTATCATGTAATATTCGATTTATACGTAAAAACCAATCAAAAACAATTATTTTAATCATAAACATGTCGCTTCGCGTCAGTGTCAGTACATCACAATCGTCTCGCTCGCACGGGCGTCGTATCACGATGTGTTATCTCATTCATGCGTTGGAGCGACAACGCGATAAGCAATTTCAAGCATTATGTTTGAGAGTATAAAGTAGATATTTTGTTGTAGCAATTACCAAAAGGTCGTTGATCTGTGGCTAGGTTTGAAACATAGATATAGAATGAAATAGATGGGCTATAAAAGCCGTCAAACATGAGGAAAAGAGATAAACTTATACACATTGCCAAAGGAAAGAAGAAGATGGCATCATTATTTTTTGTCCTTGTTACCGTATATAGGTGAAACTGGTAGTGGGGATTGTTTATCACCAGCGTCTGGTGCTAAACAAATACGTGGAAGAAATTTGTTGTGTGAATTATAGCTTACTGTGTAATTATTTAACAGTTTAATTAGTGTAATTGTGAACTATTTGAACATTTAAATCATGGTGCACTGCTCCGTTTTAGGTTGTAATAGTGATAGTGCTAGAAAACAGGAAAATATAACCTTTTACAGGTAAGACCTAAATTGTGTCAATAAAAAGCGCCAAAACTATTTTTTAAATTATAAATACAAGTTATATTGCAATATTTTATTATTCTACTATGGTTCTCAATCATATTATGGGATTAAACATGAAATTTCAAACTAAGTAGTAAGGTTACTGTTAACCTAACAAGCTAGGAATGTCGCCATACAATATGGTCACGTATACAGCCAACGCGTATAACATTTTGCCGGGTTATAATGATACCAGTTACGCTACGACTATTTTTCCTTGATTCGTAGGTAATTTGTTACGTGAAAGGGAACTCACATATTATTTTCTGTGTTACATTAATATTGACATATTTAAGTATAAAATGTTGAGCATTTTAGATAACAATGTTAATTCTTTTGAAGTGAGACTTTCCATTTGCTTGATTGTCTGTATTTAACAGATTTCCTTCGGAGATAACTACTCGAAAACAGTTGGGTTAAAGCTACTGGTCGATTGAATTGGCAGCCAACCAAGCATACCCGAATGTGTTCTAAGCATTTTGAACAGCAGTGGATTCAGAAAAACAAAAAAGGCACTTTTCTTAGGAGTGGTGCTATTCCTAAACTTTTTTTACAGGTCAGTCATTTATACATATTATATCTACAAGGTACATACCCTATGAAGCCAAAACCTAAATTTATTTTTCACAAACCCAACTATTTTTATGGGGGATTTCGAAATTTATTTTATAGTTTTGGATTAACATGGGTAGGGTAGATACCAAATCCTTTTCTACTATTTTGATATGGCCAAACATATTATTAATGGTTTGATTTTGGTCATTTTCTATTAATATAACAAGTCTGACCATTAGTACAGATACAGTTTAAAAATTTATTAATTAATATTTTTAATGTTGTAAAATTAGAACCTGCTTTTATTTTTAACCTGTATACATATTGTTTCAAGACACATCGGTGTTGGATTTCGGTTCAAATTTGAATACGCCCCGAAAGAGAAAAATGCGGCTTCAAATGCTGGGTTTGAAACAATCAGCGAGGTCATCAAATAAAAAACTACGGCCAGTGCGTCAATCGCTTAGACGATTGGAAAAAAAAGTAGTCACACTTGAAAATGTGTAAAGTGATTTGAAGTGTAAGTTAATGATGCAAAATTAGTAGTTGGACATTTTAGATACTGTAGGAGGAACCAATAGAGATTTTCTGAGAAAGTATTCTGAACCTTTGAGGAAATTCGCGCTGTGCTTACACTTTTTAAGTTCAAAGGCATATGAGTTTGTACGTAAGCAATTTAATACGTGTTTACCACACCCAAAAACAGCTGGTGAGTGGCGAGGAGTAGACAGCCTCTAGAAAATGTTTGTGATTTATTAGCAATTTTGTGCCATAGCTAGTAATCTGGCTTAATCCAAATTAAATAAGTCATATCTCTACTTTGTCTGAATATTTAACAAGAACACATAGGATGTAGATATAGCTCTATGCACCGAACAAGTGTTTCTAATTAATTATATAGGTACTTGACAGAACATAATCTTCCTCAGAAATCTACAAATTGGTCTTGTCCTGCGCTATTTCCAAGTTGCCGCCAGCGGGGGCGAGGTTGGGGGTGGCAACACGGGCAACTAATAATAACCAGCTATCTACATCGGCATCTTGCGTTCTTTGCCAGATCTTTTTTCCACATTGTGAGCAAGCTTACCAACTTTGGGCTTTTAGCACCATATTGAGTGCGGTATCAGTAGTTCAATTCTTGAACTTACCCAGCCCAAGTGAATTTTTACCTGTATTGTAGTGAATTTTATCTCTGTGAGCCGAAGTCCTTTATTCGATGACAATAACGGTGCTATTGAAATCTAATTTTAGACAATGTTTATTTAAAATTTAATATTATAAATTTTCTAAATCTTCACAAATATTTAGTAAATGTGTAAATATTGGATTTTAAATAAACTGCAGAGATAAAGAAAAAACAATGATTATTGCCCCCTGTATTCTTAATCGAGCGATGATCTTCGCAAGGTACCTAGCTGGCAAAAGCTGGAAGCGAGTGGTCGCGGATCGTGCTCAGTGGCGAGCACTTGGAGAGGCCTATGTCCAGCAGTGGACGCGTGTGGATGATGATGATGATTCCTAATATTTTATCTTATATTTGTAAAGATGTTTACATAATAGCTTAAATAAATAATAGTAAAATGTTTTAAAACGAAATATACTCGAGTAAATCCGAAAAGTGTAGTTTTATTTAAAAGTGTAAATAACTAGACTGCGGCGAAGGTTGAATGAAGAATTCAATAAAAAAAATCGCAACTTCCTCCCACTTTTATTTTTTGAGACATATTATTGAGCGAGGGGCGCTCATTAAAATGTCTCAAAAAAATACGTAGATCAATCAACCCTACTTTATGTTTATAGTGGTAAAAGCCACTATAAACATAAAGTAGGGTAAAACTTAAAGCAACACTGGTATACCCATCTACTTTAGGCAGGTATGACGTCATCTATGTCTGTCCCTTACGGGTATACGGTCACGTCCTATCTATTCATTCTTTATCTAAGGTTTGAAATGATATAACTTCCCACGGGGACTGTCAACTCGGTTGTCAAGGTGTAAATACGTACAATTGAGTTTATTCCAAATTTATTGAATTAGTTACTTATATCAACGTCTTTGTGTTACCAAGTTCGTGTATTGTGTCTGTCTGTGTAAGTAATTTGTGTGCTTTCTTTTAATAGGAGGTGAGATCGACGACAATGTCGTCGATCTTACCAGAGCCACCCGACCCGGGTTTGGCCTCAGTGCCACAGCCCATAGATGATGAAGTGCTTTCAACTAGCCAGGACGTTATGGATTACGAATCCACTACTCGTGTCAACCGGAAAAGATCTAGCGAACAACATAATATGTCAGACATCCCTAATAAAATCAACTCCACGGAAAACACACCATCACATTCCATTCAACACCTGTATGAACATCCTTGTCTAAAAGAAATTAAAATGTACACTCGCTTGGATAAAGGTCCTTTTATTGTACACATATCCCGGGTAGAGCCTCATCCGAAGGCTGGAAGTACAATTAACCCGATTTTATTTGGTAAGCTTCTAATTAGTGAAAATATTAAAAATATTATTAGACAGGGTATCAAAAGTATTGGACGTAATCGTATATCAGTCCAATTTTCAAATGGTGTGGATGCTAATAATTTCATCACAAATCCTGTCCTTGCTGCCAAGAAATTTTCAGCGATTATTCCATCATTTAATGTTACTCGCATGGGTGTTGTCCGTGGTGTCCCGCCAGAGTGGTCAATGGACGAATTCGTCCAAACTGTAGAGATCCCCGAAGAATGTGGCCACATCTTAAAAGCCAGGCGGCTTAATAGAAAAACTATCAAAGATGGACAGGTAGATTGGATCCCAACTCGCACAGTAGTCCTTACATTTAGTGGTCAATGTCTGCCCTCTAAAATATTTTGCTGTTACACGGCTCTTCCAGTGGACATATATGAGCTCCCCACGATCCAGTGTAATAATTGCTGTCGTTTTGGGCATGTGCAAAAACAACGCCGTTCCAATCCCAGATGCTGTAAATGCTCAAAGACCCATCATGGAAATGATTGCAATGTTACCGAAGACTTAGCAACGTGTCTTTATTGTTCTGGCAGACATTTTGCTACTAACAAGATATGCCCAGAGCATACTAGACAGAAGTCTATTAAACTTGCAATGTCTCAGGACAATGTTTCATACGTAGAAGCTGCAGCTCGATTTCCACCAGTCCGCCGCTCTTATTCCAATGTGGTCCGAGAATCATCACTCCCACCTCATCACCATTCTTCTCAAAGTTCATACACAGTGTCAACTCCAACCCGTCCCCCATTTTCCCCACTGACAATTGCTTCTCCCTTATCCCATTCTTCTTACAGAGAAACTGTAACTCTCCCAGTAAGGAACCGTCCTGCAACAAATAAGGGCTATGATAAGGATGCGCATAATGAGTTAATTAGTGACTACAATGCCCCAGAACCCCATAATGGGGTTATGTTTAACTCTCATATGCCAAAATCCCCAATTTCTTCACAAACCATTCACCATCTAGATTCATTACTATCTATCATTTTGAAAATGATGGATAAATTTTGTGATGTGTCTCCACCGCCCAACGTTGCATTAAAATTAAACAAGCTCATGGATATAGTAAATAAAATTCCAACTAATTCAGTGGAATGCTCGTAGCCTACGCCCTAAGAAACAAGATATCTTTGATATGATTAGTCGTTTTCACCCCGCTGCCTTTGCCATCTCGGAGACATGGTTGTTACCTGGTTCTCATTTTAGAGTGCCAGGTTGTAGCTGTCTGCGGGATGACAGAAGCGATGGGTATGCTGGAACAGCTATTTTAATTAAGAATTGTATTCCTTTTACACGCATCCCCCTTCCCAATATCCCTAATGGAATTAATGTAGTTGCCGTAAAAACCACCAATGTAACATTATTGTCCATCTATATTCCTAATCCAGATATTATTTCCATTATAGATTTACACAGTCTCTTTTCCACTCTCCCAAGGCCATTCCTGGTTATGGGAGATTTTAATCTCTCTCATGCTATTTGGGGTAGTCCACATAATGATTCCTTAGCTTGTGATCTGGTGGATCTTATGGATTCAATGAACATCTGCATCTTAAATGATGGCTCTCCAACCAGATGCACCGCACCTGGTTGCAATCCTAGTGCAGTTGACCTTTCTATGTGTTCCTCCGATATCCTTTCCCTGTCCACTTGGAATGTTTTACCTGAGTCATTTGGTAGCGACCACTATGCCATTTCCATACAACTGTCTTGTTCTACTCCCATGTACAGATCCTTACCCCCGTTACTTAAATATAGACTGGGTGGTGCTAAGTGGGATGACTATGCAACTGACTCAGATTTAAACGTTTTGTCCATTCCTAGTGACACTAGACACAGCCTTCAGGAACAATATGATCTTTTCCTTTCTGCTTTGGTAAAGGCTGCAGATGCTAATATCCCGCCAAAAAAAGGCAACGTTGGTAATAAAATCTCTCCTCCATGGTGGGATTCAGAGTGTACAGAAATGCACAGGCGACGTAAAGAGGCTGAAGTAACATACCGTCGTTCTATGTCAATGGAGAACTTTATTTCTCTGAAAAAAATTACTGCAACAGCAAAACGTCTTTTTAAGAAAAAGAAGCAACTAGGCTGGTTAAACTTTTGCCAAAATCTATCTCCACGCACCCCTTCTACTATAGTATGGAAGTGTATAAAAAGATTTAGAGGTTCCTTTACACTCCCCCCACAATCCAACAACCAAAATCTTTGGTTGGAAGAATTTTTTCAAAAACTAGCTCCTCCTGATGTTCCTAATATTGACTGCTTACCATCACCATATCCCAATCCCAACACCATATCTCCACATCCCTTCAATAACCCATTTACTTTGACAGAACTTGAGTCAGTTCTCCAAAATTTAAAAGACTCCTCCCCCGGCATAGATGGCATACCATACTCCTTCCTTACAAAGGCTGGAGTGTTCTCCAAACGAATGTTCCTTGAAATTATAAACAAATGCTTCGTGTCAGGGTCTGTTCCTTATTCTTGGAAGCATCAAGTAATCATCCCTCTATTAAAATCTGGGAAAGACCCCACAAAAGGTGCTTCTTACCGGCCTATTGCGTTATCATCCACCTTATGCAAGATATTGGAACATCTACTTAAAAGGCGCCTTGAATGGTTCGTCGAAAATAGGGGTATTCTAGCCGCTTCCCAATTTGGCTTTAGGAGGGGAATGAGCACCATGGACAATCTTAGCATTCTAACTACGGATATAAGAATAGCTCTATCCAAAAATCAATATCTCGTTGGTGTGTTTCTAGACATCAGTTCTGCATATGACAATGTCTTACTTCCGGTGCTCAGGCAGAAAATGCTCAATCTGAATATCCCTGCGAGGTTAGTACACTTTATATGTAATTTACTGATGAATAGAACTATCCAAGTACACTCCGGTGGTGCTCTTTCTCCTCCAAGACAAGTATGGAAAGGTTTGCCTCAGGGGTCAGTCTTAAGTCCACTTTTGTACAGCTTATACACTTATGACCTAGAACAATGTGTTGATTCTTTTTGTAGTATACTGCAATATGCTGACGACATCGTTTTGTATGCTGCTGCAGATTCACTAGAGGAAGCAGCCCAAAGATTAAACCAGGCTCTCTCTTATTTAGAAGACTGGCTGAACGATCACGGTCTTAATATTTCAGTATCTAAGAGAAATACTTTAATTTTTACTAGAAAACGATCATACACACATTTTGATATAAAATTTTGTGGTCAGTCTATACCTTACACTTCTGAAGTAAAATTTCTAGGGGTCATCTTAGACAAAACCTTATCTGGCAAATTTCATTTAAAATATATAAAAAACAAATGTGAGAAAAATATTAACATTCTGAGATGTCTATCAAGAGTTTGGTGGGGTGCTCATCCCTGCTCACAGAGACTCATCTACAACGCCTTAATTCGAAGTCTTTTTGATTATGGGTCAATAATATTGGAACCCTGTAACAAAGAATTCTCATTAGCTTTGGACAGAATTCAATTTATGTGCTTACGAATCATACTTGGAGCAATGAAATCTTCTCCTACTAATGCCTTACAGGTTGAAGCTGGCGATCCTCCCTTAAATCTACGTCGTGCCTTTCTCTCTGACAAGTTTGTTTACAAAGCCTTTCAAAATTCGAATCACCCACTTATTTTAAAGTTACAATATCTTTCTTCTATTATTTCTAATAATAGATATTGGACAAATAAAGATGTACCCACCTTGATCAAGAGCTATCTTAAATTGACCAACCATAGACATATTTTATATCAGTTAAATCTACCCCTTTTGGCATCTATTAATTATGAATCTCTTTTATACAAACCTAGCATTATTCTTGATTTAGGAATTAAAAAGAACCTCCCAGGCGCTAATGCTTTGTTCCTTGGTATAGTTGAAGATAATTGGAAAGACTGGTACCAATTTTTCACAGATGCCTCTAAGTCCCAGAATGGTGTCGGAGCAGCCGCCTACATACCAAATTATAACACTCTCCTAAGCTTCAAATGTCCACCCGAATCATCAATTTTCACAGGAGAATCAGTGGCAATCTTCGAAACTGTTAAGTTCATTCTCAACCACAAATTTAATAAGTCTATAATTTTTTCCGATTCTCTTAGTTGTCTTCAGGCATTATCCTCCAACCATTTTTCTGTTAATAATAAATACCCTTTAATTTTAGAAACGAAGCAATTATTGTTAAACTGCCACGAAAATAACATAGCTGTATCTTTAGCATGGATCCCTAGCCACTCGGGCATAGTGGGTAATGAAGCTGTAGATGGCTTTGCTAAAGACGCGATACTATCGGGCTGCAACGATCATTATAAGATGTATATGTACGACCTGTGCTCGTTGGCGAGAGTGGACCTTATGATGGCGTGGTCTGAATCTTGGAAAAAGTCGCAAAGAATTAAGGGTAAATATTATAGCGACATACAACCCGATATCCCAACAAAGCCCTGGTTCTCACGGTACAAAATTGCTGACAAACGCACTACATCCATTGTGTGTAGACTGAGACTAGGTCACTCGTGTACTCCACTCCACCTGTACAAGTTACATGTTCGAGACACACCACTATATGATTGTGGCACTGAGGAAGGAACCACAGACCATATTCTGTTCAATTGCCCCAACAACCCCGTATCCTTATATGACATCTTACCGCCTTTTATTCCTAGACCTACAAATGTTAAAACCCTATTATCTATTTTAAGTTTCCCTATTTTAAAATTACTGTGTAAATATATATGTACTTACAATATTAAGCTTTAACCGTACTATGTTATAATTTGTGTGCTTTTAAGTCTATGTTATTGTGAAGTTCTGTTTTGTCCTTTTTCAGGTAACCCAAAACAATCTCACTATATGTTTGGCTACCTTTCAAAAGTAAACTCAAAAAACCGTGTTTTATCCATAACTTGAGTTTGGCAGTAATGGTTGTGTTTACGACCGGTTGCCATTCAACAAAGAAGTGAAGTGAAGTGAACTTCCCACGGTTGTACTTAAAATAGTTGCCGTAATAATGCGGAATAAGGTTGAATTCGATAAATACGGTACTTTCTTTATAGTAATTTTTATTCGGGCGTGCATATTCAAGTATATATCAGCGAGTACAAATGTATAGTCGATTAGGTGACAGATTTCAAGCGCGTTTTTGTATGAAGCGCTCTATCTACGTTTGGTAGTAAATCAATGCCCATAATGCTGTCTTCAATAGCTTTTCCCTGGTGGCTACCGCCCATGCTACCGCCTAACTCATAGCGATCACTCGCTAGCGCTTTCGTGACATTAGAACAATAGTTCAAATGTCACTGTGACATGAAAACTATTGTTCTAATGTCACGATAACGATAGCGAGTGATCGCTTTGAGTTAGGCGGTTAATTTTGTTTTTGGGTACATCTACCACATTTGCTCTCTGCACCGCCGTACCGTAGGCCAAGTAGTAAAAAATGTAAAAAATTAAGTCCGCCTTTGTACACAAGGTACATAAAGCATAAATAAATAAAAAGGTCCCTGCAACCTGTCCTTCCACTCCGACCAACTAAACCGACCAAATGGTTGTGCAGAATGGAACCCGATAAAGGGTTTTATTGCAATCTAACCAACTACTTAGTTGATCAATTATTTTATTTTGAGAAATATTATTCCAAAGGGACCAACTGAACCGACCAATTGAAACGGACCAACTATTTTCTTTCTCAACGATACAACTTTTGAGTTGATCTGATAGGAATAGGTATTTTGTTAATTCAAATTTGTCCCCATAAACACAACTTTGACAGCAGCTGTCAGTTGAAAGTGATTCTCCCTAGGGCTGAAAAGTATCACTTTCAACCCGCTCCTCAGGCAACCTCAGACCTACTTTCAGAGTATGAGTAATGAAAAATGCTTTTTCATACCACCTGCTCGACAATGTTCAATTAGGTATAACCCTCATAACTTAAACGTAAAGCAAGGCATTATATCCCCAGGGATATAATGTTGTATGAAACTCCCAAGGGATTAAAGTATTTTGGAACATAAAATTCGTATGAAAATTTAGCATAGATGCTAGCTTAGGAAGGCAAAGGTTCTACGCCCATACAGCAGTAGCGCGCATCCACTAGAGACAAATAGACATTCTACCTATGTAAATAATGTTTTTATAAAATTTAAATACATTATTTCTTTACCAACATTATAAAATATTTATCTACATAATACTGTAAGCTAAAATAAACAATTACAATTCACTTTACTTTTTATTATTGATAAAATACTTTTTAAGCTAAAAGCGCCTTCTTTAGACGGCCACCATTAACTATCTATATACGAATAAAAAGCAGAGTAAAACAAGAACACTAACGCTGCCGGCGGATACACAGCGAACTAAATTCTTTCATTTGGAAAAATTACGCGGCATATTTAAAAATAAAGAATGTTTCTACAAACAATTTGTTCCATAATGTACACCAACGGTATTTCGTTGTATTGTTTTCATAGCTTAAACTTTGCCGCCAACGCTATTATGTATTTCAAAATTGTAATATCTTGATGCTTACGTTAATAAAGTGCTTAGTGAAATGTGTTTTGTGGCATCAATACAGTCTTTTTAGAAGTCTATTCAGTGTTTTATTGATAAAGTTAAAAAACGTAAGTAAATGTCCAGGTGCATCAGCTTTTGTATTTTTTATTTGAGAGGTCAATAGGCTGTCGACTATTTGAGATTTATTTCGACAGTTGTGTATAGTAATTAATTGGCGTTATAAAAGTAAATATATCACGAAGTTGAAAAATAAAAGAAATTTATTTGATACCATTTTATTGTTAACAAATTATGTAACATATGCGTCTTGCGTGCTACTAAAGGTCATTGACGGGGTCCAGCAGCTGATCGTATCGTATTGTAAATCGATGGGTAGACTAAGTTCACACTTGTTATATTATTACTAAAATATGTTTTAAGTTTTTATAATGTTTTAAGCTTAACTTAAGATAAAATTATTGCGTGACGTATTCGTGCTTGAAAATAACAAATATGTTTTATTTTTATTTTATGGTTTTCATTATAATATCATAATTTTTACCATAGTTATAGTGATAATGTGACAGTGTTTATGACGAAAATTACCATCTAATTGGTTATAAAAGACTCATCTCCGGCCGCTCACCTAACCGCGTTATCCATCTAGAACAAAAAACATCATTCGCCTGATTCCCCTGTAACGAATCTACATCTATGCTAAAAATTTCTAAACCGTCACTGGGTTCCGTTTCCTTCTCTACCTTCTGCCCTTCTTCCTCAACTAAAGGATTCCTACTCAAAAAATCTGCTACTACATTACTTTTGCCTGAACAGTGAACGATATCGAAATTCCACTCTTGAATCGCTAAAGCCCACCGAGCTAACCTACCACACATATCCTTCTTCGACTGTAACCAACACAACGCATTATGATCTGTTATTACTTGAAAATACGATCCCCCTAAATAATGTCGATAATGTTTTAGCGCCCAGACCAAACTTAAACACTCTCTCTCCGTCGTACTATATTTCTTCTCAGCATCCGTTAGCTTCCTAGATGCATAAGCAACCGGACACATTCTATCCACCCCTTGCATAAGAACAGCACCCATCGCCTCATTCGACGCATCAACATATACCCTCGTTGTGATCGACTTATCTCCTGAAAAATACGAAAGAATCGGCGCGCTACACAGACTTTTAGATGGAAACAAACGAACTCTGCAACTCCTCGCTCCACCGAAATTTTACCCCTTTCTTCAACAACTTAGTAAGAGGTAACGTTATATTTGCAAAATTCGGCACAAATTTTCTATAATAAGAAAATAAACCTAACAATTGTTTCACCTCCTCCGTCGACGTGGGAGCTGAAACCTCTCGCATGGCCTTAAGCTTCTTTTCACTAGGCTTCACCCCTACACTCGAGATTAAATACCCTAATAACTCAATTTCACAAAAACCAAATTTACACATAGATGGCTTGAAAGTCAAATTCGCCTCTCTGAAACGCCTGAAAATCTCTTCTAACGTATCGGTAAAATCCTCAAACGTCTTAACATACACGATCACATTATCTACGTAACACCTAAGTAACCCCTCTAAACTATAAATTTCCTAAAACTTTATCCATCATGCGCTGAAACACCGCTTGACTAGTTGCTAAACCAAAAGGAACAACATTTAACTCATATTCGTTCGTGTAACAAAAGCAGTTTTATGCTTTCCTTCCTTTATCACCATCTGCCAGTACCCTGAATTAAGATCCATCTCAGCGAAATAGTTGGCTACTGCTAAATTATCAACAATATCATCAATACGCGGAATAGGATAACTATCTCTATGAATCTTCTTATTCAACCTCCTATAGTCCACACAAAACCTCCAAGAATCGTCGGGTTTTTCAACTAACAACCGGTGCTGCATACGAACTCGTTGATTCTTTAATAACTCCTAATTTCAACATTTCTGCCACCTGTTTATCGATAATTTCTCGCTGAACCGACGACACACGATGGGGATGACAATGAACTGGTTCCTCATCGCTTGTCTTTATATCCACCGACACTATATCCGACCTACCTAGTTGTTCATTGGAAAAAGAAAACCTATCTACATTCCTTTCTAATAACGCCAACATAACTTGCCTATCATTCATATCCAAATTATCATTTACGATAAAGCGTTTCTCCTCCATTTTTTGGATATTTTAGATAATAAATATCTAATTAAACAGGTGAGTAAATTTTATTTTTAATGGTTAAATAATTCTTCTACCGTGTCCTGAAGCCACCCATAAATTAACCAGGATAAAAAAATAACCGTGTATAATTTTTACTTGTCAGTGCTTTTGAAGTCGGTTTTTATTTTTGTAAAATATTTTTTAGTTTTCTTAAATTTTGATTAACCTAAAATCGTTATAATTTATTATTTTCTGGGAATTTTTTTAGACAGGGAGCGCGTAATATATGAGTGAGCGAGCACCTGCTCTACATCAATGAGCCTCTCTCGGCTACTCTACTACGGGGTTGTCTTTTAGGTTCACGGCATTAATTGATTGTCTGTGAGCAGTTTGAAAAGCAACAGTGTAGGGCAGTAAAGAGCATTTTCTGCTCTATCGCCTCAGCTGATTCTCTGTCCATAAGAATGATTCTCCATTATACGGTTCGCCTTTACCTTGGTCTCGATCACCTTCCATCGCTCGTTCTCGGGGTCTGGTTATACTTTCAGTGCCTGGCAGGTTATTTTGTGATCGATGAGCCTCGTGTTGCGGCTCCCGCGCCATCTGAGAAGCATCAGCCAGCTTAATTTCTTATCCCTAAAAAAATTTCCTGAGACTTGCCAAACTCCAGAGACTCTCTGTTCCAGCAGCCAATAAAGAGTATGCATACCTACAGAGACAGAAGAGCCTATCTCTAAATGCAGAGGAGGGTAGTCGGAGACCATGATGACGTCGGTGATGAATATCATTGTCGTCCATTTAACGTACCGTGCTATGGTAGTGCTCAGCGATACCTGTTAACCTGGCAGTAACAAGTAGGTCCCTATACGAGCCATGGGCTTTCCTTGCACGTTTAAGTACGTCAACGCTCTACGCACCTTCTGCCTCTACGGTTTTTTTAAGGCGGACTCTGCGTCGATTGGCAGCCCCGGTTTTCTTCTTCGTGACTTCCTTGGCCCTCGGAGTAGCTGGTGGGTTGGATGCTCCACCCACGATATAGTGTTCGCGCACATGTGTGTCTTTTCACAACTGCTTCAAGAAGAAAAGTTCCTACTTTTTGGTACAGATAATATGCTTATCTCGCCCCTGCTGCCTGCCTGTTGCGCTAGATAGGGTAACTGACTACAACACAGGCGCTGACAAAAGGACTCCGTCTGTTCCTTTCGAATAGGATCCGTCGCTTTCACCCTAGGGACCGGCGCATTGAGCAGAACATCAGCTCCCCTTTCTTTCTTTTCGGTTCGGCGGTCCCAGGTTGGGCGGTCTCGCCTTTTTCCTTCACTTTCCTTTTTTATCTCTTCTAACTGTAAACATTACGCGCTATAACGTCATTAGTCATGAAGCATAGGTACTTTGATATGTCACTCTGAAAAATAAGAAATACAATTATGCGCAATATTTTTTCACATAGTACTTCATTCATTTAAAAAAATATTTGGCACCGCAGTGGGCGCCAATTTGCGCTTACAATAAACAAACATTCATTTTATAACCGCAAACATTCATATGTTAATTTGTGCGCCAAACCGCAGTAGCTGTGAAAAAGATGCATAATTTTATAATATTCGCACATTGACTTTATCAATTTGGCGAGTACACATTGGCCGGGGCAGGTGAAAACAAACTGTGACATACGGCCCGAAACAGGCATTATTACAAATACAAGGTATTGTGGGATGTTATGTATAAGCTGTATTTGCTGTCCGCTTCGCCATGTAATGTATACCATGTGCTCGAGGAAGTAGTAATCAAACTTTAAGAGCGTTGTCTATTAAACGATTTTTTATACTACTCTACATACAAAGGTGGTAAACAAGCATGCATGGTAAGTGATCACCACCGCCTTTGGACGCTTTCAATACCATTGGCATCACTCGCGCGTTGATATATATTCACGCCTTTTTTGAAGAGCCCTATGCTGTGGTACACAACCTGAGCGCACGCAGTGAGAAAGAAAATATCTCGCGACGCAACGTACGTGACCATTTTGGTTTTAAGGTGTGAGGATGAACTCCCTTCCGATGGCGAGCGGTACAATGTCAAACGTGGCCGTTGGCATCATATCGAACAGTTCTTGTGAGCACACCCCGTTAAGCAGACCATGAAACACGCACAATGAGGCAAAATCTTTCCTTAGACTTAAGGGTTCGATGCCATCTGTAACACGGGATCGTCGACAATCCTCACTACTTACTTACTATGGTACTTTGGTACTTCCACACACAAATGATAGCAGTACTGCATAATATGTGGATGTACTTGGGACTTATCTATACTTACTAATATTATAAAGAGGAAAGATTTGATTGTTTGTTTGTTTGTATTGAATAGGTTTCAAAACTACTGAACCGATTTTGATGAAAGTTGGTATAGGGATAGTTCGAGACCAGGGGAAAGACATAGGGTAATTTCTCTACACGAAAAAAAATTCCCACGAGAAAAAAAATTACGCGGGCGAAGTCGCGAGCGGAATGCTAGTGGAGTATAGGTAATAAGTATTTGGGCCGTTGTAAAAGTACCACTTTAATCTGCTGAGCACACCAAGCTTTTTGGAAACCAGTTTGGATCTTATTTTCCAGATGACCGCGGAACTGGACGTCACTCTATATATCAAGAACACCAAGGATCCTAAATATTAAATGCTGTTCGATTCAAATACTCCATTATCTGCCATTCGGAACACAAAATCCAACTATCTGACTATACGGCCGTCGCGAAGTCCCTTTGTTCAACAATAACATAAGACAGAATAGATGTAAAGCAACTTTTTTTTAATAATCAAAAAAGTTATTGCTTTGTAGAAAATCTCAAATACTAGTAATATAATGAAATTGAAACATGTCTTAACCACCTTGTTTATGATATCTCAAAATAACTGGAATGAATGGAAAACAAATGTCATGTTTTCTTTAAATAAATAAATCCTCTCTCAAAATATACGAGGCAAACATATACATTATGTTTGATGCTTCTACTAATAATGAATTAATGTTGTTAACTATCTAATGATACCAAATTGTTGCTTATTCGTATCAATGTGCACGCTCAGCCGCTTATTTTTGAAGGAAAACGTGAAAGAAAGCAGTATTCAAGTTCATGTAACTCGACGAGCGTCGGTGGTGCTGTGGACTCGGCACTTGCCTTCCAATCGGGAGGTCGGGGTTCGAGACCGCCTTGTACCAATCTGTTTTTCGTTTTTGAATTACATATGTACATTAAAATTTGTCTGATGCTCCTACGGTGAAGGAAAACATCGTGAGGCAACCTGCACATCTGCGAAGAAATTCAATGGTGTATGTGAAGTCGACCAATCCGCACTGGGCGAGCGTGTTTGACTAAGGCCTAGTCTCCCTAACATAGGGTAGGCTCGAACCCCTCGGTGGGGACGTATATGAGTTGTGATGATGAACTCAACGAGGGGGGAGCCAGACCCTTGATATGAGGTATCTTCATCGATAAAACCGTTCATATATCTTTTCCCAGACATACTGTAAAGTTTTCTGATGGTTGGTATACTTCGCATCACTCGTGCTGTCATTGGGTCGGAGAGATTCTGGAAGAACAATAAAAGCAATTATCTTTTAATTAGAACAATAATGATCTGAAAAGGTAACAATAAATAAATAAATAAAACAAATAATAGAGGTAATGGATGGAAAAAAGGATAAATAGCCTGGTGGAACGGCGTTTAAGGTATAGTACAAGATGATGCGCACAGCAATTGTTCATCATCATCATCATCATCATTTCAGCCAAGAGACGCCCACTGTTGGACATAGGCCTCCCACAAGGATCTCCTTACCGATCGGTCCTGCGCCTCCCGCATCCAGCAATTGTTGATTGCACATAATAATATAATAATAATTATTATTGGATATTTTATACGAGTACTTATATGTTTTTCGCCTTGCCACGATCGACTGGACTAAAGTCGTGACCGACCGTTTGGCCACTCCTGCTTTCAATTAATGGCAGACGCAGATTATTCAAATACACCCAGTTTCTGAAAGGCTGTTCAGCGATAAAATTAGCTAACAAGCTGTCAATTGAGTTGCTGAAAGCTATATCAACTTATCACTGTGTTAGTTGACACAGCTGTCAAATTTATTTCAAAATTATTAAGGAAAGACCCGTTTTGGGTTTTCAAAATACATATGAATAAAACAAAATATATGATTTCAGCAATGTGACCGTGTCTAAAAATATTTCTCACGAGAAATCAAATTATTAAAGATAAGTAAATTTTGTCTAACCAACGTTTCGGAAACTCAGATTGATTTGACACTGCTGTTAAGATGACATGGATGTTAGTTGAACAATATTTTGATCAGCCTTTCAGAAACTGGGGGTGAGTCTGGCCGCGGTAACTCACACAGTTACCGTTAGCATAGGTGACATGGTGTGCCACCCGGTGGCGCCTCGACCACGTTTGTTTGCACGTTATGAATTTGCTCCATTGAGATCAAAAGAGCCCTGTAAACGATCAAACATGTTTGTCAAACTTGCTTGACAAACTTCACGTTTTCATCAAACACGACGTCAATCCAGATACTTTTCAAACACATCAAACACGTAGTTCGTTTGTCAAACGCGTCAAACACACGAACAAACAAGTTTGTCAAACACGTAAATTTGACAAACATGTTTGATCGTTTACAGGGTCCTAAAGATGATGCGATATGACGTTAGCGGTGGCCTGCTTTGCGGGCAGAACCCGCCCGACTATTACTTCCGGTGGTACAAAGTGGCGCGGTGTAGCATCCGGTGGCGCTTCGATTACGATTAGTTTGCACGTTATATAAATTTGCTCCCGCTGAAATCAAAGATGGTGCGCAGTGTCGTGAGCGACGGCCTGCCTTTTGCGGGCAGAACCCGCTCCACTATAACTTCCGGTGACACTTAAGTCCCGCAGTGTACATACCATCCGCTGGTGCTTCGACCACGTTTAGTTTTGCACGTTATGAATTTGTTGCGGTGAAATTAAAGATGATGCGATGTGACGTCACCGATGGCCTGTCTTTTGTGGGCAGAGCCCACCCGATTATCTCTTCCGGTGACAGTAGATGGCGCAGTGCATCCATCATTCGGTGGTGCCCTGCCCTGGTCTAACTAGAGATGGGGTAATGTGACGTCAGCGGTTGCCTGCTATTTACAGGATAAGTACCGCCTGACTACTATTTCCGAAGAAACCACGCGGCAAAGACATATTCACACCTTTGGAATTGATTTCTTTATATTAATATTGACAAAAATAAACTAAATGTACTTCGTGCAAATCTTCTAAAAGGCAACAAGATTTACGAACGGTAAACAACTTTTAAATTACAATTCAGGCTATACCCAAAATAGCGTCCGAGCGGTTTGGAAATCGGTTAACCGCTTGTCGGAGATTGGAAACCTTCAAAATATGAGGGAAATATATTCCCGCTGACTTCAGTAAGCCATCATCCATAGCTAACGCTCTCTCGTGAGTTCTGAATGCGTTAACTGTGCCGTAATGGCGTTTTTATGATACCCGCCGCCATCAACGGGAGCCTATTGTTTCTTGGCTTGATTTATTTACACGCTGAAGATGTATTGGGTGTTAAAAGGTGGTGGCGATGCTATCTGCTTCCCACGCTGGGTGCTTGTTTAAAATAAAAGTTTTTATAGCCTCTGTGCTAACGGCCGTATTGCTTATTTGATTTAATTTTTCACATTAGGCTACCTATACAATTATACATCTGAAAGTAATGCCTTTTCATATTCAACATCGACAGACATGACAGCATTTTAAACATTTTAAGCATTTCATACTAACAAAGATATGGACTCCGTCTGAAATAAACGTATTTATTATTATTATTATTTTACTCGTACCTAAAACTTATATTACCTTGGAAGTAAGCTGCCTATGCAATATGGCTATGCAACATTTTACTCAAACCTCATATTGACTAGGAAGTAATGCCTACTTTGCAATATGAATATGCAGCATTTGACCTAAACAAAAGGTACTAAGTTTCTACAAGTTGATCAAGGAATCAATTTAAAAATTGACTAACATTTTTCTACCCCGACTGTATTGCATACATATAGCTAAGTACAAATGAAAATAAAAAAAATACTGTCTAGGAACTAATGCAGTGACATTTTGCTTGGTTGGTACAAATTTTAATCTGTAGAGTTTAATTCAAATTTTAATTACTACTTAGAAATTATTATATTTTAGGCATTTTGCTTGGTAGACATTTTGATCTGTAAACGATTTACAGCTTAGGTAATAATTATGCTTCTTAGACGAATTAAAAGTTAGAGATTCTGATCAGAGAGCCTCGTTTTATAAATGCCCTCAAAGCGAGTATGTACCTATGGATGGAAAGCAAGGATAAAAAAATTTGAATACTCTGAAATTTGAGTTAAAAACCGGCCAAGTGCGTGTCGGGCCACGCGCAGTGTAGGGTTCCGTAGTTGCAAATGCCAACTTTGAGTTCACACTCACACCTCACCACAACACGTTCCTATTAAATTAGGCATTATTATTATTATTAAAGCTGCAATGATTTTATATTTCCTTAACTTCACGTGGTTCGTAAATTTATATGCAGTACTAATTTTAAATGAATTTTTACTTTTCAGAGTACATTTTATAAGTTGGTCGTCTATAACTTTTTAGTTTGTTCTTAGTACTCAACTGTAATAGTTTTCCTTTAAACTTCGTTATATATACTACTGTTGTATTTTTTTTCACGTGTCCATCCCATACTTTACTTGTATGGGAGCTACCCTAACTTTTTTGGCATGATTAATATACCCATACCAAATTACAGCTTTCTAATACTAATAGTCTCTGAGTAAAACCACGGACAGACTGACAGACAGATATGGCGAAACTATAAGGGTTCCTTGTTTACTATGGTACCCTAAAAATGGGATTGATATGAATGTGAAGTTACACTTTTTGGTGGTCGGTTTGTTAGTCAAGTCACAACAGGTCTCTTTTCATACAGACTCTACATAACTGGCCCTGGTCCAAGGTATTACTATATCCTGGCCACATGTTCCGACTTGCCAGCAAACTTACACAGACCCAGTTTGCGCAGATAAAAGCGTACGTGTGGACTTAGACAGCAAGGAGATAGCAAATTATATGTAAGAAATATACAGCCACGGCTGCACAGTTTTGGATTGCGCGGGCAAAGTAGAACGTGTGGCCGGGCCGTTAAAGGGTAACGATCTCATTATAAGTGTACTCATTGGGGAAATCATGATTTGTGTGTAACCTCTTGACTGCACCAAAAAGAGATGTTTTGCAACTAGGGTGTCTCCACTGAAGCCGTGTAGAGATGCGTTTTGGACCAGATTGGAGTGGATATGTGTGTTGATTGGCTAGACCAGAATTGTGTGCGATGGCTGGCCGGTTGTTCGAGGAATGCGAAATTCGAAATTAGCGGCACTATTACTGTCTGCCGTTCACATTATATAAATAAGATACATGACCGCTCAGTAGTATCTACCGAGCTGGTGAGCCCACACGTGTGTAAATAACGAGATTGTAATTGTTGTTAAATTAAAACACATGTTTTCTCCCCTCGTCTCCTTTGATGGAGTCCTAAAGCGCTCCACACACAGAGGCGAAAGCGGGACCATAGCACCACGAACATTACAAAAAATTCAGCTCCGCTACCTTGCCGCTGGCCGCCTCTGTGTGTGGAACACTTAAAGCACCCTCGTAGTAGGTGCGTAGCTTAGACCATTAAGGTGCGTAGTCTTCTATCTACGAGCTCTACGAAAGTGCCGCTATTCGTAGCGAGAAGTGAAGTGACTACGCCTCTACAAATCGTAGCGTAGACTAAAATCTCGTAGTAATTTTATGTTATGTATGACAAACATTTAAGACGGTATCTATCTATCGTCCAAGCACTAGTTGAGTTGAGTGCGAAAGCTGAAATATTTCAATAAAATGATAAATTAAAAAGCGAACATGTATAGCAATATGTTGCATCCATCTCCTAAAATATTGCTCAGTTTATTTATTTAAAAAGGAGGAGCATGATTTATCTACCTACTTTAATTTGGTTTCAACTATGAAAAAGTAGGCATGTATGAAGTCCGTGGAGGCCTGCGTACACGGTTGGCCCCGTGTGCGCCGCCGTAAGGCCCTCCGTCTGGGGATTGCCCTGGTGTTCTCAGGCAATCCCCCCTTGGCGATAGCCCGACCAGCCAGGTCGGGCTAGCCCGGGCGCGTTGGTACTGGTGGTCGCAATGTGGACCCTACCACGCGCGTCCATAAGGGCAGGAAGAACACCGGGGGGTTTAGTGGGTAGGCCCGGCACTCTGCCGGGAGAGCCCCACACACGCTCGTCTTCTAGCCAACAATGGCGAGTACGGTGCGGTCACGAAAAAAAGGCATGTATGAAGTAACTTTTTGATATGGTAGAAATAAATTTTACCCCTTAAGCCTTAAAAATATGTTCTGTAGAATACATGTTTTATGAGATTTTTCGTTAATATTTCCCTGAAAAAAAAAAGTTTCTTGATCGATTTTCTGTGATTCAGTCTACTAGGTGGCTTAAGAGGAAACACCTAAAAATGAGGCTTTATTCTCGTACTATACCCTGGTTTCGCACGGGTAGTAGTTTTATAAAAAACCAACTCTGGGGAAGCCACGGGCGGGTCACTAGTGTGTTAAATACCAGACAAGCGATCCGCGGCGGATTATTTTTAAAAATAAAACTACACTTTTCGGATTCACTCGCGTATATTTAGTTTTAAAATATTTTAATTATTTAGCTTTCGTCCTTTTTTTTGTTAAAAGGCTAACTGAGATATCAACGTAGAGCCCAACATACCGGAGAAAATGCATGAAATTCGGTACATGAGTTCGTTGACTTATATAGGCATCCTCTTAGGAAGGATTTTTCAAAATTCTTACATGCGGAGAAAACCGCAACCAAAAATAGAAGCAAAACGTACACGTAGTTCACGGGCACATCTAGCTGTTAAAAAACTCCAGAGGAAGTTCCAACCCGTTACACTTTTATTTGCGTCCGCGAGTGTCGAACTCGAGTGATATAACGCGCCGTTTTTCACATGCGCCGTATTTAGCGAGACGTTTTGAAAACTCGTCATTTGCGACTGAGTAAATGTTTGCGGGGCGCGATATTGCACGCGGCACGGCGCGTGCCGCCTGCCGGCTGTTGGCTCGCGGCTGCAGACTCACAAAGACGCCATGGAGTAGGTTGGTGGCATTATCGCCTGCTTTCATTTGGTGTTATTGGCTGTACTGTTTTTTCTTCTTACACGCAGTTGGTGTCAGCCTGTGTCAAGAGCTTTATTGGATTTTACGGGGACGCGCTTTTATGTATGACGTGTTGAATTGATCTGGCTGATGTCGGCTCATTATTGCCCTTGACCAAAGGGAGACTCAGTAGAGTCATCTGTGCGGGTATCTCCATCTTACCTATTCTTGCCGCCAAGGAAGGATGAAACAGGAAGTGAAATTACTGAATATTGTGACTTGACACCTTAATGTCTCAAGTTGGAAATGCAGTTGGGGTTCTTGTTTTCATTTGCAAATCTTATAGGAACTACATGTAAGCACCAGAGGTGTCTGTAGCCACTTAACATCGACCGGACCTGCTTGTTAGTCAAATATGTTGTATAAGAATTGTTTTGGTGATTTAACTGAACGTTCGGTTTCGGTGATTTAACTGAACGTTCGAGCTCAGTATTAGCAAGGTTTTTGTACAATAATATCCCAAGGATCCTGTTCAGTTGAACTGATCGGCCCTGTTTGTATTGCACTTTAGTTACCGTGTGACACTTATAACTTCGAGTGCACGCGTCAATAGGAATTTATCTGCACCTTTGACGTCATTAGATTAGATCTAAGAGGTAAACTTTCCCATCAGTGCGATCCTATCAGAAGATAGGTAGAGTTCAACACCTACTCCGTGAGGTTAATAGGTTTTGAAAATGATCTCGTATTTATTAACAGTTTTTATTCTGCTGTATCGAGTTAATAAACATTATATTTATTATCCAAAAAGATACTGTAATTGGCTTTACTAATTGATAGTCATATTTTAAGTATCTAAGACTGTAACAAGTTGTTGGTTTTGTAAATAAATAACTAAATACTGATTTTATTTGTTATTTTTTTTAGATAGGGATTTTCATTTATCTTCTGTATTTATAAAATGGTCTGGCTTTGGTGAGAGACTGAAGGCGGTGTCGACGTAGAGCCCAAGCCTGGTGCTATAGGCATGAAATTCAGCACTGGGGTTCCTTTGGCTTGTGCAGATAGCTGGTTAGGAAGGATTTTTCAAAATTAGCTTCCACAGGAAGCTGAGAAACCCCCATACAAAAAGTAAAGAAACTACAGTGTTAAGCTTTATTAAAGCGAAACGTAGTTTTCGAGCACAGCTTAGTACCTACCTAACATTTTCACTTATTTTTTTAGGGTTCCGTACGTCCTAATAAAAAAACGGAACCCTTATAGGATCACTCGTGTGTCCGTCTGTCTTTCGGTCACAGTCAATTATCTCCGAATCTACTAGACCGATTAAGTTGAATGGTACACATATCAATTTCTGTGACCCAAACGCAGAGATGTAACGTGAATAGATGAAATCTGTATATTGAAAAAAAAAAAAATTGAAAACTGCATCGTGTGACATATCAAATGAAAGGTCTTGTTGTGAAGATTTTAGATGTATTTTTTTTGTAATTTTAAAATAAATAGTTTCCAAGTTATTCAAGAAAATTGAATATCCCCCATCGAAACTACTGAACCTAAAATTTTGAAAAAATACAGAAATTAGTTTTCTACTTATTGATTATAGGAAAACCTATAATAAGTCCATGATATTAAAATAACATGGTAACATAGAATATCACATGCACATACGCCCAGACCAGAAAAAAATTTCTGTAGGTCATACAATACAAAATATTTGTCCCGTACGGGAATCGAACCCGCGCCCCGTTACGCAGTAGGCGATCACTCGACCTCTGCCCTAGCCGTGTCGTCAATTATCTAGCACACTGTAAGTTAAGCGTAAACCTAAAAAATTACGACAGTCGAAATAAATCACATCTTCTAATATATAAAAATCTCGTGTCACAGTGTTTGTTATCGAACTCCTCCGAAACGGCTTGACCGATTTTCCTGAAGTTTTTTGTTTATATTTGGTAGGTCTGAGAATAGGTCGCAGGCTATTTTTTGTACCCCTAGGTAGGTGCACAGACTAAGTAGGAGAGTGATAAGAGTGGAATTTATTTTTTGACAAACATTATGGCGAACTTACGTTTCGCCATAACAAAATATAGTTTACGACCTTTTAAAATAAACTCTTTGAGATTTATTATGTTATATTTTTGTCAATACCGCTCTTTAGGAGAGTAAAATATATTTAAAAATATTGGATTAATAAAATATGCGAGACATGATTTTGGTAAACTTCTATATTCAAAAAAAACATGAAATATCAAAAATACAATCTGTCATAAACAACGTATAAAAATCATAAACTAAGAAATAAGGTTTTACAACATCCTCCAGGCGAAACAGAAAAAATAAACTTGAAAAACCTGGCGTAACCCTATCTTAAAACGTTGTTATACACATAAAAATGGAGTTATACACTCACAACACGAGGGTGGAATCTATTTTATCATGTTTGTTTTGTATTGTATTCTATTGTAAATCTTCCCGAGCCTTCAATTGCTGTATCTTCTTCCATCATCACCATCGAAGGATTGCAATACTGTAGTTTAGGCAACGTGAAGCTTTTGATTTGCGAAGTTGCAACCTTTGGTTTTTCGCTTCTCACGACAACTTCTGTATTTCTCGCTTTAATTTGTAACCAGTTTGTTTTATATGTTAGCGAATCCTCCTATCTCCAGCAGTTTTCTTCTAATGTATGTAGTTTCGACGACCAACTCTTTGAATTTCGCATCCAACTTCTTGACGGAAGAAAACTGTTGCCTTTGGCGTTGGAATAGGGCAACTAACTCGCTGGTTACATGGACTTTCTTTTTATCAAATTTAGTAGCCAATTCATTAGCGTACCTAGTGAATATCCATTTTGCGACTGATCTCTCCTATTTTACATCTTCGGCGGAAGACATCGTCCTGTCACGGTCGCCACAATTTAAAATAAACTCTTTGAGATTTATTATGTTATATTTTTGTCAATACCGCTCTTTAGGAGAGTAAAATATATTTAAAAATATTGGATTAATAAAATATGCGAGACATGATTTTGGTAAACTTCTATATTCAAAAAAAACATGAAATATCAAAAATACAATCTGTCATAAACAACGTATAAAAATCATAAACTAAGAAATAAGGTTTTACAACAGACCTATTCTCAGACCTACTGAACATACACAAAAAAATTCATAAAGATCGGTCAAGCCGTTTCGGAGGAGTTCGGTAACAAACACTGTGACACGAGAATTTTATATATTAGATATTAGATCTACCTTATCTAAGCTCTACCACCGTACACATTCTATTATTGTTCTGAGCATTCTATATTATACTCAGAACAATTCTTCTGATATATTATGGAATGTGTACGGTGGCAGAGCTTAGATAAGGTAGATAATAGACTAATCTAAGTGGCAGACAGTACCAAGATTACCAAGAAAGTTTTATACCTAACTACTTCGGACTATACCGAATTGAATTAAATATTACGTCAACAATATAATTTTGACGTAGTCAGAGTCGCTTTTTACGTGTCGCGTTTGGCATGTTTATAAGAATACATGGTTTATAATTTCTAAGTGAGAATTTACGTTAAAACAACCTAGTGAATAGAAGTAATTATGTCTGCCACTTCTGCAGTAATTTCTGGCAATCTGCCTGTAGAGCCGCTATACCAAGGTTCCGTGTCATCATCAACGGACCCCGCGATGGTGCAGTGGTCTTCGCTCTTCGAGGTCGAAGCCCCTGAGGCCCCGAAAATGACCCTCTACAAGCAGGGTCTGTACGACCCCGGCAGCGGAGAGATCTGTGCGAAATACATCGCGCTGTCAGACAGTGAGGTGTTCAGACACGTCTATTATGCTTACCCCAGTATCGAGGACCCAGGAATCGTGGATGCTCTTTTTGGACTAGGTATTTTATTATTATTATTATTATTGCTTCATATTTATATGTGTAAGTTTATTTACACAGAGATATATATGCATTTGGATTTTTAAGATGGTATTTAGTTCATTACTTTTCTATTTTGATTTGTGAGTACATGTATAAATTGCTCTCTGCTTCACCTGAAAGTTGATTTGTAGTAAATGTCTCAGCAGGCACAAAGTCTCCGCCTTTGTACATAAATATTGTAACACGATAAGTAAATGAGTAAATTTTTTAATTTTTCTCGTATTGTTTTATTATATTTCAATTTATTTAGCTTTTTTAAATGCAAATTCGTAAAGCTTTATTCCGATCAAATTTTTAAATTAAATTAGATGTTGATATGTAGTTATAACAATGAATAAAGTCTAGTACAAAAGGGATCAATAATGGCAGGTGAAAAATTTGGTCGATTAAAAATAGCGGGGAATTACTCTAGCTTTCTATCAAGTCATTTGAATAAAGATTATTTTGATCTTGAATACAGTTGAACTTTCGTCGGGGCTGGTAAGAGCTCGGTAGCTCAATGGTTAAGTCGCGGGTTCGATTTCCGACAACGACGAATTATTTGAATCGGTATTTAATTTAATTTAATAAATGTAAAGGTATTTGAATCGGGTATTAACTACTCCTTGAGCGCACAGGTAACTTGCCGGTTGTCAGATGCGCAGCATGGGTTTCGCCCAAAGCGAAGTACCGGAAGTAATCTGTTACATTTAATGACTCAAGTGGTCCCCGTGGTTGATGATGAGGCACAAGTAGATGTAGCATACTTCGACTTCCGGAAAGCCTTCGACACAGTTGATAACGATATCCTGCTTCAGAAGCTTGCAAAAGTTGGTTGTACAAATTAATGTTGGAACGCATACAGAATAAATTTGCTCGGTTCTTGTACTTACATTATTTGTGCTTGGCATGGTGGGGTACAGCCAATTGCAGGTTAGACGAGAGTGCAGCATGGTCATATACATGGTAAAGTTATTGCGAGGGCGTTTGTCAAACCAGGCAGTGTTGCAGTCTGTGAGTATTTGCGTCTCGGATAGGTACGTATGGAGGCGAAGACGACCCCCACTATTTGTGACACCTGGCGCACGTACTAATTTGTTAAGAGAAGCTCCACTGACCAGAGCTCTGCGTATCCTGAACAAAGTTGCGGAGAGTGTCGATGTGTTCTGTTGTTCAGAGGATGAGCTCACAAAGACAATTATGTATATATTGTGTTTAAGAAGTTAAGATTGTTGTTGTGATATTTTTTTTTATTGCGTTTTATAATTTAATGTTTGTTTAAAAAAACATTATGTTATAGTGTGATTAGGGTAAGTTAGTATAAGTCTAGAAATAATTGTCTACGCTATCGCATTAGGATTAAGCCTGTAAAGATACCTAGTGTGTGTTGTTAAAAAAAAATAAAAATTCTTGTATTAATTTCTATTCATTTTTCAATTAATTTTGAACTTTAAAAGAAAATGCAGACACAAATATTAAAAAATGTCATACTCTGTTTTGCAGAAAAGCCACGTGTCCACGACAATGACGGCCAGGAGCTGTACTTGGAAGTGTGCGACGCAATGGGCATGTGTCCCGTGCGCAGTTTTCACCGCGGCTTGGTCGAACGGGACATCAATTTGCGGGTCAGATATCCAGATATTTTGTACTCGAATCTGTGAGTGGATTGTGTTGGTCACATTGACGTATCTTGGCGTATCTAGTCTTTTGTCGGGGGGGGGGGGGGGGTGGCCCATAATTTTGAAGTTATCACTATTTATTTAGTGTCCATCATAGAATTTTGAAAAATTTGATATTTAAACTTAAGCATTGAGAATTTGAGACAAAAATTATGTTTTAACAACTTACTATGTAGTTAGTTAGGTACTAAAAATAGATTTCTTGGTAATTTTTACTTCTCGATTGATATTCACGGTAATTTTTTATCACCCTGGAAAATACAAAAAATGCTGCACTAGTTGAGAGCAGCATTTTTAGAGATTTTTTATTTTTTTTAATATTTTTTTAAAAAATTTTATTTAATTTTTTTTTATATAATATTGGATGTGTCCTGAGGCGTCCCTAAAATTTTCCAGGGTGATAAAAAATAACCGTGTATATGTTATTCCCTTTCGAACGTAGGTATTCAGATGTAGTTCTTATATAACCAGTGCGCATGAGCAATATGTGAAGACAAGATAGGCGGAGTCAAACCCTAACGGAGGACTGAACGACTTTTGTGAAGGTCAACGAAATTAAACTTTCTTGTTTTTATGTGAATTAACCCTCTGCGTTTAGTAATCTATGCCTCTTCTGGCGAAATTTCATGGATATTACAGCAGTAAATAATATCTTTAAACCCAGTTTGTTAAACAAGACCCTAAACTTACATTAGACCAGTTTTTACTGTGACAGATTAAGGTTTATTGAAAATTAAAATTTTTAAAATCAGCTCAATATAATGGGTCAATAAATCTGTAAGATTAATAAATTTTTGAATAAACATTGATTCAATTAACTTTTAACAGTGTGTACAGTCACAGAGATTGCGTTTAACGGAAAAATGAGAAACAGGGTTTTCCGAAGAAATAAGTTTATTGTCAGCAATACATCTTTTATCCGCGTTTAGAGTATGTTAAAATAAAGTTTTTGGAGTATGCTTTTAAATTGTATTTACAGTTTTTGTTTGTCTAGTATTATTTTTTATATACCGATATTTCCAAATCGACACCTATGAGATGGGTTGATTGTAAAACTGTGCCGCTGGTATGGTACCCTTTCGTAGTTTTGTTCCGACCATCGGCCGTACCGCCTAACTCATAGCGATCATTCGATATCGCTTTCGTGACATTAGAACAATAGTTTTATTATCACAGGTGACATTGGAGCTATTGTTCTAATGTCACGAAAGCGATAGCGAGTGATTGCTATGAGTTAGGCTTTAGCCCCCCAGTTTGCACGCACGTCTACTGCGTTTTACGGACTCGCTAGCACCCTATACAACAAAGTTAATAGATACATACAGGATGTAAAAAGACCGGTACCGAAGCCGAAACCCACGTATTGCTCCCATCATCATTATAGTTTTTGTCTTCTAGTTACCGAGATATTGAAGGTTAAGTTACTTTTTTTCGAGATTTTTATACAAAACTGTTCGAAAGGTATTTTGATAATTTTCGTCCAAAGAAACATCTACGAAAAAATCAGTATTTCTTAACAAAATTTATAACTGAAAAGGAATTTCTTGCGCGGGAAACTCGTCTTGCTTTACTCACACTCACACTGACTCACTAACACATTGATATACTACCAAACGTTTGGTAGTAAATCAATGCACTAACACCGCTGCGATATCCGGATGCGCAAGCCAGTACATTACGTAGTATTTATTGTCGTTGTTTTTTAAGCCTAAAAATTAATTTCGTTTTACATTATTAATTTTTTGTTATATTGCTTTATTTAATGGTCTGGATGCGTAGACTGGGGCCTTACCATAATCGCTTATAGCAAGGTTAAAACATTAAACTTCAGTGATTCGCCCTTCGAGATTACACCATTAATAGTTTTATTTACTTGTAGTAGCACGAGTATGTGCTGCCATCTTACACGATTTTAGAGTAACATTTCACTTTAAAAAAAAAAAAGTGAAAATGTTAACTCTCAAATGAAGGTACTTTCATACACGTTTTGTGTGGCGGCCATCGACACGCTAGTGAAGTTTAAATATCGGTTTTTTGCTTCTAAAAGTATTATTTTCCAGTAATTTTAGCTTTGTGTGTGTGATAATTGATAATGGGAAAGCGTAAATACTATGCAGCAGAGGAGGACGACATAGAGAAGATAAGGAGACTAAAGAAAAAACGCGCTAAGATTCGCCGTGAACGACACGACGATCGATACGACCGGCGACGTTCTCGCCGTCGTCATCGTTCAAGATCACCATCGGAACATTCTTATAGTGACGAGAGTGAAAGTGACTATTACTATGATGATGATTACGACCAACATACTTCAACAAGTAAAGGTACGGTCGGTTTTTAATTACCTAAGTACATAATATAGGTGCAATGAGTATAGTCTGTAAGGCTAATACCGGCCAATGATATTACATTACCAATGGAACATTAGTTCAATACGGGATATTGATCATTGTTTAAAATGGTATTGCACACAAGTAATATAGAACATAGTCCGGGAGGCTACGTCTATTTACTTACATGTTGTATATTAAAATAGTATTACACACAATTATTATCTAGAACATAGTCCGAGAGGCTATGTCAGTTTACATATCTCAAGTACATAACGTAATGCAATGATTATAGTCACCGGCCACATAAATGTGATAATACATTAGGTTAATCCGGGAGGTTGATCATTGTATGTATCTTAAAATAGTATTGCACACAATTTATTGTCTAGAACATAGTCCGAGAGGCTACGTCATGACATGTTGGTCAGTGCATTTTATAGATACCTATCTAGAGTGCAGTCCGTGAGGCTTGCATCGTGATTTTGTTTTCTTTTGCACAATGGCCCTTGTTTTTGGTTACAGGAGCGCCCCCTGTCGATAACGATGATGATTTTGTTAATCTGTGCAACATACCACCTACACAGTCAGGCCAAGATAAGTCTGGGCAGTCCCCCGTCTCACCACCCAGACCAGCCGTGGCTTCCGTGGTGATACCGGTTCCTGCGCTGAGTAATGACATCACGCAAGAAGATATTTCGCCTGCTACTGAGTTAGATCCCAGTGTCCTATGTACTCTAGGTGATGAACCTATTGCTAAGGAGATTTTTGGTCCAACTATCCAAAAGGATATTGCCAGCAGATGGTCAGATATCTTAGTGAATGGGCTACAGGAGGAGAATAAAAAAGCCATTGTCAAAGATAACAACATACCCGAGAATTTCAAGATTGTCCAAGCTCCGATCATTAACCCTGAAATCAAGGCAGCTGTTAATGAGAACGTTTTTAAAAGAGATAACATACTTGTTGATAAACAAAATTTACTTGCCACTGCAATCACGGGGGTTGCATCTACGATGTCAGCTTTTTTATCATCCAACGCCGAGTCGGTTGACATAAAAATCAATGCCCTGAAATCGCTCAGCGATACAGGAAGGCTCCTATGTCACATTCATTTTTCTGAGACTCAAGTCAGACGAAATTTCCTTTTAGCCTGCCTCAGTAAGGACGTAAAAGAAAATATTAGAGACCTAAAAAGAGATGATTTACTTTTTGGTAGCAATTTGCAAGAGAATCTAAAATCCATGAAAGCGATTTCGAGAACAGGAGCCGAACTTGCTAAACCAGTCTCTGAAAAAGCAAAACCACCGCCTAAGAATAGGAAAACGGAGCCTACAACATCACGAGCTTTAAACTGGAGGGGCCCACCGCCACCCCCGCCACCCCCGCCAGCTCCGCCTCGACGCCACCCCCCCGCGAGGCCGAGCTCGACGGCTGGTGGGCGCAGGCAGCCGCCGCCGCGGGCGCGACGACCGAGCGACCGCCGAGCCCCGCGTCATCCTCCGCGGACCTCCCATCGCTTAAAGTTGATGACGTCACCCCACAGGCTAGTAAATTACCTTTTTTTATAATAATTGGTTAAAAATCTGCAACGACCCCGTTATATTATCATGGGTGTCCGATTTACGGATCCCTACTTCGGGTGACCTCACGCAACGTAATATTCCAATGAATAATCCAGAGTCAGAGTCACATCTACGAGAAATGTCTAAAGAGATACATTCCCTTCTTGAACTCGGTGCTATAAGAGAGTGTGAGCCTTGCGAAGGTCAATTTCTGTCAAGTATATTTCTTGTAAAAAAGAGTAATAGTAAAAATAGATTTATTTTAAATCTCAAGGCTCTGAATAAGTTTATACCTACTTCACATTTCAAGCTTGAGGATTATAGGACTGCAATGCGACTCATAACAAAAAACACATACATGTGTTCTATAGATCTAAAGGATGCGTATTTTTCTATAAGTATACATAAGGATTATAGAAAACTTTTACGTTTCTTGTGGTTAGAAAAGCTATATGAATTTCAGGTACTACCTTTCGGGCTAAACCTATCTCCTTATGTGTTAACTAAGTTGATGCGGCCTGTCATGCAATCCTTACGCAGTCAAGGCTTATTATCAGTAATCTATTTAGATGATATCTTATTACTCGCAAACTCATACTCACAATGTAAACATAATTTCAATGTGACTCAAGACTTACTCATTTCTCTCGGTTTCACGATAAACTATGAAAAATCGGTATCTACTCCGAGTCAATCAGCTGAGTACCTAGGGTTTGTTTTTAATTCTGCCGATCTTCTACTCAGCATTCCGCAAAATAAAAGACAAAAAATTAAAGAGGAACTTCTATATTTTTCTTCCATAAAACGGTGTAAGCTTCGAAATTTTGCACATTTGATTGGCTTGTTAATCTCAGTTTGCCCAGCAATACCTTACAGTTGGTTATATACAAAAAACTTTGAGAGATTTAAATTTCTTTGTTTAGAACAAAAAGACGATTACAATCAATACATACAATTACCCGATTCATTAAATTCAGATTTTAACTGGTGGATTCGTAATATAGAAGTACCAGGTAACCCTTTACGGTCAGGTAACTTTCAGCTTGAAATATACTCGGATGCTTCGCGATCGGGCTGGGGTGTTTATTGTTCCGGTAACACAGCAAATGGGCAGTGGTCTAGCCAAGAACAAGCCGAACATATTAATTACCTTGAATTGACAGCCGCTTTCTTCGGTTTAAAAACGTTTGCGAAAAATCAACGGAATTGCGAGATTTTATTAAGAATTGATAACACCACGGCAATTGCATATATAAATAGAATGGGTGGTGTTCAGTTTCCCCACTTGAATAGTTTGACTCGGCACATATGGCAGTGGTGCGAAAAAAGAAACATATTTATCTTTGCTTCGTATGTAAGCTCAGCCGATAATTTCAGGGCTGATGCGGAATCTCGTCGCATACATGCCGATGTCGAGTGGGAACTCGCGGATTACGCATTCGATCGAATTTGTCAAGAATTTACCCGACCGCAGATAGACTTATTTGCGAGCCGCTTGAATAACAAATGTACTAAATTTGTCTCTTGGCATCGTGACCCTGAAGCGTACAAGGTGGATGCATTTACAATATCCTGGCTTGCGTACTATTTCTACGCATTTCCCCCATTTTGTCTTATCTTAAAAGTATTGCAAAAAATCCAAACAGATAAAGCGACAGGGATAGTCGTGGTCCCTTTATGGCCCACTCAGCCCTGGTACCCCCTTTTCCAAAAATTGTTGATTACCCTGGTTGCCGGAGTGTTGTCAGGGAGGCGTTCTTAAAGCAGGGCACTCCTCTTGATGCTGTGGATGTAATGCTTCTTTGACAAAAAATACTTTAAAGCAGTATAACACTAGCCAGAAATATTGGCACTCTTAATGTAGAAGAAAAAATCTGAATATTTTTTGTAATTCTGTACCAGACATAATTTCATTTTTATTTACATTGTATCAACAAAGTCAAAAATATGGTAGCATTAATTGCGCAAAAGCAGCATTATCACTTATACTTGGAGCTGATATTATGAATAACCCACAGATAAGACGATTTATGAAAGGGCTATATAAATTAAGACCTCCCACTCCACGTTATAATTATACATGGAATCCTACAATAGTGTTGGATTTTCTTAGCAATTACTATCCAAATGAGACCCTTTCTTTTAATGTTTTGTCTAAGAAATTAGTGACCTTACTGGCTCTTGTCACTGCACACCGCGTGCAAACCCTCTCCCTTATCAGACTCTCTAATATAAGGAGAACAGCTAATGAGAAATTCATAATTAACGCACACAGTACACGGCATGCTTCGACTTCCGCGGCCAACAGGCTCGGCGTGAATATTGACATTATAAAGAGGACAGCAGGCTGGACTGGCACCTCTAAGTCTTTCGCACGGTTCTATAATAGAGAACTTGATGCTGATAGATCCGATGAGTTCGCTCGCTCTTTGTTACAGGATTGCTTAGATCACTCTGATGATTAACTTAATTTAGATTATTAGATATACTTAACATCATAATTAAGAATAAATAATGATTGTACACTAATTATATCGTTTCTTTGCTTATATTTATAAACTACTTTTGTAATATTTCCATTTGTGCTGTTTCGTGATAATCTCTAAACATCTACAAGTAAATAAAACTATTAATGGTGTAATCTCGAAGGGCGAATCACTGAAGTTTAATAGAAAATCAAACGAACTTACCTGTAAGTGACGTTCGATGATTATTAAACGAAGTGATTCGCCCGAGAGATTACACCCCCTCCCTCCCAAACCGAGACCTCCAGGCTCGGTCATCCCTGAGCATCACGAAACAGCAGTTACGATAGGCCTAGATGGTACTGAAACGTGTATGAAAGTACCTTCATTTGAGAGTTAACATTTTCACTTTTTTTTTTTTAAAGTGAAATGTTACTCTAAAATCGTGTAAGATGGCAGCACATACTCGTGCTACTACAAGTAAATAAAACTATTAATGGTGTAATCTCTCGGGCGAATCACTTCGTTTAATAATCATCGAACGTCACTTACAGGTAAGTTCGTTTGATTTTCTAATATTGAAACAGAGATACCGCTCTTGCTGCGTATAGCGCCATCCCGGCTCTCAGTGCGGTTTCAATATTGTTTTGAGCGATTACGGTTAGGGGGCTGTCTCATCTAGAGATGCGCAGAACGTGTCACTGAATTGAAAAGATAGGAACATATCTTTTGACTGCAATGAAGTATATCACTCTTTTAGTTCAGTAGTTCATTTAGTCCAATGGTTCAGTTCACATCTCATCGCTGGTTTTCGTTGGTTAGTTCATTTTTGATTGCTATACGAACTGTGAACGAGAATTTGTCTTGGTTGCAAAATTTCCTTATATTTTTTTAAATGTTAGGTGCGGTGAATAACAGATTTCCCTTCATACTTTTAATCAGACTTAGGACTGACAATCTATATTATTTTTAAATTTGTTACAATATTAATTGAATTATTTATGTATTTTATTTTAATTGACATTGATAATGAACGCTAATTAAATAAATATATCATGATCATGATATAAATAAGCGGTGGACTACGTGAACTACAGATATGTTTGTATTAGGACTGGACTAGTGAAGGAAGAACTAAACGCAACTGAAATAGTCCATTTGAAGGATTCATTCGCGAACGACACACGACAATAGGCTAGATGAATGGAAAAAAATTATTGCTGTAATAGAAGCTCATTCATATAATAAACAGAAAGAAAAAATCGGTTTTAGAATAACTATAAAAACAACCAAGATAATATGGTATTAAAGATTTTTCTCCATCTCTTTCTAGCAAAACGGCAATTTACATGGAGTGTATGTATGGGTGTGTACTGAACAATGACGTCACGGTTGATGTCGGATCTCTCTGTTTAATCGCTCCCAAATTAACAGCTTAAAATGCTTGTATCCAATGTATTTCAAAGTCGATTTTAATTATTATTTCACATGATCGCATCTTTTTCTACGGTGTTTTAATATTTTATGACGAGACGTGAACATTAGAATTCAGTCATCATCCCAATTCTCATCGCTCCAACTCCAACTATGTAACGCACTCGTCATAATTATTGAGTCTTTCGTTTTGATTGACTTTTAAAGGATTTTAAGCCTGAGGTTAATGCATTTTGTTGATACCCACACATCATGTTGTGTGGGTATCAACAAGATATGTAAATTTCTTCAGTACTACTGCATAAATCCGGATGGCGTGAGGGCGATGAGCCGAGCCCTCCTGTACAATGCGACCGTGAAGCGGCTGGATCTGAGCTTCAACGCCCTAAGTCTGGACGCCTGCTACCACCTCGGGCAGCTGTTGACCGAGAATGTGGTGCTGACCGAGTTGGTGCTCACTGGGTGCAGGTAATTTGTTGTTGATACTAGCTTTTATTTACTTATTATAGCTGTCATGTTTGGCGTTATTTCACATTTTTACTGGTTCGACATGACCCTGCAAGGGCACTCTACCATTATTAGTACAGGTAATTAATGAAAATGTATTTATCTACAAATTTAACATCATGACAAAAATAAATATACATATACATAAAGATATACATATTTTGTATACAGGTGAATTTTCAATCCAAATCCGAAACTATTATAGACAGCGAGAAATACACAAAGAGGTCTCGGGACCGATTTTGATTAGAGCTAAAACTGCATCATTAAAAGAAATGGAAACTTCTTGAGTTGAAAAAAGCACACACGTTTGATTGGTGTAATACGCTAATCACTAGTTTCGCAAGGACCAAGTCCTGGGAAGTAATGACATAATGCAAACTAAAGGGGTCATTTTTAACAAAACAGACCGATAACAACTGTTTTTTTTTTCAAATTCAGCGGGTTCAATTCTCGGTTAGAAAAATTAATTTTTCAAAAATGTAATGATGCTGTTTTTAGTTGTCATTGTAATCAGTCCCGAGAGCTCTTTGAGTATTTTGAGATATCGAGGTCTACTTTATTTTTAAGAAAAACGAAATTTCGTATGTTTTGTACCACGGTTCTCTTCGATTCGAATATTTGTTCGACCGAAAATTGTTTGACAGATCAGTATATTCTCCAAACCTACTCTAGTTTACGAAAGTTCCAAACGAAGAATTGAATTTGACGGTTTTTTTTTCAAATAAAATTTTGAACTTCGTTAACTTGAGGTTAACGAACACTTTTGTGTTTATTAACCTCGAGTTAACGAACACAAAAGTGTTACCTTTTGATATTCGTAATTGTGAGTTTTTAAGTAAGTTAAAGTGAAATTGCTGCTGAAATACTTTTGCTTGATGCTATTTTGCGTGAGGAGTGTAAAAAGCGTAGAAAGACCCAACGATGCCTCGGAAATAATTTAAATTTAGCCTCCATTTCCGACTTGGGATTTTATGCAAAATTGCACTCTGTTGAATATATTATTGGAGAATTAAAATTACTTAATAATTAAGAAGAGCATCGATTTGCTGTGGGGTAAACGAAGCTTGTCATTTTAAGCTAAAATCAGTAATCTATACTAATATTATAAAGCCGAAGAGTTTGTTTGTTTGCTTGAACGCGCTAATCTCAGGAACTACTGATTCAAATTGAAAAATTATTTTTGTGTTGGATAGTCCATTTATCGAGGAAGGCTTTAGGCTATATAACATCACGCTACGACTAATAGGAGCTGAGCATCAATGACAAATGTTGCAAAAACTGGTAAAAAATATACGGCGAAACGTAGTTCGCTGGCACAGCTAGTATTCAATATATTACATAAAAACTCAAAAATATCTATTGTTAAGTACCAATAAGATACTTACTTGCAATAGGCTAGATGAATGAAAAAAAAATTTTGCTTTAATAGAAGCTCATTCATCTAATAAACAGAAAGAAAAAATCAGTTTTCGAATAACTATAAAAACAAGCAAGATAAAAGGTATTAAAGGTTTCTCTCCGTTTCTTTCTAGCAAAACGGCAATTTACATGGAGTTTATATGGCCGTACTCAACAATGACGTCACGGTTGATATCGGATCTCTCTGTCTAATCGCTTCCAAATTAACAGCTTAAAATGCTTGTATCCAATGTATTTCTACGCCGATTTTAATTATAATTTTACATGATTGCATCTTTTTCTACGGTAAGTATTTTAATATTTTATGACGAGATATGAAAATTAGAATTCAGTCATCATCCCAATTTTGAATACTTAACTTGAAAACAAAAAAGTGTAACTGCGACTGAAACATTGCTAAACCACTTAATGGAACTTTTATTCATCTTCTATTTTATACAAATTCAAATTCCAAGAGATCGTGATTGTTTTCATTTCGACAAAAATGATTGAAATTATGAGGCTTATCCATAAATAATTTACTATTTTCTAACAAATTAACGATAAAATCGCATATAGCGAAGAAAGGAAACCATATCCACCCTATTTTACAGCAATGACCTCATTCCATCCGTTCCTAATTCGTTCATGAAAATTGTCCATGGAAACGAAATTACTGTGTGTATTCGAAATTGAAATAGAGTAGAGATACTTAGTGTATTCGAAATTGAAATAGAGTAGAGACACTTGCGAAATTTCATTTGATCTTCGCGTTCGTTGACGAAAGTTCGTTTCGGAGAAACAGAGTAGATCTCCTGTAATAGTTTGGGATTTGGCCACCCAGGCCGGACATTTGATTTTTGGTTAAATCTGATTCATGTTTTTTATTAGTGAAAAATATATTCTTATCTCGATTCCGAACAAACTACTTTCAGGTTTTGCGCTTTTTAATTAACACGATAAATAACATCATAATGGTCGTAGGATTGGAGTGGAAGGTCTTCGAAGACTGGTTGTTGGTATTGCTGGTCGTTTCTTGAACGAGTTGGATTTGTCGAGTAATGATATCGGCGATCATGGATTCGTACTGCTCGCCGACCAGATGACGAGAGGAGTCGTTATTAAGAGGTTTGTTGTTGATTGAGTTCGCTAATTTAATTTGAGACTGATATAGGTATAGGCACATTTCCTTACATAATTTCAATGGGCCAGGTGTACGTTTGTGTTTATGTTAAATATCTGCGTAGTAACTACAAAAAAAAACTAATAAAGAGAATAAAAATAGTACTAACCTCTTACTGACTTGGTTTTTCATAAGTTTAAAGTGCATATAAAAAGACTAATGAGTAAATGGTATTATAAAGTCAATGATTATCTGAATGATGTCAATGCTTGTTATTAATTGTAGACTTAATTTGTAGATTTAAATCTATAATATGAACTGACACATCTAATCATGTAATGGAAGTTGAGTTCAAACTTTTGCTTTGAGGTCTCCATCCAATTGACGACTCTGTAACAATACAGGGAGAAAATTATCTCTTACTGGTTTTCTTGCTCGTTTTTTACAGTATAAGGTCTCCCACAGTAGATTTGTGAACCAATGGCGTAGCTTCTATGACGTGCAAAAGTGATTATACATATAATCCAATTTGAATAAGCGACACTGACTACTTGACTACTAAGAACTCATACTGTGGTGATTCTAGCACAATAGATACATGTTCAAATGTAGAAATTGTTTACTCTGCCCATCAAAGAGTTCATAGAATGCTTGTAACACAAACTGAATTTGTTCCTGTCCTTTAACTCCAAGCAAAGGAGGGCATTATCCCTGTTGCTACCTACTTGTCATCGGAAACAATAGGCTGATACCTGGTGAGGTGTCAGATAATTAAGGCGATGATCGCACCGCGAGGGTGAGAGCTAACGCACGTAGTGACGGGGGTTCAGCAGGGGGCAAATCAAAGACACTACACGTTCATTACGTAAACAATTACCCATAGTGCCAAGAAAACAAAAAAAAAACAAATAATTAGACCTTCCGTTCATTACGTTAACAATTACCCATGGTGCCAAGAGATAAAAAAAGCAAAAAATTTGACCTTCCGAGTTCCTCGCCTGTACTTCTCGGGAAGGCTTTCCCAACTTCCGAACAGGTGTAGAGTTAACGTGTTTCATTTTATTTGTATTTGTATACAACTTAATTAGGGTTGGAGTGTATGGTATGTTCATGCAAGGATTAAATAAAATTGATTGGTAAATATCTTTAGATTAGATTCTTGGTTGATGACACTTTTGTGTTTTGTTTAACGAATATCAAAAGAACTACCACACCGGATATTGACCACCAGAGAGAGTCAATGCATCTGCGTACAAACGTGACTCTCCAAAATGTGTCCGATTGGGGTCGCAAAAATCTAGTTGCGTTCAATTCCTCAAAGACGCAGGCGTGTCTCTTCACTGCTAAAATGAGCGCATTCAAAAAATTGGCTATCCTTGCAAAAGTCTGATTTTTTTTACCTTATGGCATTTGCTGAGCCTCTATACGGCTAAGGTTCGCTCCTGTATGGAGTACTGCTTTCATCTGTGGGATGGGTCAGCTCGATATTAGCTCGAAGTTTCTTTAAATAGACAAGCGTGCTAGAAAATTGATCGGTGATGAATCGCTTGTATCCAAAAAGCTTCAGAGCCTCGAACATCGCCGTCTAGTCGTGAGTCTCTCTGTATTCTACAGGTTGCATTTCGGCGAGTGTGCTGAGAAATTGCATAGCTTAATACCACCAGCACCATTCCACTATAGGACGACAACACGTGGTGAGGGACTCCATCCATATGTAGTCGACATTCCAGTCGATTTGCTTCCTCGTTTATCATACGAACTGCGAAGCTGCGGAATGATCTTCCTGCGTCCGTGTTTTTAATTAAGTATTACTTGGGGGTTTTCAAGGCAAGAGTGAACAGAAACTATTTGATTTTGCGTGATCCACCTTAGACCACATCTTCGCTTTCCATTAGGCAAGATTGTGGTCAAACGTGCTCAAATTAACTTTTAAAAAAATCTGAAAAAATCCTGGTATAAATACATAAATACATTGTTTCTAAACTGTTCTAGCTGTACTACTATGTCAGCAATTCAATCGGAACCTTACGGAACAGAAAGTTGAATTCTCATAGAGTTGTCATCCCAGAATGTTAAATTTTTATAGTTTTGTATAATGTTGAATTCTTATAATTATACATTTTTTTGAAGTTGAATATCCATAATGTTATTTTTTTTCGGATCACAAAAAAAAACGAACAATACTAATTTTGCAAAACCTTTTAAGATAACTTGTGGATAGCTCTCAATTTTAGTTACGTTGGTTAATATCACTCATCATAAGTAATCTGTTCAATATTTTGGAATTCAACATTCTGCAAATTCAACTTTTTGCAAACTCAACATTTTAGGAATTCAATTTTCTGTTCCGAAAGGAATCGAAAACTAAAAAAAGAGCGTTTGACAGAACGACGTCTGTCGGGACAGTTAGTTTTGATGAACTCATTATACAATCATTTAAATGTAACTGTTTAAGAGAGGGCCCGCACAAAATAGCTCATCTGAAACGCGGTGCACCATTTGATGACCTCTGAACAATACGATTGACACAAAATATGTTGAGAGTGGACTATATGTAGGTACTTGTTGAGTTAAACGCTGGTTTCTTTGTGATAATTTTGGAGCTTTATTTACATCTTGCAAGACGACTTCCACTGACCGACTACAACAGACTACAATTTTACATTATTTGTCCCTATATTTATAAACTATCCCTTGGTCCGCGGGGGGACGTCTCGCCCGCGGACCAATCAAACGGCCCGAATTAATTTATGACGCGGTTCGTGGGGAATGGGGCGCGCATAGACTTCGCCGATGTCCGCTGCTTAGTTCTGGGTCCCCGGCACTTCGAACTATCGTCAACAAAATAGGTGTTCGACGTAAAAGTTTGAATGATCACCTAAGCCGCATTGCCTCCTCACTCTGATCGCTTAGAACAGTATTCAAACCGCAACGGGAGCGAGATAGCATGCTGCTACAGCTGTGTCTCTGTTTCAATATCGTTTCAACATTGCCCTAAACAATTATGGTATAGCTATAGATACATTGTTGAACTGTGGCCATAGATCGCACGTTCGCGCGGGAGTTAGTAGCTAACGTGCGCGTTATTTTGCGTGCGACAACCCTGTAGCCTATAGTATAATAGCCACAGAAATAATAGGTATTATAGCCCCAGGTGGGTTATTGTCTAAGAAAATCTATCACGATCGCCTTTAATTTGACAGCCATTGCAGCGTGAACACAAGTCTCTGCGCCAACTTCCTTTTATATAGGAGTGATGGATGGACTGCGACTGTCGCGTTGTAAGCGATCGCGATAGATATTTTTTTAGACAATAAATAACTCCCCTGTTTGTACGAAGGTTAAGCCTGCGCGCCAACGAGCTGGGCGCGGAGGCGGCCACGTGTCTGACCGCGGCGCTCGAGGCCAACAACACGGTCACACACCTGGACCTGTCCTGGAACCAGCTGTTCCCGCCCAAAGGTGAGTGAACTCGCGTGCTGGGTCATCGTTGTTCTTTGTTCTTGACGATGACTCGTATACGCTTATATTTGTAATTTTATTCTTGTGGCAGGATGTTCTGCTACAGAGACACTATAGATTTGCAAAGCGAGCAACTTTAAAATGGCAAAAGAAACAGCTACGACATATATTTCGGTTTACACGTACCTATGACACAAAAAGTTATAAGCTTATCATTAAAATTAGGCTAAGACCTACGTAATCTAATTACAAGTGGACTCAGCTAGCTTAACTTTATTTTGTACATTACTTTACGAGTATTATACAATACTATAAAAACATAATCAGCATCGGTGGCGCTGTGGACTCGACACTTATAGCCGTAACAGACGATCCGATTTGGTTGGAGCCAACCGCCCGACCTCGATCAAATTGGAACGTGTGTACGGCTGTCGGCCCGACATAATTATTATTAGCTTGTTGGGCGCTTGACGGCACGATCGCTCATACGACAAGTAGGGACACGACAAAAGACAAAAGTATCGATACTTTGTGGTTTAATTTAATTATGTGAGCTTAAAAGTAATAATTTAGTAAACTAAAATGACTCGTCCTGCCAAACCACAAAGTGAAGAAAAAAATGTATTGCAAAAATTTTGTTTGTGTTTTAACAGGGCAACCGTGTTTCATTATTTATTTATTTTCGCACATTTAGTTACGCATTGTACAGTAAGCTCTTTGTCAAGCTATACTATTTGACCTTTGGATCGTTCATATGGCGCTTGAAAAGTGTCGGTATTCGTAGTGTCAATGTAAAGCTTGAATGGGAACTTACTGTACATCCTGTTAGTTGATTATAAATATAATCAATAACAAACATTACCCTTTTTATGAGTACCTACCTAATATAATAAACTTTGATTTGTGAATTTACAGTTGCTTTTTTATTATTGTTTATACGCAACTACTTAATTTGTTGCTGTTTTCAAGTCACTGACTGACGTTAAAGTACTCTACACTTTGAATTTGAAGTATTGATACTTTTGTTTCAATATTTTTACGAGTACGATACTTTTTAACCCCCGTCAGAAAAAGAGGGGTGTTATAAGTTTAACATGTGTCTGTGTATCTGGATGTCTGGCTGTGGTTTCATAGTTCCCAAACGAATGGAACGAATGGACCTATTCAGTGATACAATACAAGGCATCCGACGGCGATGCCACATGGAGGAAAAGTACCTTAAATACCGTAGATATAACTTTGCGGAAAGAATTCATAATTTTAAATTCAAAAACAAATCCAACCGCATTCAAAGACTGCTAAATAATCACCTGTCTAGATCGGGAATCGAACCCGCCAAATGAAGAAAATGAATATCCTGTATTTTTATAATACCGATCGATGGGAGTCGGATCACAGGAAAGAAATATCTCTAACAAACATTACCTCAAAAACTTAAGGATAACCATGAAATCTATCTGTACCTATTTATTTATTCTTTAAAACCTATTTTTATAAACTTTATAAAATATAAATAAAAGATGTTAATTTATTTGAGTTTCGCAAAGACAAATTGTGTTTTTGTATTGGCCAAAATAGTATTTTGTATCGATATCGATATAGGTACATAATACTTTTCAGGGCATCCCTACTGTAGGATTGCCAACCGCGTCGGACCGTCTGTAGGCGCGTCGGTTCCTCATTTGGTTGGATCCAACCAAATCGGATCGTCTGTTAGCACTATTAATGCCTTCGGGGTTCGAGACCGCCATTGTGCCAATGTGTTTTTCGTTTTTCGAATTTCTTAAGTACATTTGTTTGACGCTTCTACGGTGAAGGAAAACATCGTGAGGTAACCTGCATACATTTGCGAAGAAATTCAAAGGTGTACGTGAAGTCGACCAATCTGCACTGGGCCAGCGTGGTTGACTAAGGCCTAAGCACCCTAACTAAGGGTAGGCTCGAGCCCTTCGATGGGGACGTATATGAGCTTCTTTTTAATACAACAAAGTTGGCAAACAAGCGTACTGCCCACCTGATGGTAAGTAGTAACAGTTACCTTTTTTTACATTCTATATTTGCGATCAGCCTTTTAATCAACTTTAAGCAAATCTGTGTTTATTTGGCTTTTACTCCCATATTCATACATCGAGCATTCAGTTCCTGTACATCAGAACGCTTTAAGCGTGTATGGTAGCTGATGCTTGTTAGCTTGCTTGTTAATTCGTTTGTTAATTCGTTTGGGTGGTCATCCAAGCGACTCCTGCACATTGGCAATGTTGCGAAGTAGGTATGCCATATTGCAAGCGTTGTATTATGTTGATGTTTGAATTACAGGTGCTGCCCCACAGTTGTATTCCGTACATCCATATATTAAGCATAACTTTATAGATAAATAGCTTGTTGTCAGTAGACAGCACTGAGTTACGTACGATTCATGAGCCAGTACATATTTTTGTAGCGGATGTTCAATTCTTCCCTATTACACGTTATGTGTTTTTGCCACGTTAGCCTTCGGTCGAGGTGAATTCCAATATCTCTGACAGTGTCGCTTTGTGGTAAAATGTTGTTTCCTCGTGTTACAGGTGGGCAAGTTTCTCTTCTCAGAGTAAAAGTAATATGGACAGACTTGGATGCACTAGTTTGTATTCTCTATTTTTTCGCTGCTTGCAATCACTGCAGTATCATCTGCAAATGTAGCTGTTACAACATCTTGTGACACTGGTAAATCTGATGTGAATAGAGAGTATAGAACCGGTTCAAGAGCAGAACCCTGTGGGATACCTGCCAATGAAATATAAAATTCCCACCTCTCCTCATCTTCTCGGACTTGGAATTTACGATTAGAGAGATAGGATTTCATGAGTGTAAAATAGTTATGGGGCAAAGCCGTTTTTACTTTTGCTAGTAGTCCTTTGTGCCATACTTTATCGAAGGCCTGTAGGGACGGATTTACCTAAAGGCACACTAGGCACGTGCCTAGGGGCGGCAAGTTTCAGGGGGCGGCACGACTGGCGGATACCGCGGCGCCGCGCCTCACTTTTATTTCAATTGGATTATATGAAATATATTAATTCAAGCTCTCCTGGTAGAATGTCAGGCCTACCAACTAAAACCCCCCGGTGTTCTCCCTGCCCTTATGGGCACGCTAGGTAAGGTCCACACTGCGATTCCACTACCCACGCGCCCGGGCAAGCCCGACCAACTGGTCGGGCTATCGCAGAGGGAGGATTGCCCGAGAACACCAGGGCAATCCCCAAATCCTTTATATGGGCCTAATAACTTACATAGCATAGCAGACCTTGATGCCAAATATTAAGTTTTTAGGTCATCTGAAAGTGGATTAGGTTTTTGATTGATAAGTCGTGAGTCAGTCATGAAAATGCCGGCTTTTAAATGTAAATATATAAATAACTGTTAGAGCTAGATTAATGAAATTTTGGATTCTACGTAAACTAAGAAGCTTCAATCAATGTGAAAAATTTCATGTATGTAGTTTAAATAGGTTTCAAGTTGTGAAAGGGTCAAAAGCAGCTCGTAATGGTTTATGTAATATTACACACGGCTGCTACGTCGTGGGTCATCTTTGATTTATTTTTATAGAGTACCTACTGTATTCTACAAGACAAGCCCTTTCATTTGTTACTGATATTGGGGGGGGGGGGGGGGGTTGTACGAAAATATGTAATCTGTTTTTTTGTGGCTGCCATCTTGAATTTGAAGTTTTTTGTTCATAAAGATCTGTTTTCTGCAAGTCAATCGATTTCATTTGTTACCCATACTGCGTGGGTTGTATGTACAAAAATATGTAATCGACCATTTTGTTGCAGCGCGGCCATATTGGATTTTCCATGATTCTAATTTTGCTTAATAGCATTGTCATCAGACCTAAATGTTTATTCCAAATTTCAGCTCAACTATCTAGCTAGGTCACGCTGTCCCAATTTTAGGAAAATCCCCGGGGAATCAAAGACGTCGCGTTTTGCGGCTGTTCTTTGATAAGTACCGCTAGCAGGTGGATACTACGATAGAAGAAAGTGATGAGGGGACTATTTTGGCCTAATCCGCCATTATTTCTCGAGATCGACTCAAAAAGCACTCATGATCGATTGGTTGATGCGATCGATTGTTTGAGCACCCCTGTTCTAGAAAGTCTTAAAAATTTAGCACCGTGGCTTTAACATAAATATAGCACAAGAAGTGTTTTTAAGGGGGCGGCAGTTAGAATAGTGCCTCGGGGCGAAAAATGTATAAATCCGTCTCTAGTGTCCAGGAATACAGGCGAACAATACTCTTTTTGCTCCAGCGATCTGCGTATTCTATCATAGACCCTGTGTACTTGTTCTATTGTTGAGTGGTGACGCCTGAAGTCAAACTGATGTTCAGATATTGTTTTGTTTTGTATTAGTATAGGCGTAATTCTATGCAGCAGGATCTTTTCAAAAACCTTTGATATTGTGGATATGAGACTTATCGGCCTATAGGACGTAATGTTCTCTGGAGGTTTTCCTGCCTTATGGATCATCGTTACTATAATGCTTTTCGCGGAAGTTGCACCAGTACTTCCTTCGTAATCAGATCGAATCCTGGGGCTTTATTGTTCTGCAGATTTCTTATGGTTGCCTTAAGTTCATTTACAGTTATAGGCTTGATAGGTAGGGAGAGCTGGATTGGCTGGTTTATAAGATCATCAATTTTTTCTGCAGCTTCCAACTTGTGGCCCTGATTTGGTTTAAAGACTTCAGCTACATGTTTGGCAAAAACATCAGCTTTTGATTTTGCGGTTCTCGCCCAGCCTGTTTCAGTTTTTATTGCGTATTTTTGTTATTTTGGTCTATTAAGAGATTTTGTGACCGTCCACAGAAAGTAGTTTCTTATAGGAGTGGCAGTAAGATTTTTCAGTTTGTTTTTTAGTGTGTCGTTTTTCACTTTTTGTATAAGGTGTCTTAGGTCTTTGATAGCCCTATTTAAAGCTGTTCTGTTACTTACATTTCTAGATTGATGCCATGCTCGTGTAACAGTCACCTACAATACATATATATGGTTCTTGTGAGATTCGCAGCAAATCTGCAACCCCCACAAGAACCTACCTTCCACAGAGAGTAGTTTGTTATAGGAGTGGCAGTAAGATTTTCCAGTTTGTTTTTTAGTGTGTCGTTTTTTGCTTTTTGTATAAGGTCTTGTCTTAGGTCTTTGATAGCCCCATTTAAAGCTGTTCTGTCACTTACATTTCTAGATTGATGTCATGCTCGTGTAACCAAGTTACCTTGTGAGAAGCATATCTGCAACCCCCAAATAACCATAGTGTACATTGCCAACTTGTGACGTAAAATGTAAAGTTACGGTATCCAGTAATTTCACTGCCATATCTTACCCTTCAAACCGGAACACAGCATCGCAAGCACTACTGCTTTGCGGGTGAAATAGGACGGAGCTACTCAAGCAGCCAACCCTGCCCTACGAGCATGGACTTGTCGATCGACATATTTCGCTCGACAAAAGCATCTGTCCTTTTCACTCCTTACGAATATCTGTCAATTTTTCGATTTTTGTCGAGTATGTCGATCTTAAATTCAAATTTTGTTTATCGAGAGTTCCATGCTCGCAGGGCTGATACAGAGTCTCTCTCCGGTATGGGGGAGCTGTTATGATGATGATGATAAGAACATAAAAATTCATTATGCAAGAATAGTTATTAAATAAAATTTATATTAATGTTAAAGTAGCGCATTTTCTGCAAGACAAATGTTACATACTCCTTGCTTGGATCAATAGAATTAAATAATTTTCGGCCTCGCATTCAGTCAAAATTGTAGTGTTATTGCAAATTATTGTTGTGTGACTTCGAATACGTTCTCAGGTAATTTATTTGCCCATTTCGTGTATTTTAATATTATTTTTTCATTATTACATTTATTCAATCAAATCATACAGTTTTCATTGCTTCATTCCCGATTCCGTCTGCTGCAACTAATTTATAAGTAGGTTCAGGTGAGATAAAGGCAAAAGTTTCCATGATTGTTGTGTCATAAAGAATTTTTTTTTACTATCAGTGTCGGATTTCGTATATATATATACCGAAACGTACGAAGTTTGCAGTCCGACATATGTAGTTGGTATCATACTGCATAGGGAACAGGAGTAGCTCAAAAGAACCTGAGGGGCCGAAGGACAGGATCCTGCAAGGGCCCCCCTAATATAAGATAAGGTAGTTGGTATCATGCATTGACGTATATGTAACGTTACTACGTATACGCTAATGGTATCAGCCGTTATGTTTTTATTTCTCGTTATTAACACGCCAACAGTAAAAAGCCCGGTCACACGAAATAGTTGTGAGGCTTAGCGCGGCTATAAAACCCGAAGACTAATTAGCGAGGTTTTAGTTTTTTGCACTAACCGCGCTGTTGTAAGAGCCAAGGTTAATTAGCGGTGCATACTCACTGGTATTTTTTCTCAACGGGGGCCTGTGGCGGCGGACGGAGACAAAGTTTTAGCTGGTGGATTTATGCGCCCAAAGTTTATAGCACGCAAGAGTTTATGACTACGAGACTTCTATATGTATTATTCCGACTAAATGATTGACTAATTCGTCATGTGCGCTCATAAATTATTTAAACTAGACATTATTTTGGAATTTGTCGACGGGGGTAAAAGGATTGACAGTTTGTATGGATCTTCGTCTTTCTTTAAGAACCAAGTTCGTTTCATACCTTAAGAGGTAATAGGTACTAAGGCCGAGAGAATTCAAAACTGGGAAGGTATTTGTAAAATATATTGCTGTCCATCGCGCTGTGCCTCCGAAAAGCGAACTGGGGCCCAATTCTGCTAATAAGTTACAGACGAATCAAAACTGAACCGTTGCGATCGACCAATCGGAGTGCTTATATGGCCATTCCACTGTTCGATGACGTGATAATGTGGCATTTTGATTGGTCGATCGCAACGCTTCAGTTTCTATTTGGCTGTTACTCATTAGTAGAATTGGGCCTCTGAGCGCGATAGAGACAACTGCAGCTCGGACCGAAGATACCTTTGAAAAGTACACAAACAAGAGGATTCGTAGTTTCCTAGTTGTCTCCGCTAAAACTAGACCGATTTAAATACTATTTGCATAAAAATTTTAGTAAGACTTTGGCTGTGTCAATGTTTTGCCTTTTTCATATAATCTCGTCAAATTTGTTTGCTGGATATTTGATACAGCAGAAAGCAGAAAATCTGGCCTTTTTTAGGCATTCGAAGGTTTCCTTTCTAAATCTCCTTTAATAATTAACTTACACAACAATAAAAAGAAAAACATAGGAACATTCTCATAGTGGCTATAATTTTTTTGAAAAAAAAAATAGAGCAACTTTGCTATTATCCTGAAAACAGCAAACAGAAAAGACAACGTTTGAATGGAAAAGAGCCCGCATGATTAAATCCTTAGTTATATAGCAAGGTTGTCTGGAAGTTATTGCTTATTATCATGAAGGTAGAATTGATTGATCGAATTGATCCACATCCCGGATATTGTGTGGGAGTGCATAGTTTGCCTACATATCGAAAAGGAAAGAAATAGTTTTATGGGGAGGGTTGTCAACGAGGGACTTAGGATGAGATCTCTTACGGTGAACTTGGATGAGAGAAAGACAATCGTTCGCGAAGATATGTAGAAAGTTTGAATAGGACACGCAACACTTGAGTGTTCCTTCGGAGGCGAATTGGAAGTCAGTCAGTCAAATGTCTGATCTTTGATCGCTAAGATCAGACATTTGTGATCAAACTCTTTCGGGCCGTAGGCCGTAAATGAAACAAGACCCAACTGAATACGCTCCAGTTTATTTAGTACCCTTCGCAAGCATTCACAGGTCACACAGCATGTGTCAGCATAATTAGTTTATTATTGGTTGGACAAGCGTCTCCATTAGGGTAACCATGTTCTTTAAGGGTAGTAGAAACTTTTGAAGGAGTTTGAGAAAATTAAAGGTGAAATGAACCTTACGGCTAATCTCATTTGTATACGGTCGCCAAGAGGGGTTACTGTCCATAATCACCCCAAAGTCCTTTGCAGTATCAGTAAATGACTACACTTACGTGCCCATCTAATTATAAGGAAATCAGATTATAGCGATAAGTCACAATGTTTTATAGTATTTAAGAGCACACCGAAACCATGTAAATATACTTTCTTCCAACCAACAACTGAAGTAAGTATCATCTTTGCCCTAACCCGGTCCATACACGGTATAGAATTGGAACCCTCAAGCACAGCTGTTTTTGTTATAACTACGTCTATTTTGTATAATATGTTATATCAGAGAGCCTGGGCGGGGTTCAACTTTAGGCCAAATGAGCAAGCCCAAGTGTTAATAAACTCCAAATCCCGATTCACGAAAGAAATAAAATCAGAGCCAAGTGATGGAAATCTGCATATTTAATCGTTTTAAAAAATCTGGATTGTGAATTTGTGACTTACGATAATCATGTGAAGTACCGAATATATTAATGTAATCAATATCTCATATAACTACAATCTTAATTAATGTGTTAAATAGCAAAATTTAAAAAATCTGGATATGCAGGAATCGTAACGCCTAAATAAATTTTATTCCGCGTAAAAACCTGCAGGAAATATGCGGCTGCATTTTTGCAGCAGGTTTTTCGTATGAGAAATGTGCAGTGCAATATTTTAGTGTCGCTAACTAGCTAGGTCGCAAGGACACAGCGAAAAAACCGATTGCAGCTTGGGCCTTAAACCGCCTAAACGGCCGGCTAAATTGCACACATAACTAGAATTCAGTTTGGGAACGGTGAAATTAAATAATAAAACTGTCGAGCCGGACAGAGAGTGCGCCGAGGGCCGTTTGAATCGTTTAGCAGTCGAAACTTCGGGCGGCTATTTGGCGCTGACTGCCTCTCATAAATATTAAACAGGACACGAGTTCAACTTGCCGGTGACTGCTTTTATTTTCAACATGTGTGACGTTTCTACTTCTGCGTTTAAACTGTGAAAATCGTCGGGCGTGCTTTATAAGACTCGTTGGACGCGCGCCGCCGCCGCTACCTGCTCATAGTCATACCTAGCCTACTATTATCTATTCTGTGACCTAGCTAGGCTATGAGCAGTTTGAGCACCGCTTTTGAAGCTCTATAATTGTATCACTGCGGTAAACAGAAGTGTACATTTGCGGAAACGTTACTGGTCCTAATACAAAGCATTGTCTAACAGATGGGGCTGGTTTGGGGTTGATTTTGAGTTGTGTAAACTTGTCTATACATGATGATTCCGTTGTATTTTTTTTTATAAATAAAGGTAGGTAGGATAGAGACAGACTCAGTTTTAAGCCACAAATATCTTTAGACAATGTTGTGTAGTAAGATCGTTAGTTGAAAAATAAATCCTTACATATTATAAAACAAAGTCGCCCGCCTTGTCTGTCTGTCTGTTCGCGATAAACTCAAAAACTACTGAACCGATTTTCAAGCGGTTTTCACCACTCGATAGCGTGGAAGGTTTTAGTATATAATTTGTTAAGTTTTTGTATTTATTTATGTGTACATTAACGATATTTGTTGAAGATGTCGGGAAAAAAAATTAAGGCGTTCGCGGGCACAGCTAGTAAAATCAATAAAGAAAAAGAGCTCGGTGGCCGAGAGGCCTAGGTGTTAACACGGTATGTTGGGGATGCGGGTACAAATTCCGCCCGAGATTATTTTTTTTCTTTCCCCATTCAATCGTCCAGGTCCAATTTGGATCTAGTGAGATTTTTCCTTTACAAACTATTTTTGGATCCCTCACCAAATCTTTTTTCCATCATTCTATAGCCGTAATACAATAAAAAAACGCAAAAATACAATAATTTTCCAAAAAATTTCAGTTAATAGCGTACAATCCGAAGAAAGTTTCACTTGCATCGTGGTTTTATAAAACCACACAATGATTTTGATTTTTTTTTACATTTTTGTTTAAAATTTTTTAACAAAAATAATGATGGTCACTTCTTTTGTTTATTGGGCATGATACCCAGCGCAAGGTCGCGGCAAACGCGATTTCACCATCGCGCATGCGCCCAGAAATTGAGGGTTTTAAAAGTGATTGTAAAATATGGATTTAAACCTTTTTTAACCCAGACCTTTTATACCCCAGACGGAAAAAAGGAGTGTGGGTCTGTCTTGTATTGGTATCATAGTTCTAAAATAAATGGACCAATTTTGATGCGGTTTTTTTTTGTTTTAAAGCTGGCATATGAGAACTGTCTTTTGGAGACTGTCCTTATTGCGAATACCTGAAGGCAATCGAGATGGTTCTTAGCTATAAATTATGAAGATCTGTTCAAGTTTTTGACGTATATGAGCTGTTATGATTGACTATGATAAAAATAAAAAAAAAAGAATTTATCTCTATATGCCATTATCCAGAAAGAAAACGGGGGTTTTACCATACGTTTTACCATACGTTTGTATGGTAAAACGCTCCTTACGATTTCTACATATGTTGATGCATTGTACTGTAGCTGGGTTTCTGTAGAAAATTCTAGGTGGGACGTTCCACAGAACTTCTGTGGGCGTTCCAGTATTAACACATTGGTGACGTTGATCGATATGATGTATACCACACACCCACGGCATTGTTGTAGGTTCTAACGAGCTCATTCGTATGCTCGGAGAGAGCGACGTGCTAGTGGACCTGAACATGTCCTGGAACGCGCTAACCACGGGCCCAGCGCTGAGGAAGCTACTGGCGGTGCCGACGCTGACTCGCCTGAACCTGTCCAACAACAGGTGGGGTTATTTCCACGGTATTTTTTGTAGATAGTTTTCTAAGCAGATTGTTTGAACTAGCCTACTGTACTTTAGTACCTGGGTTCTCTACCTTTTAATTTTATCTTATCTATGTCTGCCACAAAAAGCGGTGCTCGCGTTGCTGTCTTCCAGCAGGCGGAGCAGGGCTGCCAAGACTTAACTTGACTTACGCATTATATCACAATTTCAGTGGCATAATCTCTATGACTTAGTAATGACGGCGGCGCGTATTTATGATAAAATTTTCTCGACACTCGTCAAGGGATACGTGTGACTGAGTTTTGTCACGAATTCCTTGGCAGCCCGTACTCCGTCTGCAGTTTTACTGGTATGTTGACAATGAACACTAGTACTTGCTGTTACTATTTGCGCGACGTGACCTTATGTAAAGCTTATGTGGTCATGTTTCCGTCCGTCCGTCCGTCTGTCAGTTCCATCGGGGTCTTAGCTCCTGGGCCATCTAGAAACTCTTGGTTTTTATAAGATGATAGCGTATGACCTCTAGTTTAGCTCATTTTAGATTTTTTTTAGGTCCGACCTAGGGTCATGCCATCTAGGGTTAAAAACGTCATATTCATCGCTTGAACAACTATTTGACTCACGATAAGAATTAGCTCTAAATAAAATTATAGAAGTATAATCCAGGAGTCAATTCACCAAATTCTTGAGCAATGTTTTCGATATCTTCTATTCAAAGAAAATCCTCTCTGGCTAAGGTTCATGTTTACTTCAATAAGTTCAAACGCCAATCCCAAAAGTTCCAATCCCGGAGTGTTCGATAAACATACTCGCAATTATTCGAAGCGGTTTCCCGGCTTTGTTCACATGGTGCAGCTCGTATTCAATCCAATCAAAGAGCACACACGTACCTACGAGTACCTGCCTCCTTTTGGCCGTTGGCTTCCGCTTTGTAGAATATCGGCTAGGTATGAGTAATACAGTGTACAGTATATTTGTACACTATCTGGGTGGTGCCTTATTCTGCTAGCGCTAATGCATGTATCGCGTGTCAATGACGTTTCAATTGCATTGCCTTTTGAGGCAGTTATTGTTGGATAATCGATAACTAACTAAAACATTTGTCACTATTGACTTATCAAGAAATTGTAGTGTGACCAAATGCGTCACAAAAACTGTATAAAAGTGACAAAAGCAGTTCTATTGAGACGCTATCAAGACACGACAATTACTTTAAAATTAGCAGAATTGCAGCCCGTAGAATTAGGTCTATGTTATTGACACAGATAACATAATACTAGTATTACCCCGCACACAAAACTGGGTTTTGGGTTCGATTCCGGGCTCTCAAAGTTTAACGTTTTATTCAATTCGGTCTGTAAGATAGACAAAATGGCTTGAGTGCAAAGTGTTTCTGTGATTGTCGCAGAAGCTTTTTGCTGAGGTATGGTCCTTGTTGACTACACTAACTACCTATTACTGTTTAATTTAAATATGTACAAAAGAGTTGTGTTGTGTGTATGTCAATAAAATTCTTTCTTTCTTCTTTCTTTCTTGATTGTAAATTGATATTAGCCGCTTTTCTTAAGGGAATTGTTAGTGCGGTGAGTAGAAATTTTCATCTGTAAACTAGTACTCGTATTGCTTTATTTTTTTTAATCAGAATGTGTTTTGTTTGTTGGGTTAACCATACAATTAAGCCAACAACGCACATTATTATTACTTCAGAGAGGTTATGTTTGTTGATATTTTGTTGATGTTTATTAACCCTGAAAAAATGAACCCTGAAGGGATGAAATAGGGGTGGCAAGTAGGTATAGATTTTTTAGTTAGCAACGATTTTGATAAAACTTGAGATTCATGCTCTTAAAAACATTTCATTGAACACGTGTTTCATGGTTTATTGGAATTGGAAGTTTCTATGGAAAATATTTAAAATCTGTTCCAATTTCTATGTAATTTATTATTCGAGCTCCTAAATATAAAAACACAGTCTTCTATGTAATAGGCTATACAAAATGATTTTACGGAAAAATATAAAATTCCCAACAACAATAATAACGCGGGCGAAGCCGCGAGCGGAAAGCTAGTTTCATATATTAAGAAAAGTAAATTAATAATGAATAAGTATTTGAAAGGCTGATTAAGTTTATGTTCGTAAATTACTTATTAATAAATAAAAACGGAGTAGAGTACAATTTAAATAAGTTCTTTAATGCTAATCACATTGTTAATTTAAAAAAATCATTGTCAATTTAGAAATAGAATAATATATTTTTTTATTTTTAATAAACTATTGTATTTTATTTTCATTTCAATAATTAAAATCATTTACAACCTGACATTCATCATAAATTCTTCGATAGGTACTAGGTGTATATGTCTAGGTTCAAGTTCATTACTGGATGTCCATGACTAGGTTATGTTCATTACTGGATGTCCACAACTAGATTTTTGCTGTCCATAACTGGTTAAAAAACTAGAATTTTTATTTATAAAATAAAAATACCCAGCTTTGCAGTATCTCACGCGTAACACAGTAGAAATATTGAATATGGACAGGACTACATTTTAAGTATGGCCTGAAACTTTCACAATATTGGTAATATTTCACAAATACCACAATTTTTTTCTTAACCCTTAACAACCCACAAGTGTCTCGCGGACACATTTTAAAATTAAAATATGTATAAAAACGAAAGTATTTATTTCTGCGTAAAATCGTTTTATCTAATATATCCCTATGGTTTACTGAATCCAAACGTGCAATAAAAATATATTTAATATTATAAGCCTATTATTAATTATTAACAAACCAAAAAAGTAACTCGTCAACCCACAAGTGTCCACTAGACACAAGAGCAATTCGTAGCAGGAGTATGTGGGGTATGTCGGTTATTTTTGTTTATATTCATTTAGAATCTCGATGGGTATACCAGTATATCACAGTGTATTATATGTGTTAGAATAATAACTCACAGTACATTAATTGTGTTACAATGATACCGTTGTGCTTGTATTTTGATTGCTTGTTTGGTTTTAGTTTCCATTTTTTATACAACTAAGTTGGCAAACAAACAAACTGCCCATCTGGGGCCCTACCATGATCGCTTATAGCAAGGTTAAAACAATATTAAAACAGAGACACCGCTCTTGCTGCATATAGCGCCATCCCGCTCTCAGCGCGGTTTTAATATTGTTTTAAGCGATCATGGTTAGGGGGCTGATGGTGATGTCCTCCTCGACGCATCCGTCGACGGCGACACTCTGGCTAAATGGTAACAGACACCTATAATACATGTGGCTCTTGTGAGATTCGCAGCAAAACTGCAACCCCCACAAGAACCACAGTGTACGTTGCCAACTTGTGTCATAAGATGTAAAGTCACTCTGCCCAGTAATTTCACTGCCATATCTTATCCTTTAAACCGGAACGCAGCAATGCAAGCACTGCACTGCTGCTTTGCGGCAAAAAGAGGTAAGACGGAGGTACCCAAGCAGACGACCCTGGTACAGGAGTCTCCCACCGGTAACGACCGAGTGTTTCTACTCTAATACTCAGTCATTGTGATAAAGTGATCGTGCTCCGACTTGTTTTTGATCAAAGAAATGTCTAAAAATAGAGTCACAGCGAAAGAAATTCAACAGACTCTTGATGAAATTGGCGCTGAAAATATTTTGTTTCATGAGGATGATAGTGATTATGAAAATGTTTATGTCGAAAATAACGCGACAGAACCAACCGATGTGGTTTTTAGGGGCTGGTTCTGTCGCGTTACTTTCATTTTCCGGACAACTATCAACACAAATATTTTCATCACTATAATCCTCATGCTATTAAAATAATGACATATATTTTACGAAAATATCCAGGGCATACAAACAGTGCAATCGCAACGTATGTGCAGAATACTCTCTAAAAAAATCATTTGCAATAACTGTGAATAATGTTTATTTTATTTTTGTTATAAATTGTAGTACTTGTAAGGTAATTGTTCGTGTAAATTAAAGAATTAAAGTAATTTTGTACAAATTCTTTTCACAATATTATCTTTATTTTCGTTTAAATACCTTCTATTTTTTTAATGTGTCCGTTAGACACTACTGGTCAGTTATGTTACTAAAGCATACTGGGCTGTTAAGGGTTAAACTGTCCATAATTGGGGTGTTTATCTTATTTGTTTTTGTGTCGTTCAATGAGAAATGGCAAACATTATAACGTTTTAGTATACACATTAGAGATCCTACACATTTGTTTATAGCAAAGTTGCAAATATAAAAATCTAATATGAAGACAAAGTTTAGGATAATTTATGGCAGACAATTCTGTTTATTTTTGCCTATCAAATATTATGTTATTGTTGAAATGTGTTATGTTTGTTATTCTCGAGAGGATTACCTATTATCTATTTTTTGTTGTTGTTGTTGTTGTTTTTGTAACTTGTAATGTGGTCAAAATTTTACACCCCTTCCTATGAGCGATTGAACTCAAATTGCTACACACTTTTAAATCTGATGATGACAATTCTGATGACAAAACAATTATATATGTTCAGTATCATTGTAATTGATGACCGCAGCCACAAAATGGCGGATTACATTTTTTTCAACTCCATTAATATGGGTATCAAATGAAAGGGCTGGAATATTAGAATACGGTACAGCAAAAAAATATGGATTACACGCTGTTTGTCACAAACGCTGTTCGTCACTAACGCAATGTGTCATATATTAAGTAATGAAATGAAAACTAAAAACTTGAAAATTAAAAGTAAGATTTTTTAAGTTAAAATTGTGGGGCGTACCTATTATGAGTGGCGGGTTGCATGCTCTACGATTTTTTTGCGTCTGATCAATGCCCTAGTAGATTGATGAGAATCTGGTGGCTAAGACCTAATTGTTTTTTTTTAGCTTTTTAGTGCATTATGTATGTACAACATCATCGTTTTTAAATAATGTACATACATGGCGGGTAAGTATATGTTTTTGTTACTATCCCATTTTAGACTAGTTGACCAAAACTATAATGATTTTATTCATAAGTGCGCATGCCTAAATATTTATTCAAATGTTATGCGGATAAGCTTTATGCCTTCTGATATTTAATCTTTTCGTTGATTTATCTTTCGATAATTTATTTTGTCGTAGGATTGGAAATAATTACGATTTTACTTTAATTAATGTGATTTTAACTATATTGTTTATCTTATTATAGTAGAAAATTTCAGACTGAAAAAAATATATAAAAAAGATCTATAGAACACCAAGGCCCCGACGAGATTCGAACTCGTGATCTCCTGTTTACTAGACAGGCGCTTTAACCAACTAAGCCACGGCGCCACTGCGCGGAGTAGCAAAATTACGGTATTGCTAGCACAGAACAAAGCGAGACAAAGAGACTTCTTTCTCTCTCGCACATTCTAATGCGTGATAAGCTCATAAACGAAGCGAGATGCAGCGAGTGTATGTTTCGAATACAGTGTGTTACAAAATGGTTTATATGTGTCATTTTTTCAAAACTCTTCCATAAAAAAACACCAAATCATTAATATTTTAAAAGTAACACTAGTAGTTATATGCCGATATTGATTACCTACTTGTAAATACTGCAGGTGGTGCAAGGGCTGCCAAGACTCTGGACTTGAGTCAGGCATTATTATAATTATATTAGAATCATTTTTCAAATGTATCAATTTTAAAAACAATCTAATAGTGTACATTATTTGGTCAATATATTTTTTTAATTGTGCCTAAACCTACAGTGTGCAATTTTCGTTACCGTTAAAAATCCGATCAAGTTGCGTGTCTGTCCGTCCACAAGCAATGTACGGTTCGGTACTTTTTAGTTTTATCTCTTTATCGTTTTATTTCTTTTATCTGCTTTATATCGGACTAGCTTTCCGCTCGCGGCTTCGCCCGCGTTATTATTGTTTTCCCGTGGGAATTTATATTTTCCCTTAGGAAAAATAATTTTGTAGGTAGCTTATTTAATCCCGGATAATACATTTCATAGAAATTGGAGCAGATTTTAAATATTTTCCATAGAAACTTTCAACCCCTATTTTGCACCCTAAGGGGGTGAATTCCAATAAACCATGAAACACGTGTTCAATGAAATATTGTTATCAAAATCGTTGCTAATTTAAAGATTTTTCCATACAAACTTGCAACCCCTATTTCATCCCTTCAGGATTAAAATATTTTAAAATCCCTTCTTAGTGTGCGTAATTAAAACAACGTCTAAATTTGACGTTTCTACCATTAGTGGTTACGTCTGTGCGTGCGTCTATAGATGGGAACTTCTCCTTTTATATACAGGGCATCCCACGGCTATGCCACATGGAGGCCAAGTACCTTGAATAATTGTAGATGAAACATTTTACTGAAAGAAGACATTATTTTAATTTAAAAAACAATTTAAACTACATTCATAGATTTTTAAATAAATTATTAATTACATGGTTGAACCGGGAATCGAACTCGCTACACGAGAAAAAAAATTATTCTGTAGCTTTATCATACCGATCGAAAGGCTTCATCATGATTATTTTTTGCTAAATGACATAGTATCAAACATAAAAGGAAGACCATGAATTTTTACATTTTTAATACAACATTAATCAGTTTATCAAATGCTCAAAATGATTCAAAGTTAGTTAAATACAGAGTCGCACTCTTTTGATTAATTCACTCCCTGTCGATTTTTTGATCTTGTTGTGGTGGATATTTCGATTATTACGTCTAAGTTCTGTTTACGTCTAATGTCTTCTTTCAGTCAAATGTTCCATCTATAATATTCAAGGTACTTTCCCTCCACGAGGCGTAGCCGTGGGATGCCCTGTATATAGATATAGATTATTGACGAACTGTATCAAGTCATTAATATGCCATTATGGTTTTATTTTTCCACACTTTCAGATGATTTGGTAATCTTTATTTACTAGCTATTTTGCGTAGCTAACAACTTTACATATACCTAACTAATTTGCACTGGAATTTCCTCAAAATTTTCTTTCACCAAGTACATTTTGTAAGTTGGTTGACTACAGCCCCTTAATTTGTTAAACATTGCACACTTGACTCCAAAAAAAAATATTTATCGTGCAGCAAGGGCTCCAAACTTAATATTTCACACACGGATTTTCAGTAGCAGTTTTGACGTTTAATGTATGGCACATCTGTCAAAAATAACAGCTCAAGATCGACGTCGTACTTGAGACACGACTATTTATACGAGCCACCTGTGTCGAAGATTTGCGTAGCGCTGTGTGAACTGTCAATTACATGGCGTGTCATTGATTGTACAGTCAGCACTCAGCAACACGTCAAGCTTTACATTTGCATTGCTAAAGCCGCCCCTATCACTAGAGACATAAGGGCGGTCTCAAGGTCAACATGTAAAGCCAAGCGTGTTGCTGTGTGTACAAAAGCGCGTACTACAGAGGGTTTACATTAATTCATTTATTATTACAAGGTTGACAAGCATGTCGGTGCGAGCGATTTGCACAGGTTTGAGGAAAGCGAGGTGCCTGGCGACCCTAGATCTCTCGTACAACCCGCTGGTGTCTGATGACGCTCTCCTACTCCTGGATGCGCTGAAGGAGAGAAACGTCGGCCTGCAAACTCTCTTGATGGACGGCGTCGTTGTCGAGAAGGAATTCGCTATGGTATGAGTTCTCTGTTAGTTGGATAATACGTAACTTGGTTAGAATCATGAGCTTTTTTTACCATATAGTGTTGTATTGAAGGTTCAAGTTTGTACTTTGAGACTGATCGCATGCGTTTGACGCGCTCGGCTGATGTCTTTATCAATTGTCGGTCGCTAGCTTCAGTTGCAGTTTGCACACCTAGGAAGCAGTCCCGCACATTTTCATACTGCGATGCGATTATTGTGGGCCATCGTCAGTTGTTCTGCGGCCGACAAGTGACATTCATCATACAATCATACATCCTTCCTACTATTTGCGGCTGCGGTCCGCCGCGAGGCTCGAATTTAATCTTTTCTTGTACAAAAATGTCCTATTTTGTACAATTTGTTCTCTGGTTTAAATAATACTCGTAATAATGGGGGTTGGAAAATTTTTGTTGAGGGATCATGGCTTTGATTTTAAAGACAAGAAAGGGTAAGATTTCCGTCTAGGTATAAAAGAATGCAGTTATCTTTTTTTACCTAAACGGAAATCTTACCCGGCTATATATAGAAAAATAGTTGAATTTTATTTAATTTCCAGCATAAATATAACATAGATAGTACGCTTCATTGAACTATTGTTATGCTATATTTTTTCTAATCCCCGTTTGTTAGTCTCGCTAAAACTCAAAAACTTCACCGTTTTGAATATTTATTATTGTCTTTCGTTCGCCTTAATACAGGGGTGGCTTGAATAATACACTGTCTTTTATTTGCACGAGTACTGCAAATTTAAATAAAAATATTGTATTTATAGAGAAATGATAGAAAATCCTTAACAAACTAAAAATGATATAAAAAGAAATAGGACAAGTGGAATGGGCATCCGTCAAAGTTTGATCAAATATTTGACATAGAAACTGGACAAAGATATTTGATAAATGGAATACCACCCTAACACGCTGTAGACGCTGCGCGAAGTGTTGTCGATGAAACATCGGGCGACCACGGCGGTGACCCACGGGAAAGTGTTGCATGACTTTGCGATAGCAGTGCCGGATATACGAGAGATCGTGATGAGGAGGCTCCGCTTCGTCACTTCAACGAAGAAGTGCACCATGGACGTGGCGTTAGTTCTTTTACTATTACTATATGCAGGGATTTACAGTTTTCAGCTGTGGTTTAGGGCTACACGATTGGGCCTGTATGGGACTCCCGCAGGATGAGGACTATCCACTGAAACTCCTCCCGTGTATTAAAACCCTCCATGGAAAAGTCCGCAATCGAAGTGAAATCATCATTCATCAGAGGCGCGTTCAGCGCCTTCGCGCGAAGTACAACTTTTCGCTCTAACCCCGTTCAATGCCTTCGAGCGTGACAACCGGGTGAAACAACCGGCCCGTTCAAGACCTTTGAGTGTCGGCGCGAGTTACAACCGAACAACCATCGAATTTGATGGTTGTAAAACGCTCTGACGTTTATGACTGAAATACTCGTACGTGATTGGATGATATTGGCGGCCATATTCTATAATGTCATCTACTAGAAAGAGAGAGAAATAAAAAATCATGTGAAGGAGGGAGATAAAAGATTTGGTTGCTGCAATCCGTTCAACGCCTCTGGGCGAGTTAAAAAACAACCGGACAACTACACCCAGAGGCGCTGAACGCGCCTCAGCATCACACTATTCACACTGTCATCGTTAGAGAAGTCATATATTTTTTGGGTTGGTTCTCTTCCAGTCGGGATTGGTTCATAAATAATTAAATCGTAATCATTTATAATAGAGTCAAATTACAAGACGTAGGTACCTTTAAATTGCATTTTATTGAATGTTAAAAACTTTATCAACCGACAGGCCTGATTTTAAGCATCTACAATGTCCCTACAGCATTTACACGATAAACAAAATAGAAATTCCCAAAGACGAGCAAAATATATTTTGCGCAATAAAGTTTTCGATATGTTCCCATGTTCGACAATTGTATCTAAATCTCATTAAGCTATAATATCTGTAAGAGGTTTTGTAATGTATAAATATCACTGCAGAGTTTATTTTTTGACGGCCGCCAACCACAAGGATGTCATCCAGCCGCGAGAGCTGATGCGCGATATGAAGGTATCTGGAGCCATCCCTGATGAACAATTGGTAGACGAGCTTTCCAACGCATTTCCTGGTCCGAGAACAGACAAGGGAGGAAAGACTATAGCATTAGCTAGTAAGTTTAAGCTGAATAAGTAAAAAGACTTAGGGAGAGTGTAGTATGAGGTAAGCAACATTAGATGTTTTGGTAAACTACGTACATTAGTGTCGGTTGCCACTTAGTAATCATTTTACAGTTTGCGTCGTAAACATATGAAAATTGTACTTCGGATCGCTGTGAATTATTATTAAATTTATTGCGATATATCTTGAAAACCCAGTATACGTATAATGTAGTTTCGAATTATTGGTAAGATTTTTATGTTCTTACACATCCCTCCGAGTTCCCGTCCAAAACGTTCATGCGTTACACACACACACACACACTTGTTGTTCCTCTCTCTAAAACTTTTCTATAAATCCTTTACCGTCCATGCTGCCCAACTGTGGAACAGACTGCCAGAACAAACATTAAAAGAGCATCTGTTATCAAACCTCAAAATTTAAGATGTATCTATGTTATATGTATATTATATGTCTTTATTGTAAGTATATTAATTATGTTGTATGTTAATGTTATGTTCATTTGTTGTATAATTTTTTTTTGTAACGTTTTCTTGTACATTCACCCGCTGCTACCATCTCATCACACTTGCTGGGGTTGGCGGGCAGAGATTTCTTGCAGAAATAAGCCCGCCCTTATGTACACGTAATTTCTATTGTAATTATTTAATATTTGTTTTTGTACTTACAATAAAGAATCTATATTCTTACCTAGTTCTTACATTATAATAGTTATCTTCTTTATATTATTATTATCATAAAACCGAGGATATAACGGTATAACCTACTTCTATGCTTGGCGTTTGTGGACTATGACAAAGCCTTCGATTCTCTAGGCCGTGTTTCGGTACATCTAAGTGTTGCAGTCATTATACGAAAAGGCCACCATATTAGACTGCCTTCAGGACCAAAACTTGAAACCAATACAACTTCAGCGAAGTGTGAGACAGGGCGACGTTATATCACCGAAACCGTTTACACTTGCGCCGGAGAATGTGTTTAAGTTATTGGACTGAAGACTCGACATCAGCATAAACGGTGAGTACATGACTCACCTTCGGCTTGCTGATGATATCATTGTTATGGCTGAGACCATGAAAGACTTGAGCATGATGCTCGACGATCTCTGCAGAGTTTCCACCTTAAAATTAACATGGACAAGACAAAAATGGAACTGCCATGCAGTACCTACTCCTGTGAAGATTAGAGACACTACACGGGAACTAGACCGGTGGTAGTCTTTGTACCAGGGTCGTCTGCATGGCTACCTCCGTCTTAACTACTTCTGCCACAAAACAGCAGTGCTTGCATTGCTGTGTTCCGGTTTGGAGGGTAAGATATGGCAGTGAAATTACTGGGTACCGTGACTTTACAACTGATGTCATAAGTTGGCAACGTACAATGTGGTTCTTGTGAGGGTTGCAGATGTGCTGCGAATCTCACAAGAGCCACATGTATTATGAGTGACTGTTACCACTTACCATCAGGTGGGCAGTTTGCTTGTTTGCCAACTTAGTAGCAATAAAAAAGTTGTTGAAGAGAATATTTCTTGGGGCAAATAGTCCAGTTTGGTAAGTCCAACATTCGGAATAGCGGTGGGCGATTATGAGATATACTAATGAAATCATTCGATTATGATTATATCTCGAGATATCTCGATTATAACAGATTAGTAATTACTAATTAGTAGTATTGGTCGTGGCGAGTCGAACACAGAGCGAGATACGATACGATGATCGGCGTGCAAGTACCCACAGGTAGACGAGCGTGGAGAGGTAAGAGGGGTGAGAGTGAGACATCACAGTGAACCCTATCTCGCTCGCCCGTATTTAAATGCTCTAAGCTTACGCACGTTATGAATAATGACGTATCTAATTTTATTTTATGTCGTAATAAATAATAATGTTACTGCAACAAAGTGATATACTCGTATCAGTATTAATGAATACTTCAAGAATATTGTTTTTATAATCGGTGTTGGATTTAGGTATAGAAATAAATAATTAAATAAGTAACTATAAATTATCTTTATTATAAGAAAATATTGAACTTTTGCAATATTTATACAATGTAATACTACAAAAATTATTCAAATTCTCTTGGACACAGTTTCAGCCTTTTAAAGGTAATAAATCTTTTCGTTCGTTTCGTTTCTTTACTTTGTGACCAACAACAGAGGATTAGTAGTACAGATTAGTAATATCATTCGATTATGAAAATATATTAGTAACTAATTTCATAATCGATTATTAACATTAGTATTTCAAAGTAATTCGATTATACGAATCATTCATAATCGCCCACCGCTAATTCGGAAAGAGGTCCAGCAACGAAGCCAACTCGGCAGCATTCGGGAAGCTACTCAGCATATTCTTAGCCCATCTACTGCAGTATCTCAAGACGAATGTCTTCGATTTGTGCGTGTTGCCAGTGTTGTTGCCATACGGAACTGATACGTGGCCGCTTACAATGAGCCTCATAAAATGGCTCAAAGTCACTCAAGGGCAATGGAGAGGGCTATGTTCGGGGTTTCTCTACGATATCGAATCGGAAATTTTGAGATGTGTAGAAGCCCAAAGAATTGCGAACCTTAAATGTCAGTGGGCAGGGCACATAGTTCGCAGGTCTGGTGGCTGTTGTGGCGGAAATGTCCTCGAGTGGCGGCTACGTAGCGGAAAACGCAGCATTGGTAGGCCCCCCCACATGTTGGACCGACGATCTGGCCGCGGGAAGTCGCTGAATGTGAAAAGCACATTAACAATTATTTGGAGATCCTTGGGCTAGGCATTTGTCCAACATTGGGTATCTCTTGGCTAAAATGATGATGATGAAAGTTGGTTATAAAAAACCTTACAGATTTTTTTTTAAATTCAGAGGTAGCGGAGTTCGTTCGTCGACTGTGGCCAGATAAGAAGCCGTTGACCCCACTCCAAGAGCCAGTGAAAGTCGATAAAAAGAAAGGGAAGAATAGTAAAAAGAGTAAAAAGAGCAAAAAATGAATGCAAAAATGGAGTTATTAATAAACATAAAATTTTAATCTCTATTTAAATGATGTGTTTTCCAATTCTTTTAAATTCCTACCTCCATATCTTAAATCCGTTATAATTATGACAGCCGGCTACCCAAGGCTTTAGTAGATAAACCCACAAATCCATCTTTGTGTGTCGGTGTATAGTGATAATGTTATGGGAATTGCTATGATTTTATTAATATAAGTAGTGATATGGATAAACTAAAACCTTCACTTACTAAAAATTAAGCGATAATAGCAATATAATCGTACCTAATTGTGGGGTTGGGTTACTTAATTGTAGCTTGTATTGTATTCCAAAGTTTTGATTCTATTATATGATTTTGTGATTTATTTGGCAGAGATATTTGATGGGTAAACAATATCAAATATGGTCATTAATAGATTCTAATTGCCATATGGTACCATAAAACCTAGAAAACGAGTGGATTAATTTAGCTGTAAACAGCTCCTTGATGCTCGGAGTTGAATTACCCTACACAATGGCAGACGGAAGTGGAAGCTCTGAACTAGCAGAAAACAAAGACGCCTTGTTCGAGCTTAATGCGTTTCCAATGAATAGGATATCTGATATAATGCCGATGTAATGAGTCTTCTACTTACACGGATTTTTATCATGCCTTAGATGTTTCATTGAGAAATCCTTATAACATCAGTGGGTTTTGTGTTTGACCTGGAAACAACCTAATCGTTCAATAACATTATGTGTCCTTTTCTTAGGTCCTATTGATGAATGATCCATTATAGCTCATGTATTTTTACACACAGCAGGGAATCTTTTGGCCTTCCTTTCACCTGCTCCCCTAGCATGACCACCGAAACACGATATGATAAAACGATATATCGATATGAAGTGATAAAAATGTTGGATTTTTCAACAATCCTGAGTATGTTTTGGATATTGGTATTGTTATTTTGGGTATTATCAATATATTAATGTCGATAAATTTTCAAGGAACCCATTATATGTGCACCGTATTGTGACAGTTCATAGCGATTTTTCGTTTTATCATATCGTGTTTCAATGTTCATGCTACCGGGGCTAGTGGTAAGTGACGATAGGCCAAAGAAAGTTTTGATTCCCTTGTGAAATCGCAAAATATTATGCGAGAATATTCGGCATGAACGGTCATATCTATTGACCGCGTTAACTAAAAAGTTTTATTTTTAACAACTAAAGGAGACTGGAGACTCGAGTTCCTATTTATTTGACATAAACAGTTTGATATCTCTACGTGTTCTTGAGAAGATAGACCGTCTCTCCGTCTGTCTCGACTAGAGTTGCCGGCTTTCTTTGAATCATTATTATAGTATTTTGAAAACTCTTACCTCTAGAAATATAGTACATGGCAAACATTTTAAAACAAATATGGAATAGTTTTATATCTCTACGTGTTCTTGAGAAGACAGACCATCTGTCCGTCTGTCTCGACTAGGGTTGCCAACTTTTTTTGAATCAACAACAAACAAACATAAAAATTGCTTATTGTAAAGTAACAACGTAGTACGAACCCCTTGATGTCATGGGAAACGGACAGTTATTGTTTTTAAAAACGATAACATTTTCTGTAAGAAATACACCGTGCGGCGTTACGTTTGCTGGGCTCGTCGACACTAAGGTAGGTAACGATATCGAGGGCACTCGACTAATAACCGCGTGTATCTATCGGATAGGTTCTGTTCACAACTCGTCACTTACGTATTTCGTCACTATACTTATTACGTCACATTCAATAAGACGTCGCTTAGCTTAACTAGGCAACATTTCTTACATGTCTCATGCTGTATTTCGGGGGATTACTCTTTGTCACACTATTTTGTCACACCAGTGTGACAGAGAAGATTTTTTTTCCTGACAGACACACTACCGGCGTAGCCTGGTGTGACAGGCAGTAATTAATAGAATTATTAAGACTTAGGGTCTGTTTCACAATCAATAAGTAAGTTTTGAGATTCTTTGACATATTTTTCATATAACAACCGTCCAAATCATCTGTCAAGTAAGCTATTCAATACTTACTTTTCGATTGTGAAACAAGCCCTAAGAGTCACACTAGTTACTCGTATGATTAAACAAAAATAATAGTTCAAACAAATCATTATATTATATTACTCAAACAAAACGGAAAAAATTATTAAATGTCTTAACGTAAGTATACTATTTAACGTAGTTCAGACGAGTTCGCTAAAATGACGTGTCAATGAAATAACGCAAACTCCTTTTTTAATAAACTTATGTTTATTATAAAAGAATGTAAATAATTATTATTAAATTTTATTATGAAGATTTTTCCATATTTTTAACAGACTTCAAAAAAAGAGGTTATAAATCAATTCGAAAAAATGTTCATAAAAACTCTAGTTGTAGTTGTGTAAAAGACGCATTTCATTATTAATTATAAAAGCGTCCTTATTAATTTCTAAATGTTTTCTCGGGGTTGATAATTCTCCCAGAAATGTCAAGTGCTTCCGTAATGCCATAAGATGTTTTGCAAGGTAAAGTTAAAACCTTCTGATGATTCTCGTAAAAGCATTTGCTTGAAATGATCGTGTATGCAAATCCGGAATGTCTTGGAATCATCATATTTGAGAAACTACCTTAGATTAGGCGTGACTGAGTTTCACTTTCTGTTGAGTTACTTCTCTATTTTTTATACAACTAAGTTGACAAATAAGCAGGATGCCCACCTAATGGTAAGTGGCTATACCTAGTGGTTCCTGAAAGACTTGCATATCTATTACTCCTACAAGTAAATATAGCCAGGAAAATAAAACATCTTGTGGTATTAATATTTTTCTGAAAATGACTGCGCTTTTTTATCAATCTTCCACTGCATGAAAGTATCGTATACCGCCAAGTATTTATCCTTTGACGTTGGCGGCAACAAACTGTTACTCGCGCTTTGCGCCTCCATAATTATTTCCGGCGGAGTTAATAATATGGATTCTTCTTCATTTGGACTCGACATATTTGTAGATAATCAATTATCAATTACAACAAAAAGACAAAAAAAAATTAATAGCGGGAAAATGCCACGCGCCTTTTTTTTTCGCGCGCTGCCCGGGCATGGCTAAACTCTTCATACAGCCAACAAAAAAGGGCTAAACAGCCAACATTCAAAACTAAATAAACCGAATATTTTAGTTTTTAAAAACAAGTTTGTGTGATTTTTTAATAATTTATTTTAGTTATAGTTATTAATTATTGTTTTTAAATGTTTGTGTTTAAATGTCGTTCTTATTTAATATTTAAGAAACCAGTAGTAGGCTGTTCATTTGTTTCCAATTGGCAGCCGCATAAAGTCGTGTTAAAAAAAAACTATTAAGCGACTAATTTAAGAATGCGTACCGGATATACATTTACTTTGCAATCTTGAACAAATTAGAATTTGTCGTGCTAAGAGCGTGTATAAAGCTAGCAAAATATCAGATTTCACCCGCGTGCCTCACACGTTCCGGTCTCGACCATCGCAGCGATAAGTTTGCTCCCTCTTCATTGTTTTGTGTGATCGCGCACAGTATAACCTACCTTAGGCAGATAAAATTGGCTAAGTGCGAGTCGGACATTTATCCGTACTTTGAACTGTGAATATAAAATACTTTTCACTTGTGATAAGTAAACCGAAAAGGTAGGTAATAAATATTATTATTTATTTAGATAGGTATTTAACATAATAAGTGCTTTATTTACATTTACCTGCTAAGCACTCGTCGAATAAGCATAGGCGTAAACATATTTCAAACACCAAAAATACTTGGAGTAGGTACAGATTTAAATAATACGAAAGGTAGTGATAAATATATTTATTTACATCTCTTAAAATGTCACTTTCAATTTTTGAAATTGTTAACCGTAAGAATCGCTTTAATTCACAATTAATGTGTGTGTGTTAAAATTCTTTTTTTTTCCGAATACGGCCTATACCTTGGCTATGAATGATAAGTCGTTCACTTGCATCATAGATACTTTGGTCTTTTGCTTCCTTCGCTTTCCGTTTTTTGAAAGCCGTCTTTGCCCGATTAACCGATAAACCCGTGGTTCGGTGTTACTGAAATCAAACAATTAGTGTTAAAATTGAGTGTGAATATGGTGGCACCATTTTATCATTAGATATAAACTTTTAGTATGGAGCCAAAACAAATCATGCCCAGTGTAAAAATCATGATGGCACTAAAATCAGAAAATCACTTAGATGTCGCTATAGTACAGTCGCGAAAGTTTATGCTCGACTACTGTTCGACTCTATCGCGTAGCAATAAGGACAAAAAGCAACCGATCATAAACTTTCGCGAATGCACCTACAATCTTAACTTTTCCACTGGGCAATAAAACTTCTCAGTGGTGACAAAATCTATATAAATCGCAATACGTTTTATTTTTTTTTCTAAATTGCTTTGTCCTTTAATTTTATCGCTTTTTTCTTTTGCTGTTTGTGTTTCATTTTCCAGGTATCGAGTGTCATTTCATCTACAAGTTAGATTGGATTATACAGTCAGCCACGTCAACATTTGTAAATATCTATATTATGAATCCATACTCAAATTTTTATAAAAATAAATATAAAAATACCAAGTGCTTTCAATATGTGCAAAAATATTAAGATCATTATTCTAGATTTTGTTTATAGTTTAGAATGCACTATGAACTTTGAATGTACCTAATTGCAGTAAACTCCCTAAGTCGTATCTTATGACATTCATGGGAAGGAAGATAGCGGCGACTTATACAATGTACACAGAGTATTATAGAGTTTGTTTATAATTTAGAATGAACTTTTAACTATAAATGTACATATGTAATTGCACTTAATTATCTTAGTCGCAAATTTTTAGAACAAGTAAAACTGAAAATTTTCAACTGATTTTTGATTTGTATGGATTTTTTAAAGTGCTTGACTTTAAAAAATCAACGTATTTAGTATGGATGTGTTCAATTAAAATTCGCACCCCCTTTGCTACACTAGGTGGAATCTCTACTAAATTTTATATAAATATCAAAATTTAGGATGAAAAAACAGTCAAACCCACACTTGACCATTTTTGTAACTCTATTATGTGTGTTCTCATTGGCTGTGGGAGTGTACGGGGGTCAAAAATTTCATTATTTTTTAACTTCGCTGCACCGTTTTCGAGATATAAGCATTTTTGTAAATATTTTTCTTGAAGTTATGCAGGGTTGAAATTCCTTAGTTTTCTGACAAACTCCGACAAACTGCCGCCTATCTATAGCAGCAAACAATTTTTTGCTATGCTATGTTTTTCCGTTTTCGATATTCGTGTGACTCAGGGTCAGGTAACATTGCCCCACCTGAGCCACACGTATCTCTGAAACGCGCAAGCGAGAAACTCTGATGGCGACAAACTCAGACATACTATACCTATCTCTGGACATTATAGCGGCATACTCAAACAATCTATTTTCCAGTTTTTTTTGTGGCCTAGCTGGGGTCAGCCATACCAAGACTAAGTAGTCTGGGTGTGGATGACACAGATAGTCGTATGTTACGACATACACAGAAAGAAAGGTAGTGGCGTCTCATATATTCGAGAGTTTGTTCATAGTCAAGAATGAACTAAACATAATATGTACTTGTGCATACCTAATCGCACTAAATTACCTTATTGGTCTCTTACAACATACACGGGAAGAAAGGTAGTGGCGACACTTTTACGAGTATTCTAGAGTTTGTTCATAGTTTAGAATGAACTATGAACTATAAATGTACTTAATTGCACTAAACTCCCTTAGTCGTCTCTTACGACATACACGGGAAGAAAGGTAGTGACGACTCGTGTATTCTAGAGTTTGTTTATAGCTTAGAATGAACTATGAAATGAACTATAGAATGAAATAAAAAAACTATAGAATGAAATATAAATGTATCTCATGGCACTAAACTGCCTTAGTCGTCGTCGCTACTTTTCTTCGCCTAAGGCGCCAAAGGTCCACGTTCTAACCACAGCGCCAGATAGTCGTCGTTTAATTTAAAGTGTCACAGTAATGACACTTTTAATTACTTAACGAAGTATGATGCGATAATTTCGCGTCTTTATATAATCAAAGTTTCGCGTCAAATTGATTTCATTTATAGTTAGCACTATAAAAAGTTAACATACTGTCACCTACGTCCAGCACGTGAGTAGTCATAAGCATCAATTTGTTTTACATACACTATCCGCCCCTACGTTGCACCAGCGCTTGTGCATTGTATTGTGTTATTAAAAGTCAACGCGCAAGGGTCAATATTGTAAGGTGAAACTACTTATTAACGAAAAAATATTACGTAAACATAATAAAAGTAAAGTAATAGGTACATACCTTCTACAATATGCCATAAGTTGAATTTTTGACTTCTTAAGTTCTTTTAGACAATTTTTTTTTGGTTTTTTCATTCGCCATAATTTGGTCGATGTATTTTCTCGGGCTGGAGCACAGAATCACAGTTTACTCGTCTCAACGGAGCAATCAAGACTGATTGATGAAATAAAACATGCCTGTTACCTCGGGTCAGGTGCGACAGACGATAGCGTTCTGCGCGGAATAAAAACGTTGTAAGCGCCGAATTAGTTTTATTTTAATTACTCGTAAAATATACATTATTTTTGAAAATCGCTAATACAGTCCCTAGGTAATATAGTTTTATATTATATATTAAAAAATTGACGCAGTTATATGCATCACATTGAAAAGCAATCGATTTTGCTTGAAAATTAGACGTATCTTCGCGATTTTTTTCTATCGATAAAATAATTTAATTTTATGTTTTCACTCAATGCGTTCACTTACAAATATAGTTAAATATCTATTTAAAAAAATGGGGTAGTTCATTATTCAATTTCAAGTGTAGATATCAAATCTACGATTAGCAATTTAGCTTTATACCCCGTCTTAAGATTACCGCACTTGTGCAATTACGTAAAGTGAAAAGCACTGGTGTTTAATATACCGACAGACAGACGTTCACACACGTGATCCTATAAGGGTTCCGTTTTTTTATTCGGACGTACGGAACCCTTAAAATTAATTAAACATTCCTTTAAGTATATGAGTAGTAATTTGTTATAATGACAAGGCAAAAAATACGAGTTTGATTTTTTTTTATTATCTAACTGACGATCTTACTTAATTCCCTAACAAATATCGTGGCCCCGATCAACATGACCGGAGATATACAGGGTGTCCCAAAAAATAGTGTCAAGCGAAAGTCCAGAGTTAGAGCACCTCTTGGAGTACCCGAATCACCCCCATGTATGTTCCGCGATTATTTGTAGTTTTGGAGTAATAAATTTTTTTCTGACTTTTTGAAAATTTCGATCTAAAGAAATTAAAAATTTTTAATAAAAAAAAGTTGAACATATTTTAATGTTTTTCTTTATGCCACTGAATTATCTTTAGTGCTTCTTTTATGTCTAAAATAATCAGCTTCGTAACTTTAGTGGAAATTTAGAAAACAGTAGTGTAAAGTCAAAATTTGAATGTTAGTGAATAATTACTTAACAATTCATCTTTAAATTAAAAATCTAAACAGACGAATTCATGGTTTCTAAGTATGTGTAAAAACTCCTCTAGACTCTCTGCTTTCATAATAATTAAAAAAAAAAGTACTTAATAGGGCTATTTTGGCTTAAATCGGCCATCAAAGACAGCAAGGTGAAAATTTCATAAAACTCGACTTCTGAATAATTTTTTTTTTAAATTCCAATTATTTATTAATAAACCAAAAAATATTGTAGAAAAGCTAAAAATTTATTATTTGAAGGTCGAAAATAACTGTTCCCGCTGCCATCTTTAATAACCTTTGAAGGTTTATTATAACTTAATAAATGAAACAAAACATTATTTTCAAAGTATTTATTATTCAATCGCTTAAAGAAAGTTTTCAAACCTTCGTGCTCAATACATATTCTACATCGTCTAAAAAAGTTTTCTTTTAAATTTATAAATGCAATTCTGTTGTTTTTTATTGTTTCTTCCGCTTGTCTTAATTTTGTTCTTAACACTGTGACGTTTGTAATGTCCTTGGCGTATACTAATTCCTTGTAGTATCCCCAGACAAAAAAATCTATGGGGTTAAAGTCGGGGGACCGTGGCGGCCACGCAATGGGCCCTCCACGACCGATCCATCTGCCTGGAAATGTTTCAGATAAATGTTGTCTAACATTTCTAGCAAAATGGCATGGAGCGCCGTCGTTTTGAAAAATCATATTTCTCCGCGTTAATAGGTCTACATCTTCTAATAAGACGCCGAGATCACGTCGTAGAAATTGCAAGTAGGCCTCGCTGTTCAGTCGGTCCGGTAGTTCGAACGGACCAATCAGCTGTCCGTTTAGGATGCCTGACCACAAATTGATACTAAATTGTTCTTGGAAATTAGATTCCCTTGTGAGGTGTGGATTTTCAATACTCCACGAATGGTAGTTATGCGCATTAAACACCCCACATCGCTTAAAATGTGATTCATCAGTCCATAGAATATTTTTAAAGAAATTTTCGTTTTCAGCTTGTCTCCGTAACATTTCCTGACAAAATGCCACCCTTCTCGGGTAGTCTGCGGGCTTGAGCTGCTGAACTTTCTGGATGTGATATGGGTGAAAATGCTCTTGATGAAGTATTCGATGTGCTTGTGATTTCGAAATTCCGATTCGACGTTCTATTGTTCTTACACTAACTGATGGATCTCTCACCACTTCTTCGACCACTGATTGGACAGTATCTGGGTCACTCATTTCAGATGGGCGCCCCGATCTTCTACCTGGTAGGCGTCCTTCCATGTAAGAGTTATGTACTCTTAAAATCATGCGATGATCAGGCCAAGTTTCAGACTGAGGTCCACCTCCATTTTGTACTTGCTGCCGGAACAACCTGGCTGCTTCAGAAGCATTTCCTCTTGCATATCCATAAAAGTAATGCATAAGAGCATATTCTTGCGATGAAAAACATCACAAAATGAAGAGCTTGAAAAGTCCGTTAAGAATGCCAAATTTGTCAAAATCCCGTATTCACACAAAACCAAATCGTAATCGCACTCAAGGTCCGTAAAGAAAGCAAAGTTCGTCAAATAATCACAAATGAGCGTATCGTACGTAAGGCGCAAACAAAAGCAGGCAAACGACTGGCGCCAGAACACAATAGGCGCTCGGACTACATCCCCCGCCTCATCCCCTTGTCACAAAGAATAGCATTCCTCAGTTACAGTTATCCATTTCGCCAATGAGAGTGAGAGAGATAGCAATAATCCGGTCTCTTTCATATCCTCTCACTCGGGCAATTTTTTAGCAGGTAAGTACTGCGTTACATCCAACACTACAACCGATGTGATCCGCGAGAAAAATATTTAAATATGGGTTTCACGGGTAGTTAATTTTTGCTAAATTGTAACTAATCTGAACCTTAGAAATTATAAAAAGACCAGATATTTTTTTTTATCATCTGATAGGAATTTGGTGAATTTTATGAAATTTTCACCTCGCTGTCTTTGATGGCCGATTTAAGCCAAAGTAGCCCTATTAAGTACTTCTTTTTTTAAATGATTATGAAAGCAGAGAGTCTAGAGAAGTTATTACACATACTTAGAAACCATGAATTCGCCTGTTTAGATTTTTAATTTAAAGATGAATTTTTAAGTAATTATTCACTAACATTCAAATTTTGACTTCACACTACTGTTTTCTAAATTTCCACTAAAGTTACGAAGCTGATTATTTTAGACATAAAAGAAGCACTAAAGATGATTCAGTGGCAAAAAGAAAAACATTAAAATATGTTCTACTTTTTTTTATTTAAAATTTTTAAGTTCTTTGGATCAAAATTTTCAAAAAGTCAGAAAAAAATTATTACTCGAAAACTACGAATAATCGCGGAACATACATGGGGGTGATTCGGGTACTCCAAGAGGTGCTCTAACTCTGGACTTACGCTTGACACTATTTTTTGGGACATACATTTACATTTTGGTATATACTTACATATACAAAGGTCTGTGCGTTATGAATTCCTGATTATTCCACACATTAAGGAAACGCTAAGCGCCAGTGCTAATTATTATCAAGCCGCCTAATAATACGAAAACCTCATTAAGACACGCACGGTCACATAAAGGATTGGGGAATAACATGGAAGGTAATTTTCGCTTATTCATTAACCTAATTAAATGAGAGGCGTTATGAAGCGCGTGAATTAGCGGCAAAATGAGCGTTTCTTCAACGTTTTTATAATCCTACTAGCTGTGCCCGCGAACTTAAAGTTGAACACTCAAAAATGACTGGAGATGGCCACCCTTATCACCTAGAGGTATAAAAAAATATTATACAAAAAACTTTTTTATATACAAGCTTTTAATACTCGTCAATACAAATCAATCGAGCCCATACTCGATGGGGTGTGTCGTTTTATAGCGGAGTTCCTATGGCCACCTTCCAGCTCCAGCATTAGGTCAGTTCCATGTCATCAATATTGCATTGTCACGCGATATTCATATGCATGCAAAATTTCAGCTCAATCGGATACCGGGAACGGGAAGAACTTGCAAGATTTCATTACAGACACCGGACAGGTAAAAGGAAATAAAAGCTTGTATAGCCTGCGACCTATTCTCAGACCTACCAAATATTTAAATTTCATAAAAATAGGTCAAGCCGTTTCGGAGGAGTTCGATAACAAACACTGTGACACGAGAATTTTATATATTAGATAAATATAGATGAGATTTTTATATATTAGATAGATATAGTCGCTTAGCGGCAAGGTTTATTTTGACTATGGTAAATGATATCTTATCTTAAGCTGTCTTTCAATAATATTCACTTGTTCACAATATTCAACTTATTACTTCGTGACAATATTTGTTTTACACAGAACAGGGGAGCTCCTGGCTTAAAATATCAAACTTGTAACCCATTACCCAACGCCATATCGTATAGTTTCGCAAATTTTTCTCAAGGGAATCAAAACCTATAGGGGACTGCCCGTTGACCTAGAATCGTGAAAGACAAAGAGGTGTCTTATAGCACATGTTATAAAGAAAAATCTCTACTCTTTTCTGAGAAAAATGGTCTTGACAGACAGACGGACCGACAGTCCACGAAGTGATATATTACATTATTAAGTAAACCTAGTTATGTAATTATGTATGACTTCGCTTAACAATGGAAAAATAGGAAACTCCTTTAATTTCATAACAAGTCAAAAAGGAAAATCGGTGATGCTTCAGGATGGATACAGGTACAACTATAATGCTACTAAAAAACCGGTACGATGAGTCTATGGAGAAGTACAAAAAGAGATGAATGTATTATAGTGTTGACAAACTATAAGTGAACAAGTTGGTAGTGTTGAGGTGACTTCAAACGGATATAATCCGCGGCGGGGATAGATTTTTCGTTTATGAAATAATCACGATAAAAATAAAAATGACCGTATAATCGATAGAATAGATAGAATATTGTTTATTCAGAATCGAGAGAGGAATTGATTTAAAATCTGTAGTCTTTATCTTTTATCGGCGCGACGACGACGGGCCGACGGCTATGCGGCAACATCGTATTCGCAGCCGTGCGGACTATAGTTTCGAATTTTCAAGAAATGCACCAAAACAGAAAAATGGGCATATCTTATTATCTTTGTAATATCAATAATTATCGTTATTTTATTCTGGTGTCTCCCATTAATAAATAAAAATGGAATCTCCCACGCAATCACAGGTTGGCTGGTAGAGATCTCTTTTAGAGATAAGTCCACCTTTGCATCATTTTATTAACTTGTGTTTTTTTTGCAACAATTTTTATATAAATTTAATTTATATAATTCTTTTCTTTTATAATAACATTAAGTTGGGGTGTGTGGTGTTGTGCAATTTAATTTTAACACGTTGTATGCAAAAAGGAGGCATGCGAGAAAACTCCATTAACAAAAATTCTCGAATCTGGACAGCATATCGAGTTTATAATAAAAAAAAACATACTTTAAAAATGATATTCAGCAGAAAAAGTATGTTAAAAGCAAAAGGCAGAGTTTTCGATGGCGTTGAGATTCCAGAATTGAAGGTTATGACAATATTTTTTATTTTAGTTTATTTATAGTACCTACTTTCCTCGTTCTATACCTAGTTACCATAGTGTCACAAGTACCATTGATGGTACTATCGATGCAACTGATCCTAAATTAGTGTCATTAGACCATTGATGGTACTAAGGATACAAAGTTGTATTAATTGTACCATTAATGGTACTAGTCAATGGTAACTACTGACATAAAGGCGGTTTTGCTGGTTCGTGTTGAAGGCACAGAGAATGATGACACAATATGTATTTATATTTTCTACAAAACTCTGCCAAAATACGATGAACAAATTACACGTTAAGATTGCCTTCTATAAGTTTCAAGGTTGTACTTACTGTTTTATCTATCAGGCCATTTTTAACCCCCGACGCAAAAAGAGGGGTGTTATAAGTTTGACGTGTGTCTGTCTGTCTGTGTGTGTGTCTGTCAGTCTGTCTGTGGCATCATAGCTCCCGAACGGATGAAGCGATTTTAATTTAGTTTTTTTTTTGTATTAAAGGTGAGTTACGGGCGAGTGTTCTTAGACATGTTTGATGAAAATCGGTTGAGCCGTTTATAAGTTATGGGGGTGAAAGTGGGGAAGAATAACCGAATGTCTGCAAATATACTCGAGTGGGGTCTCAAATCAAAGCGGATCACGTGCACATTATAAAATAATATGTTAGGCCGTTTAAAAAGTATGAAATAAAAATTAAATTAAAAATTTAAAAAACCCCCGACAAAAAACCTCCAAGAAGTAAAAAATAAAATATGTTGATTGGCCCTTTAGTCGTCACGTCGGGGAACCGCAATGAATATATCCAGTAACGCTCTACGTATTCGGTCAGTAAGCAATTAAATAAATAGATATATTAATAACGGTCCCCCGACGTGACGACTAAAGGGCCAATCAACATATTAAATTTTTTACTTTTTGGAGGTTTTTTGTCGGGGGTTTTTAAAATTTTTAATTTAATTTTTTTGTTATTAACTGACCAAAGACAGTCTGGAGGAAAATATTAAAATTAAAACAAAGAACGGTGAAAAAGTTGTATTATTATCAATGGTGCAAACGCGACATAATAGTTTCGTTTGCACCATTGATGGTGCAGGCCAATGGTGCGAATGGGACATCGGAAACATAGCGTTTGTGGAAACAAGAATTCGACAAAACTAGTATTTGACGGAACAAGCATTTGACGAAACTAGGGTTTGATGAAATAATAGGATTTGACAATAATCCTCACGAACAATACGCGTTGATATTGAGTTGTTCGGAATCCACCAACGTTATATCTTTTTTCTACGCACTATTTCGACAACAATACTTAGATATAAAGACAAATATCATTTTGGTCTTGATATGAAATATTTTGATAGCGACTATGAAACTGCACTGACTTTGTTTGGTTTTCCTGAAGCCACACGGAGCGGTTGTTATCACTTCAATAGGTAATGTTGTGTAGCGAAAGTCTCACAAACTAAAAGCTTCTGATTGCATACTCGATAGGACTGTTCACCGCGGGAAGAAAGTGACCGATTACTAGCAAGGGAGTAGTTTAGTAAAACCACAGATTACATGTAAAACTACCGAGGTAGGAATCGGATTATCTCCCAAGTGCTACATAGTGCTTTATACTACACCTGTGAGGAACATTTCAAAACTGGTTTGATTGAAATTATTTATAGAATTATATTAGTATGAAAATTGAAAATATTATTACATTTGTATGGGTGTCACCTCAATATCACTTTCACTATTAGAATTCGACATTTTAATTTTTATTACGTAATAAACTCACGTCATCGTAACAAAAAATACGATTAATAAATTCACAGATTTGATAAATAAGTTCCGCGCTTCTTTTCTTTTTTATGATAACAAAGAGATCTGAGATCATACAGCCGACCGACAGCTCCCTCGCAGCGCGGCAAAACGCAGCGCAGTTCGTGGTGAGTGGAGGAGCGCGATCCCGCGGCCCCTCCCCGAAAAAGGAATTTAGTACAATTCTTCCTCCCGCTAAAACACGTTAGAAATAGATTTTTCATTACTCATACTCTGAAAGTAGGTCTGTAGTTGCCTGAGGAGCGGGTTGAAAGTAATACTTTTCAGCCCTAGGGAGAATCACTTTCAACTGACAGCTGCTGTCAAATTTTAAAAAAGAGACTAGTTCTATTTTCACATTTTTATTGAACCATGTTCCGACTTTCTATACAGCCACTCAATAACAGCGCGGTGTAAAATTAAAATAGCATAAATGTTAAGTACCTACATATTTAAAATAATAAATGACTTTATTATAATTTATTTTCAACTATTTCTTTAAAATAACATGGATTTGGGCAAAATATTTACCATTTTTAAAATTATGAAAATGAAAAATATTAGATGAATAGCTGGCCGGTCACAGAAAAAAAAACAAAATAAGCGGGAAAGCGGCAATGCGATCTTCATTTGTTTTTTCCATTTGTAGAGTTTTGTTAATACTTCCGTATAGCAGAGATTTGTATTAAATGTTAATTATATTTGAGTTCATCTGATTCAGGTAGGTATGCAGTTAACGCCTGATTTTATAAGAGAAAGCGGGCTAAAGCAGAAGTTGTTGATTTATGTAAAATAAAAATTACACGTTTTTTCTTTAGCTAGGTATTTCATTATTTTATTTTTACTTTCCTTGTATTCGTAATGAAAAGCACAGTGTTTACCTCGGGTTAAAGACTTATTTAGTCCCTCGAACTATTGGTGCCCTCGCTACGCTCGGGCGCCAAACACCGTCTCGGGACTGAATAAGTTACTTTCACCCCTGGGGTAACAATGTACTATTCATCCGCTTATTTTGGTCGTAAAAAGACTAACTTTCTCATTCATTTTCATCCTCTACTAGCTGTGCCCGCGAACTACGTTTCGCCTTAATTTATTTTTTCCCGACATCTTCAACAAATATCGTTAATGTACACAGAAATAAGTACAAAAACTTAACAAATTATATACTAAAACCTGCCTCGAGAATTACGCTATTGAGTGGTGAAAACCGCTTGAAAATCGGTGCAGTAGTTTTTGAGTTTATCGCGAATAGACAGACAGACACAGACAGACGCGGCGGGGGACTTTGTTCTTCTATAATTCTTCTATAAGATTTTAGGTGTAAACATAATTAGCTTTACAGATCGCCTCCGTGGTCTAGTGGGTGGCTAAGACCACCGGGTGTTGATCAAAAGGTCCGGGGTTCGATTCTTCATGAGGGCAGAAATATTTCTGCTCGATTTAGTTGGTGGTAGGGCTTTTGAGCCCGCCTGGCTAGCTACCATCGTCTTACCGTAGTTTGTCGCCATAATTACAAATGTAAATATGTAGCATTGTTGTGTTCTGATAATTTGAGGAAAGATAGCCAGTTGTTTAGGAGTCCAGGCGGTCTTATTCTCACTTGCCATCAGGCGACATTAAGGCTAAGAATTTCCCTGTCGTATGTAAAAACAGACTTGGATAGTAAGTAGGTTCAATATCGCAAGTGCATTATGTTTAGTAAATAACTTATCTAATCTCATTCAATAAATGAATTGTTTATAAATGTAAGCAAGACGTTAGAGCAATTAAAGAGGATCTTGTCTTATCAAGTAAAGCAGAGTTTAAATATTGACTTCATGGAATGGAGTAGTATGTCAAATATAATGTGGCTATCAAAATAAACACAAACACTAAGGATTCCGATACATTAACTTCATTTGATTCACATTCCGTTAACGCTTCGGCTGTTACAAGTATTGTTATTTAATAAAATTATTGAAGTATAATGGGATTGCATAAAATTTAATACAATGGAGCCCCTGAATGAAATCAAGTATAATTTTGTACAAGACTCGCATTTAGAAGTAGAAAATAATGAAAAATCCAATGAAATATCCCCGTTAAAGAAAAAAGAGGTAGAAGGCAACGTCCAAAATGAAGGGGCAAAGAAACCCACCTTAATGGAAAGGTTGAAAATTATCAAGAACAACATAACAGTCGAACCGATAATGGCATGTTATATTATGCCAAGTGTCCTTTCTTCTTTGGCGGTGCAAAATTTAAATTTAGAAAAAGCATGCAGAGTGAACCTTAATTTCAGTGAAGAGATCTGCGATGCGTTAAAATTAAGGCAGACGGCTAATTATTCTAGGTATGAGGAGGATGTACAAACGCTCATAGCCACTATTCAAGCGTGGAAAAATGTGGTGCAAACAGCAATACCCGTCATGCTTATATTATTTGTTGGTGCTTGGAGTGATAAAGCTGGTAAACGGAAAGCGTGTATTCTTATGCCGATTGTTGGAGAATTTATGACGTGCATTGGTTTTATTTTAAACACTTACTTCTTCTATGAGCTGCCAGTGGAAGTTGCTGCTTTGACTGAATCCATATTTCCAGCTTTAACCGGTGGTTGGTTCACGTGCTTCATCGGAGTGTTTAGTTACATTGGAGATATCACTACCAAGGAAGACCGTACTTATAGAGTGGGGATTGTAAATTTGTGTATGTCTTTAGGTTACCCTATAGGAAGTGCTTTGAGTGGAGTTATGCTAAGATGGGTGGGATATTACGGAGTGTTTGCCATATCAGGAAGTTTATACTTGTTCTGTTTGATCTACGGTGTTTTTTATTTAGAAGATTCAAAGAAGAAAGTTCAAGAGAAAACTGTGAGTGTATAAAATTAACGTGTTAACTGTCATATCCTTTATTTTTATTAATTATCTTGCCTTATACTGTGGTATATATTCCAGAACCGCAATGGATGCTTGAAGTTCTTGACGGAGTTCTTTGACATCGCCCTTGTGCTGGAAACTTTCAGGGTGGCATTCAGGAAGGGGCGCGGAAATAGGCGGCTCAGGGTTTCCTTGCTGCTAATCGTTGTATGCGTTGTGTTCGGCCCTATGCATGGTGAGTTATTATGATGAATGAGTATTTATAACTGGTTCTATGTAAGATATTCTATGTTTTATAAGTGAAAGTATATACGTACGTAACAATCAAAACATTTACAGAATATACGTAAACGTTCGTTTGCTTTAGAAAATAATTAATATCAAATACATGTAAGGTATCTGACAATCATATTTATTTTAAAATAATAATTATTAACTAAAATTTATTAACTTTATTGAAATAATCACTATTTAATCATTAATAATCGTTGTAGTCAACGACTTATAGAAATATTCGTAGTTTATAAATTTGTTGACTGTTATTGTAACTTTGATTGTTATAAATGTTTTGCATGCAGCAAAACAGTGCGTGATTAAATAATGAACAGAAATATTGAACGCTTTAAAATTAATGTAGATTAAGGTTGTATTCTTTTTACGAGCTATGCACATTTATCAGGGCTAAGACCATTAATACGATGATCTACCTACATTCTCGAATAATATCCGATTTCACAATATTTCACGTTATTACGACACTCTTATCTATTAAATGCCCAATGACATCTATTAAATGTCATTGGGCCGGTTACGTTTTTATTATGAAACCGTGGAAGATATGTAATGTTTATTACCAAAATCTTCATTATATTGTATATATGTTTGTAACTGTACCCACGACACGGAAGAAAATCTTAGTGTGGGGCGACGATTAAAAAAAAATATAAGCATCTGTAGTCTCTGAAAGTTACGTTGTCAATGAAATAATAATAATAATAATTTTTAATAATAATAATTTATTATGCCAACAAGAAAAAAGAAACACCAACAGTTAAAATAATCTAGGATAACACATTAAAATACAATAATAATAACACTTCATTGATGTAAGGAGTTCGTGCAGAGTGCAAAGTGTACCCCTAACTCCCAAACTAGGAAAATCCTGTATCTTGGGAGCTAGTGATTCCTCCGATAAGTACATTTTAAATTTAGCATTATAAGACCTCAAGCAATCTGAATATTACGAATACGAACCATTAAATTAAAATAATATGTGCTTGATTGTATGTGTCTCACTGCGTGTGTGTGTATGTGTGTGTGTGAGAGTAAGTAATTTTTTATAAAGTTTTTTTTTATGCATGTCTGTAAAACTGAAGTTGTAAATACGAATATGTACAAAAGTGAGTCCCAATTATTTCATTAAATTTTCGGTCTCCTGGTAATCCAGTTTTAATAGCACATCTTGGATAATATTTTTGGCTTCAAGTTTGGAAACCATATTGAATGGTCTTATACGATTAAAGTTTCTGTATAATGTGCTGCTAAGTGCAACATACTGCCGCTTAGCCCATGCAGTACGGTAAGTTATTTGTGGAGTAGCAAAAGCTGCTCTTCGCCCAGATCTCGACTGCTCCTGATACTGAGATAGCACAGGATAGCAGCGAAGCAGCATCCTAAGAATGCCAAGTTGCCTGACAGTAAGAACTTTACATTCAGAGTAAAGCATCACTGTGGGATATGTTCGTTTCCTGTGAGATAGAACTTTGAGCACTGCGCGCTGTGCACGCTCCAACTTCAAAAACGTAGTTTTGTTAGCTCCACCCCAGACTGAGATACAGTAACTTAGCAAGGACTGACAAAGACCACGGTAGACAGTGAGTAGAGTTTCGCGGTCCGCAGAACTACGAAGGTTTCTGAAAATAAAAATCAGCCGCCTAACTCTAGTAATTAAAATCTCAATATGAGCGCTCCAATCTAGTTTACTATCGAGATAAACATCCAAGTATTTAGTACTTTTCACTACATTCCAGGGTTTGCAGGTACAGGAATGTATTTCATTCATTTGACAGAAATGTATTTTAATTTCATCAGATGAAGAGTTGTTAGATTTAGCGACTCTAGAGATGTCAAAGCGAATGATCTGCGTTTTATCAAGGTTTAATGTCAGGAGATTTACTGAAAGCCATTGGTTGACCGTTTTGAGAGCACTTATAACATTTTCTTTAGCAGAGGTCCAGCTATCGCCGCATATCAATAAAGCTGTATCATCTGCGTAAGTAAAAACATTACAACCCACCAGACATAGCCTGCATAGTAGGTCAATATATACTAAAAATAGTGTTGGTCCCAAAATGCTTCCCTGCGGAACACCGTATGATATAGGCGAATCGTCACTAATAGCAGAACCAATTTTTACGCACTGAGTACGGTTTGTGAGGTAACTAGTAAAAATGTCCAAACTAAGACCACGCACACCTATTGATTCAAGCTTAGAAATAAGATTGGAAATAGAAATAGTGTCAAAGGCCTTTGATAAATCTAAAAAGACGCCATAACACTTGAGCTTTCTATCAGTATTCGTGACTAATGCATTGACAAATTTAGAAACTGCATCTTCTGTCGAACAGCCACGACGGAAACCAAACTGATTGGTCGACAAGATGTTATATGTATCTAAATAATTAATAAAAGAATCATTAAGATATCTCTCTAGTAGTTTAGAGAGAGCAGAAAGAATTGATATAGGCCTGTAGTTAGACACACATTCTCTGTCACCGCCCTTATAGACAGGAAGCACTATTGCTCTCTTAAAAGCTATGGGGAATACACCCTTTTCAATACAAAGATTAAAAATATGTGTAATAGCAGGAACCAACACATCGCAGGATTGCTTGAGTATGCTAGATGATATACCATCCCAACCAGTGGCACAGTGATTACGCAGGCCCATAATCAATCTCCTGACATCCACTTCACTCACAGGAAGAATAACAAAAGAGTTACCAACCGATGGAACATTAGTGTAGTGCATTGACTGTTGCGAAGTTTGTGGAGGAAAACAATTTTAGATGCTAGATTTTTCCCTAAATTAGTGAAATACCTATTTATTATGTTAATAGAGGATTTGATGTCACTGGAGCTATCTAAAAGTTCATATGCTGTTGATTTTATCCGATTTGTATTGCTAATAGTTTTTATGACATTCCACAGAGCTTTAGGATTTCCTTTAGATTTTTCTATTTCTTGTTTTTCATAGCTTGTTTTTAATTTTTTTAAAAGATTGTTACAAAAATTATTGTATCTAATATACGAAATTTTTAAAATATTATTATCAGGAGACTTTTTTAGTCGAAGATGCATGTGATCACGATTTCGGATGCAACGTAAGATGCCAGGGGTAATCCAGGGCTTAATGATTTTACATTTCTTAGGTATCCTTTGCATATAAAAATTTTTCTCCATAGCCGATTTAATTATTTTAATAAGGATATCAGTTGCCTTGTCAGGATCCTGCTCAGCAAGGGTTGCACTAAAGTCAGAGAGATCTAAATCATTTTTTATCGATTTATAATCATATTTAATAAGCGTAGTGCATTCTGTCTTACATTTTATTATGTCATTTTTTAATGTGAGTGCCAATATAGTGGGGTAATGATCCGTGATTTCAGTCTGGACAACTACAACTTTTGCTAGTAATTTTGTTTTAAGTAGTACATGATCTAGACAATTTCCTGATCTCATAGGGAGATAGTGAGCAGGCAAAAATCCCATTGAGGACATATAAGTGAAATATTCATCACAATGTCGATTATTGTGAGTATTAATAATGTCAACATTGAGATCACCAATCAACACAACGTTTTCCGATTGCAGTGAGTTAATAACTTTTTCTAGACTTGTGTAAAATTTCTCTAAACTAATGTAAGATGGAGACCTATAAACTGCAATTATCACAAGACCATTCAAGCACCCCACAAGACAGTTAGCATCACTCACCGCAGGCTCACTAATGGAACAGTTGAGCGAGGTTTTTATGTATAATACCACACCATCATTTTGAAGATAGTTGTTAGAGGTATGGTAGACTTTATAACCGTCGATGGCTGGAGGGGGCCCTGTGACCTTAAGCCAACATTCAGACAATACGATGATATCAAATTGCAATTCAGTTAATAGCAAGGTAGCCAGAAAGTTATCAATATTTTTGTTAATGCTTCGAATATTAATATGTATTATTTTTAAAGTCTGGTCATTATTTTTAATATATTTCAAACAGTTGTCAGGAGTACAGCTAAAAGATTGTGCTACAGAAATATTGTCAATATCAGTTATAATATCATTTAAGTTAGCCATTGATTAGCAAAAGATCAAATTTAAATTTAGCATAGATTAGCTTAAGGATTTTATTAAGCAAAATTTTTGCGGAAATATTTTTGAAACTTCTATAATAATTATTCCTTAAAATTACTGAGATTAAGCTATGACTATCAATTAAATGGCAGGAGGCCATCAAGACGGAACCAGGAACCAGGAACCCATATCCATGATAGTAAAAATACAATTTATTTATTTTTAACGGGTATGTACATATTTTAGTATTTACCAAACAATGCGATAGTGTGTTGTGAATGCAATCCGAGCGAAGTGAACTATTTTTTGTAATATATTTCTTAATTATAATTGAAATAACACAGAATTTACCTAATAAACTAATCATAGGTTTTAATTCACTAAAATTATACATGACACAAAATAACATTGAATAGTAACCATAGCAATGATACAAAGACGTAATAGACAACCATGGACTTAATAAAGGGAGTATCACATCATTCTCCGCCGCTTTAGTTAGAGACTGTAATCTTGTAAATGAACCGGTGGTCTTCTTGGTCGTCCAGACCTCCTAAGAACACTTTCGGGTTGGTGTTCAGGCGGTTGTAACTCCAGCTCAGGCTGTTCTGGTTCCATTTCTGACAAAGATGGTTGCTCTGAAGCTGTGGGAATGTCATTGTTTTCAGTGATTGTTTCCTCGCACTCAATGCTTGTAAAAGGTGAAGTTAGTGACGTTGAAACCTCACGATTTATATTCTGGGCACCTTCCTCAGGCTGGGCTTCCCGAATTCGCTCTCCGTCTTCTCCGATTGGAGCAAGATGACGATTTGACACCGCCGTCACTCGCCCATCGCTTAGCCTCGTAATTGAGTAATCAGGGTTAACCTCTAGCAGTTCAGCTTCTTCAACTAATGGCAAGTATTTGTTTGCTCTACAACAGCGTTTGATCAAGACTCGTCCGGCACTCGTAAGCCATGTTGGTATGGAATCGCCATTTGGAGATTTCCGAGAGTGCTTAAACATCCTCTCATGAGGTGAGCAGTTTATAGCAGTGCATAGCAGCGATCTTATAGAATGTAACGCATTATCAAGAACTTTCTCCCAACTCTCTATAGGTAAATTATGTGAACGCAGACCTAATTGTATAGCTTTCCATAATGTTGAGTTGAGTTTTTCAACTTGCCCATTTCCTTGGGGATTGTACGCCGTCGTATTACTTGTGGCTATACCGCGATAATGTAGATATTCTTTCAATTCGGCGGATAGGAAAGCCGTCCCTCGGTCTGAATGAATATAACTAGGCATACCGAAAACCATAAACAAATTATTCAAGTGTTTTATAACCGTTTTTGCGCTCATATCCGCACATGGGAAAGCAAATGGGAATCGAGAGTACTCGTCAATGATCGTGAGTATATAACGATTGGCGGTGTTGGTTGGGACCGGGCCTTTGAAATCTATACTTAAACGCTCGAACGGAGCAGTTGCCTTGACAAGTTTCGGAAGTGGATTTGGATTTTTGAAAAATCTTGGCTTTATTTCAGCACAAATTTTGCAATTTGTTATCATCGTTCTAACTTCCTCTAAAGTATATGCAAGATTCTTTGTTTTTAGCCAATGATGCATCCTCGTGATACCAGGATGGCATAAATTTTCATGTAAATTATAGAGCCGCGTGAGCCGCGAAGATACATACAAACTGGCGCATACTCTCGATAATGTGTCAGCGACGTGATTGTCTCGTCCTGGTCTATAAATTATGTCATAACTATATGGTGCCAACTCTAACCGCCACCTTTGTATTTTCTCATTTTTAATCTTACTTGAATGTTTGGCATCAAACATGAATGCCACCGATCTCTGGTCAGTAATCAATTTAAATGGCTTACCAATGAGGAAATGACGCCACTTTTTGAGTGCTTCGACAATAGCGTAGGCTTCTTTTTCGACAGCGGAATGATTTTGTTCACTTTTGTTTAGTGTTCTTGAGTAGAATGCTACTGGTCTGGAATCCTGAGACAATGAAGCAGCTATAGAATGTTCTGAGGCATCAGTTTCTACTGTGAATGGCATTTTATCGTCGATGGCGTGAATGGATGACTTAGCAATTACCGACTTCAACTCTTCAAAAGATCTAATGGCTTCAGAGTCTAGTGGAAATGAAACGGTATGTGCAAGAGCGTATATTCTCTTAGAGAAATTTGGTATCCATTTGGAGTAATGTGCGAACATGCCAAGTATTCTCCTTAGAGATGCCATATTTTCTGGCGGTGGTAAGCTAAGTAAAGGCCCTAGCCGGTCGCAATCAGGCTTGACAACATGATTTTCAATTGAATATCCCAATATTTTGAGTGATTTCAGATTGAACTTACTCTTCTCTTTATTTAACGTCAAGCCGTACTTGTCAGCTGCTTGTAGAAAACATTTCAAATTGTCATCGTGCTCGATTTGCGTATTACCGCAAATGGTAATATCATCTAAATACGCGAAAGTCCCCTTTAAATCCTCTTTTCTGATGACCCAATCGATGGTTCTCTGGAAGCTAGATACCCCGTTTGTAACTCCGAAGGGAATTCGACGAAATTGGTAAAGATTGCCAGCCGCCTCAAAAGCCGTGAATGTACGCTCGTGCTCTAGAATTGGAATCTGGTGATACGCACTCTGTAAGTCAATGGCACTGAAAATATTAAATTTTGATACCTTTGTGACAATTTCTTCTATGTTCGGCAGCGGATAGGCATCTAGGAGCGTATATTTATTAATTGTTAAAGAATAATCAATAACCATCCGTTTTTTATGATTTGCTGTCTTTGTTATCAGCACTTGTGCGCGCCATGGCGATTTACTCTCTTCTATTATGTGTTGTTCAAGTAATTTGTTGATTTCACCTTTAATAAACTGTTGATCTTCATAGCTGTATTTGCGAGATCGTATTGCTATTGGCTTACAGTCAGGAGTGACGTTGGCGAATAAGGAAACAACAGGAACTGAAGCTTCAGCGACACAACATATCTTCAGTGTTTCCTTGGGCCCACCAAAATCAACCTCTAATGTAGAATGTAGCCCTAGGAGGTCGTGGCCTATAATTATGTCAGCGCATAAGTCTTTGACAATAAGAAGTTCAACATTATCATATGTGTTTTCACTTAAAGTGACGTTTTGACAAGTGGCACCGGTGACTTGGGATGTAAGAGATAGAGAAGCCATAGTAATCATCTGGTGACAAGGTTTTTTCTTTAGACGGGCGAGGTTTGCAAATCTTTCGTTAATAAAGCTTATACTGCTGCCTGTGTCTATTAGTGCCTCTGCTCTAATGCCCTTGATGAATGCGGGGACCATAGCTTTTCTTAGGGATGCTGGCGTTGCAGCTGTTATACAAGCGGTACAATGTGCACAGTCTTCCGGAGAACTAGTAGATGCAGCATGTGGCTTACTACGACACACTGAAGCATAGTGCCCCTTTTTGTTACATATTTGACAGATGGCCCCTGAGGCTGGACAGTTTTTACGGCCATGTATACGGTCTCCCCCACAGAAGAAGCATTTACGGCGTGATCTAGAATTAGCCTTGAATGTAGTGGCAGCTGCAGCTTGAGTCTGAAGATCTATGTCGCACAGTATGTCACTGTTGACCTCAGAAGCGTTGCGTCCTCCACAAATCGCATTACTAGAGTTAATGTTAAAATTTTGCGAATTGTTTTCAGCCATCTCCATAGACAGTGCCTTATTGTAGGCTTCATCAAGTGTGAGGGTAAGATTTTCAAGTAGTCGTTCTCGTATTTTTGAAGATGTTATACCAGCTATAAATGCACCTCTAATATTATCGCTCATGTTTGTTTCGGTGTCAACTGCTGTAAACGCACATTCCCTTGCTAAATGTTTCAGGGCTTGTAAATACAAATCAATAGTTTCACCTGCATGCTGGCGTCTTGTAGCTAGTAAATGTCTAGCAGTGATAATATTCTTTGGTTTTATATATAACCCATCTAGTACAGAAATTGCCGAGCTGTATGTGGTACAATCACTGATTGATCGATATACGCGAGGTGATATGTGGTTGATTAAAAGTTGAAGCTTTGTGTCGTCTAAGAGAGCCGGCGAAACAACTGAGGTACCTACTATAGGCGCATATACAGCCTGTGCAGTTAAGAAGTTATTAAACGTACGTTTCCAGTGTTCCCATTCAGGGCCGGTAGAACTTAGCGATGCATCACCATCAAAGCGGTCCGGTCTCAAAAATTTTTCCATTTTAGTGAATTAAATTGAAATAACACAGAATTTACCTAATAAACTAATCATAGGTTTTAATTCACTAAAATTATACATGACACAAAATAACATTGAATAGTAACCATAGCAATGATACAAAGACGTAATAGACAACCATGGACTTAATAAAGGGAGTATCACATCAATAATATAAAAGATGTAACAAATTGATAAATAAAATTTGTAGTTTGCTATTTGTCCAATCAGTGCCAAATTAATGTTCGTGTCATATGCTAGATTAACATTTATAAACATAAAGTTGTTAAAGTTATCAAGATTAATTAAAGAGTGTACATATTGAAACATTATCATATCAAAATACAAAATTTGCCAGTTGTCAGCAGAAGGCAGAATACCAAAACGTTTTCTACGAGCTATGGAGAACATTTTCAAGACACTGCTCTGACCTAATATGAAAGAATTTAGAGGAGCTATCCTTACGGAGGAACACCCTACCCTTAGAAGACCAACAAAACTTAATATTGTGTTTTTTTGCAAATTCCCGGCTCTGATGAAACAGCCTTCTAGTTGAAACAGAGAGATGTTCATCCACAAAAATCGGGCGTTTGTCACCGGAGAATCCAATATGCTCATGGTTGAGTTTGTCATCTACACTTCGATTCTTGTTGAATTGCCGAGACTTCGATAGAAAACAGCTCTGCAGTTGAACTGAACTAAATTCCACAACAATAGTTTTGACGGAACCAGGCTTGCCATGACGTCTGTATATGTCTCTGATATCGTGATCTTGGATATCTAATTCCAGCGTGGAACCCAAGGCTTTTATAATATTTGCCAGATCACTATCCGTTTCCATCTCCTTTTCTACCACACTTCTTATTTCGATAGCCGAACATCTCGAAAACTGCTTTAATTCTTCAATCTGTTGGCTTAGTGACAATATAAGACCCTTGTTCGTATTATTCTCTACCTCCAGTTTTGCAACTTTGTCTTTAATTTCATCATATTGTAAACTCAGAAAGGAAATAGATTTCTCTATTTCTGAGTTAGATTTCTGGATCTGCGAACACTGGCTTTTAAGAGACGTAATATCGTTAGCAAGCTTCGATAAAGTGATGTCTTGTTCAGATTTCCATGCATTAAGTAATGACATAAGCTCGTTTTTAAATTCGGTAAATAACATTCGTTCGCCGACAGGACTGGCACCGATAATCTTTAGTTAAATTGACTAATGCAGTATGTTTTCTATGGCCGTTTGAATCTGTTTAGATTTTTAAGTTATTTATATCTGTGACTTAGGCTTACGAATTTCAGGATTGGGTCGTCGTAGAATAAACAAACACTATTCTGTATATTATTGTCTCTGCAAACTAATCGCTTCAGACGTTTTAGTTTGATTGAGTGATAAAATTTAGTAAATAACCAACAACTAAAGTGCTTGACACACATGCAAACAAACTTGAATCAAATGTAAATAGCATATCGATTTTATTCAACAAATCATTATTTGATTTACACTCGACTATATACTTGCTATTATCAGGTTACTTTGATAAAAATATTCTTGCGTCTAATTTGAATATTTAATCTATTCTAATAGAAAGGGACGTTTCCACTAAGTGCCAAAGTGCCTTCGAGGATTTCACGGGTTTGAACGAAACAGAGTTATGACGGGAATTAAATTTTCCGTTAAAAATACTTTATCCTAAGTCTTTATCAATATGGATTATGTACTTTGAGCTTGCGTACAAATAACAGCGGAGCTAAGCAACTTACGTTGTTGCCACGAGTATGATGGGTGAGGGCGACAATCCCTGCTAATATTATAAATGTCACTCCGTCTAAATAATATAAACGAATAAATAGGACACTTGTACCCAATGATCCATCAGATTACTTAAGCTTCAACTTGTCCCGTTGAATTTATAAGTTTAGATTTCATTGTTTTCCTTTCATTTAATTAACCATATTTGTTCGAGAGATTTGATCTTTATGATTTTACCCTATCGATTGATGCCATCAATGTATGGGCTGTTATTTTTTGGATTTTAGCCGGTTCGGTTCCCAGGTGTGGCAAGCGAATTTTTGGAAATCTCTGAAAACCGTTTTGTTTCTATTTATTCTGGGAAGGTTTCCTTTGTGTAAACTTTGCAATCTTTAGTATTTAGAGTACTTTCCCTCCTAGTGGCATTACAAAATTCTCTGTGTAATTACCCAGTAATTCACACTTTGAATACAAAACCAGTTTTAAAATGTACACAACTACAGTGTTTTTTATTGTCACGCTAAAGTTTTATGATATACGAGGGTGGGTCAAAAAGTTCGCGGAATGGAGGGTAAAAAGTAAGAAATAAAACACAAAATTATTTTTCCTTCTCAATGTATTCTCCCTTAACTCTAATACATTTATTAGACCTATCAATTAATTTATTAATACCTTCGAAAAAAAATGATTTCTCTTTGTCGTCAAAATAGGCCGAAATTGCGCTTTTCACTTCTTCCTCGCTGGAAAATTTCTTCCTTCGAAGCTCTTTTTTTATTTTTGGGAACAAATAATAATCACTTGGGGCTAAATCTGGGCTATAGGGAGGATGTTCCAAGATTTCGAAGCCCACTCTTTAAACAGCAGCCATCGCAACTTGCGCCTTGTGCACGGGTGCATTGTCGTGCAAAAGGAGCACCTTTAGTAAATTTTCCCCGTCTTTTTTCTCTCACAGCATCTCGCAGACGTTCTAATAGTGCAGCGTAGTACTCTCCAGTGATAGAGACACCCTTTTCTTTATAATCAATAAGATGGATTCCCTCTGAATCCCAGAAAACAGTTGCCATGAGTTTTCCAGCCGACGGAGACACTTTGAATTTCTTCGGAGGTGGTGTGCCCTTTTTGTGCCACTGCATGGAGTCTTGTTTGGACTCAGGCACATAATGATGAAGCCAAGTTTCATCTCCAGTCACAATTCGGTTCAAAACTTTATCCTTTTGTTCACCACAGAGCGCTAAAAACTCGCGACAACACTCAACTCGCCGCTGCTTCTGGTGTGGCGTGAGCATTCTCGGCACCCATCTTGCACACACCTTTGACATGCCAAGATGGTCGTGTAGGATGTTCAAAATGGTTGTAGCTTATACTCCAATCATTTCTGCAAGCTGTTTCTTCTTTAAACGGGCATCTTCCAATATGATTTTTTCAAGTTTTTCTACGTTTTCTGCCGTGGTTGCCTCGACAGGCCGCCCTGGCCTCGGATCATCTTTAATCGAATCCCTGCCTTGCTTAAACATGTTGTGCCACTTGTAAACCATGGTTTTACCAGGGCAAGAGTCCCCGTAAACAGAAGACATCTCTTCCAAAATAGTCTGGGGAGGTTTTCCTTGTTTGGTAAGGAACTTGATGACTGCGCGAAACTCAATTTTCTCCATGTTGCAAATTTTCTTCCGGATTGACTTGTTGATTGATGTGTAGCTCAGGTAATTATGACCTATTTTTTTTAAACTTAGTATTTATACTCTTAATGAGTGTCACAACTAGTGCAGGTAGTAAAAAGTCACCTTTCCCCCCTCTATGCCCCTCATTCTGCGAACTTTTTGACCCGCCCTCGTATTTTATGCAAAATTAGCGATACAATCTACACGGCACCTCGGCTATGTCTCACGTTCTATCGCGATCGACTAAACGAGGTGGTGCTAATTGGCATTACCTTTACCTGACGGCTTTGCAATTGACTAAATAAATTCAGAGCACTAAATGAGAAAGACTAAATTTTGGCAAGTGTAAAGGCACTTATAGACTGTCGTTAAAAGAAGGCCCCAGAGAAGTTGAATTGGCCGATTTCACCAACCATAACTTAGTTTAGGAAGCCCCTAAGACGTATGCTGTCACTTTTGTCTTTAAAGAAAAGAATGTGATAGCATGCCACTTAAGAGTACCCTAAGCTAAGAAAAGGTTGGTAAAAATGTCCATATCTGGCTGAATTAAGCATGTAAAGGGCGCTTCAGTGAGTAATCCCTAAACGCGCCGGACAGCGCGTTTAGGTTACATATAACAGTCAATGCATTTGGTTTAGAAATAAGAGTTGACATAGGATACTTTTTATCTCCAATTTTTGTTCTCTATTAAAAGCGTGATTAAAACGAATACGCTATAACTGATATGCATTCGAATCTATGTCAATGCATTTGGTATGGAAATAACTTAAGAGTTGTCATAGGATACTTTCTATCTCCAATTTTAACGAGTTCTCTAATGAAAGCGTGATTTAAACGAATACGCTATAACTGAATTGTATTCGAATCATGTATCACCGTCAGATACAAATGTATAGCTTGACATGCTGCTGACTATACAAAGTATTTTTGTTACTTACAGGAGTCATGTTAGGTCAGGGTTTGTTTGTTCGTTCGCTGATTTGTGCCTTCTTGGTTTCGAATATGGAAGATTTGGGTAGCAAGCAAGCTCAAATTTACTACACAATTTTTGTAAATTGCACTGTTTAGTGTTTTTACTGCACAAAATGTTTATGTTCTTGTTGTGACTTTTCAAATTCAAGTATATTATTGGTTAGCTTAGTTTTGCCTATTTGTACTATGAAGAGAATCTTAATTTCAAAATAAACACTTTCTTCCGACGATAACTGACTCGTTGTATTAGCTTTTCTGACTCATTATATTATTACGAGTATCAATGTGAATATGAATTTGTTTTTACACTTTCACGCCTAAACCACTGAACTAATTTTAATGATATTTGGTATAGCCTATGTCCGTTCCAAAAGGTAAAAGTAGCCTATGTCCTTCCCAAACGCTTAAGCTTTTGGGAAGGACATAAGCTACTTTTTATCGCGGATTTTAATGAGTTCTCCGGGGACGCAGACGAAGTCGCTAGTTCAGTATTATCATTGTAGGGCGTAAAGATGAAAATCTTTCAACCTTAATTTTTCGTCGTCCAAGTATTCAAGTTGGTTTAAAGCCTTTGTAACATTACACAAAATATCTGACGGCTTTAAATATTATCTCTAAAGTGTACGTTTGATATGTGAATGTAACGCAGAACCATAAAACTAACGTTTTACATAAACGTTACACACAGCCACACGGATAAACAAGGAAATATAGTCGGCGCGAAGTGCATTATCAATGCAAATGCAATGTTTATTTTTAACCAACGCATGATGGGCAAACACTGTCTGTTTTATTTAATTGTGAAAACATGATACCTACTTGCAACGATATGCTTTGAACACGCTGCTATTTAAGCACGGTGCTTGTGCTTATTACGATGTATGCAAATATAAGTGAAATGAAAAAAAAAACAATTAACTCTGCACCTGGTCGGAAATTGGAAGTCTTTTTAAGTAGAACAGGCGAGAAACTCGGAAGGTCGAAGGTCGAATGTCTTCTCTTGGAAATTGCCAATCTATACAAGTAAATAAAATTGAAGTGTCTGTTTGTAATGTTAAAATAACAAGTTTTTACTAAATGAGTATGAATGTATATTTGGTACCAATAACAAAAACACAATTAAAAAAAAATGTCTGTCTGTTTGTTCCCGCTAATCTCCGGAACGGCTAGACCGATTTTGATAGGACTTTCACTAATAGACAGCTAATTATATAAGGTATAATATAGGCTTTTTATTAAGATCTTTAAAAAAATTGCCTACAATAATCAAAATGCTGCCACAAGTTACTATTCCACGCGGACGAAGTCGCAGTCACAGCTAGTTTTAAATGAGTCGTTAAATTTCAAACATGGCCATCTCCACCTCACTATTGATTTTGAGATCTAATGACATATGAATTTTCGTTTCGTTTTCAATATGATTTCATCAATCATATTGAAAACGTCAGTCAATTCAAACGGGTCCAAATCCGCCCTAAGACGCTACAAATCCAACCGTTACTTCTACATTTACCTAGTTCAAATTTGGCCATGTCCACACATCATTAAAACAAACCGCGCCATATCCATTTCGACCAATCACAACACAGTTTTGATATTGCGGCCGCCATTTTAAACGTCATAATTTGTCGCTGTTACTTGTTGTGTAAAGTGCTCCGCTAAGATTTTTATTAATTAAATAATAAAAATGAATAGTAAAATAGTCAAATTACTACCGGAAAAAAACTAGAAAGAAAACGGTATCGAAGAAAACTATTAAACGAAATGAAAAGTCAAATAAACTATTTGCATTTTTAATTCTCGATTTATTACCTCGCTTGCTATTTTAACTTAGTTATCTGCCAGGGTTGTCAATTAGTATTATCACTCTATTACTACTTTGTTTTGGGCTAAGTAGGTATACCTAACATTTTTATGGTTATTAGGCACTTGTGTATAATAAAATAATACATTCTATTTACATTATAATGTTTATGGGTGTTTTAAGATGGTTTTATATTAGGGGTTAAAGTATGAAATTGCCGTTTTGTATGAAGATTTTTAAGAACATTGCTTATTTCATACTAACGTTTTTCTTAGTTATTTAATAACCAATAAAGAAAACTTTATGAAACTTTTAGAGACTGGTCAGTAGACTTTAAACTAAGTAATAACATATTTTGAAGACAATAAAATTAGTTTTCACAAAGTTATCTTCAATAATGTACAACATTCTGACGAAAAAATAGGGGGTAATTATTGAGATTCTTTTTAATATATTATTAAACTAAGTCAGAGATTAAATTGTAACCAAAACGTTCACTCTAGGGTTAAAAATTAATAAAAATTATTATTTTTTGGAGCTCTTAAATTAGAAAAGTTATAAAGTTATATAAACAAACGAAAAAAACGGCAATTTCATACTTTAACCTCTATTATTAATTTGCTACTGAGCAAAGAGGAGGTGACAGACAAAAATATTTGCGTCAGCCCTGACCACATCATGACTGGCGATGTCATATCAAATTTATCCAACTCCAGTGTCACTTAAATCAAAATTAGTCAAATCATATAGGCTTAAATCAAACACAGCCATGTCCAAAAATAATATCATTATTTAAGAAAATCTAGTGCATTTGCAACTATTGGAGCTATATCAAAATTAAATATAGGGACAGGTGGGGTACAATGAAACGAAAAAAGCATTTTTATTTTTTAGAAAAACTGTTTTATATTTTGATTATATTTGTTTAGAACGATCAACAACGGTTCATAATCTACCTATTAGGAACAAAAATAAGTTAAAAAATAAACCTTAACCTCCATAAAAATGCGTTTTTGCTCAACGCTTCTTCTGTTTCAATGAGCCCCAGGTCTGGGGTACAATGAAACGGTGTCTGGGGTACATTGGAACAAGGCTAATAAAGAAAAAAAAATGGAAAATTCTATATTCACTCCTGCATCTCTATCTCCTGCTGCTTTGGTTTTTTAACATATCGATGCAATTTTACTGGACTTGGCATTTTTAGGTCAGCAGCAGTTCGTTAACTCGTACCACATCCTACAAGTTCAACAGCGCTGCTCGCACATCGTTTTACTATGTGCGCACAATAGCTCTTGTCTCTTTCTTACGACTTCTCACCATTATTACTTGAAAATCTGTAACAAAATTCCAATAATCTATCCCGGGCATATAATAACGGGGCACAATGAACACTGTCTCATAGTACCCCGTTCCATTGCGCCCCATAAAGTATCTGAATCTAATAAAAATATATTGGAAATGTTGGGCTATGTTTTCCACTCCACATGTTACTGCATTTAATGCGTAAATTGATTAAAAATCTTGAAAGAAAATATAACATACCTCTCATTGATAATTTATAAATAACCTTTTAATATGTGCAAAAATTGAAATGTATGATTTCTGAGAATTTAGTTATGATGGAGTTGGCTATATTTGAAATTTAACGACTCAAATAGAATAGATTTGGGTCTATATCGCGGTAAACAAGAACTATATTACCTTACTTTTTCTCGATGTTCATCCCGTGATCACGGACTGATGCAATTCGGCCGAAACGTCGGGGAAAAAGTAAGGTAATATAGTTTTGTATACCGCGACATAGACCCGATTCTATTCTATTTAAAATGTTTACAACTCGCGGAAATCTAAAAACTTTCATGTAATATAGCTGTGCCCGTGACTTCGTTCGCGTAGCGTGATGTTATATAGCTTATAAAGCTTTCTTTATTATTGTTACTATTGTTTTTGTTTTGGATAGTCTATTTATCGAGGAGATAAATAGACTATCCAAAACAAAAACAACTTTTCAATTTGAATTAGTAGTTGTTGAGATTAGCGTGACCGATCAGCGTTTCATGACAGAGATTCCATCCATATACTAATATTATATACTAAATGCGAATGTGTGTCTGTCTGTCCCTGTTACCTCTTCATGCTAAAGCCGCTGAATAATTTTAGGTGAAATTTGGTATAGAGATAGTCTGAGTCCCGGGAAAGGACATAGGCTACTTTTATCCCAAATTTTAAAGAGTTCCCTAGGGACGCAGACAAAATCGCGGGCAGCAGCTAGTAGGCAATAATTGGAGATCTTTTCGGGCCAGAAAATTCCGAGTATCACTCTTAAACAGTAGCTTATTTGGTCATTCTGCGTAAGCCTGTAACGAGATGCTATAAAAATATAGCGAATCGTTGCATTGCCGCCTAACCTGGTTGAATAGAATTTATCATGCATTTTTATTTGCGGAAAATCATTCATGTTTGAACATAGTTTTCATTTTTTGCCAACATCGAGTCGTACAAGTTTCAATGCTTCAATTTTGCATAAACTGTATTGTGTTCATACTTTTAAAGATTGTGTAAAGAATCTAATGCCAAATTAACTGGAAAATTATTAAGACTCTGTACCAGTCTGCTTGGTTATTAAGTATTTGGAATAAGTGAAGAATAATCATGTTAAAAATATATTCGCCTTTGAAATGTTAAATTTAAGACGTGTCTCCATGTCGTGACAATAGTGTCCCATTCCGGCGGTTCCGATAAGCTCGCCGATCCTATATATATATCTACTTGAATGATTTATCGCTTTCCAAATCCTTTTCCGCGACAGTGAAAGATATAACAAAATTGGAATCTATCCTGCGGAAATGTCTGTGCGTGATTTAAATTTATGTTTGAGAATGTCTCTATTTTTGTTGTTTCGGAATTGCTGCAACGTTAGAGTTAGTTTTTTTACACCCAATAGAGAAGCAATTCTCTTTCTTCTCAATTTTAAGTTAAATGACCGTAGTAGAGATGGAAGTGAGCTGCACCTGGACTCCTCAACTGAGGATCTGGCTATATTACCTCTAGGTTGTGACTATTATCTCATCTGTGCTCTAGCTCGGAGCGCAGCATCATCATCACAGCTTGTATACATCCCCACCGAGGGGCACGAGCCTACCCTAATTGGTTAGGGCAATTAGGCCTTAGTCAAACCACGCTGGCTCAGTGCGGATTGGTTGACTTCACATACACCTTTGAATAACTTAGCAGGTGAATGCAGGTTTCCTCACGATGTTTCCCTTCGTCGTAGGAGCGTCAGATAAATGTACATATGAAATTCGTGAAACGAAAAAGACATTGGTACATGGCAGAATCGATCGCAGGCCTCTCGATTCTACTCGGACCACAGTCCAGTGCCGAGGCCACAGCGCCACCGACGCCCTCTCTCGGAGCGCAGCAATACTATTGAATTGTTATGACGCTAAATTTAGGTAAGACGGTGGTGGGTGACTAATCATGAGGGCTAAAAAGCCCTACCACGAACCAAACCTAGCAGAAAATCTTCTGTCTACATAGGAAGTCGAACCCCAGAGCTCAGACCAATACCAGGTGTTCTCTACCACTAAATCACGGTGGTTGTTACTAGATACTATTAAATTGTTGCCGTAGGAATGATCTGATATAATTAAAAGAAAGTATATAATTAAAAGAAGAGTACAATGATAACATAATCTATAGTAATAAAGGCGAGTCTGTTTGTTTGTGTATTACGGTTCACGCCTAAATGGCTAAATCAATTTTAATGAAATTGGGTATAGACATAGCCTGAGGAAGAGCATAGACTACTTTTAATCTCGAATTATAATGACGGAATTCGCAATAGGCAATTCAGCTTCAGCTAGTATACCTAATGTTACTTCGTAAACAACTTAAAGTTATCAATGTCTTTGAATTTATTAACCGCCTCTGTGGTCTGGTGGTTGAGACCACCGGGTGTTGACCGGGAGGTCCGGGGCTCAATTCCCAATATGAGGGCAGAAGGTTTTCTACTCGGTTTGGTTGGTTAGGGCTTCTGAGCCCGCCTGGCTAGCTACCGCCGTCTTACCAAAGTTTGTCGCCATAATAACAATGTTGATAGCATTGTTGTGTTCCGACAATTAGAGGTAAGATAGCCAGTTTCTCGGTTGAGGAGTCCAGGTGAAGCTTGCTTCCACTTTCCGCCTTATCGTCACTTACCATCAGATGAAATGAAGGCCAGGAGCTTCCCAGTCGTATGTAAAAATTTATGTATGCTGTTGGGGTGTTCCTATTAAATAAATAAAACGTTTCACAGGTGAATTCACGGTTTTGTACCTCTTCACGAGAATCCGGTTCAACTGGGACGAGGTGCAGTTCAGCGTTTGGTCCACTTATTGCATCATCACCAATTTGCTGGGTAAGTCGTCGGTTTTGACTAATTTTGTTTTCGGACGGGATTCTGATCGCTTTGACAATGAATTAAGCGCATGCTCTATCAAATTGGTCTTCAAGATTTCAAGCTTTGCTACAGTGCTGTACATACTTAAACCTTATATCAAATCTAATGAATTAAAACGCTTAATGAAATAAAATGAAATTTAACTATATTGTCAACTTATATATTACAAATTGTAATCGTATTACGTTAAATTCAGTTGAATAAACTTAAACAAAATCCTATATCCTGGCAGAAAATGCCATATGGCATTAAGTCCGCCATTTGTACATTGTTTTTAATTGTGCAAAAAAGATTAAATAAATAAATAATATATCTAATACTCGAGTAGAGACCCGAGCCTCTTCAAGTCCGTCACTGCTGGGGTCCCACGGCCAATGCTGGAGTCCCACTTAAGACAAGTGGGACTCCAGCATTGGCCGGAGGGCCTAGCTGGAGTACGACAGGTCGGTGGTCTGATGATAGAGCCGACACCGCCTCTATGGAATGCAGCCGGAGGGCTACATTCCGAAGCAATGCCAGGTCATGCTGGGGGCATGCCACACTACAGCAGGGTAGTGGGTAGGGGACACATATAAAAATGAATAGCCGTTCGTTAGTATCGCTAAAACTCAGAAACGGCTTGACTGATCTAAATATTTATTTTTTCTTTTGTTCGCTTTAATACATGCTTAGTCGATGAACCAATTGTAATGACATTTGGTATGGTGATTTAAAATTTGTAAAAAAAATATGAGTTTCTCAGGGAACGCGATATAGGATATAACTGAAATCCACAAAGACGAAATCGCAGGCAACAACTAGTCGCCCATAAAATTCGACGATTGAATCCAGCAAAATTTAATAAGTGCACCAAATATTGGTTTAATAATGTCACAGCTATTAAATATGCCAAAATATTTGAATAATAACGTCACGGGTCCATTCATTTTGAGGACGGATTTGTTGTGCCAGTCCGGATTATTCAAACCGCCGCCAAATTGAAATTCACGGCATAATTTTGGCAAAGATTTTGATATTTTAAGAATTTTACCGCGGCCCAAAGCCGGTTGGGTCATAATCACAGCTGGAAGTATAAATTGGTCTCGGCTTTAGGTCGATCATACTGCAGTCTCAGTTTCCGATTGTCTATTCTACTTGAATGCTAATTATACTGCACACTGTAGTGAATTCTCTTGCTAAATTGTAGAAATATAGGGAAAAATCTTAAAGTTGAAAGAAAAAAAACAAACTTATTCCTTTAGTCCGATAAAAAATGAAAAGCTTTATTCTTGTAGGTACATACATATAATTCACTTATGCATATGTTACTGAAGTAAACAAAATCCCTCAATGCAAAGCACTTAACTAAATGTTTAAGCAATACAAGCCAAGGGCAGGATGGTTCAGGTTTGTTTGATCAATCTCGGTAAGTTCTAGTTAAATTAATTGGGTACATCAACAAAGTCATAATATAACCGGGGTAATAAAATATACAAACAAATAGTTTTATTTCTTTTTCTAAAAAAATAATAGCTAATATCAAGGAGGAATTCTGTGGAATTACACAAGTAATAAATATATATATAGAGAATAAGTTAAGAAACTGGAATATCTCATATCTACAACGTGTCTCATATCTCCCCATTAGAGGTACAGATTTTGTTAAAAATGTTAGGTTATTTCTGAGCACGTGGCCTCTTGGGCCGGGGCCCTCTCAGGTCGGGGGCCCCTGGCATATTGCCAGCCCTGCCGCCCTATAATAGACACTGCATGCTACAGAGGCTGACTCACATAAAGCAAAACCCCAGGATGTTACAAAATCAGGCCAGTTCCCCCCTGAGAAAAAACTCAAGATACGCCAATGAGCAAAAACTTGTTTTTAATCTGTTTCTCTTGTTTCTCGCAGGCACGGCCCTATCTATGGCTATCTTCAGCAGTTACATGAAGCTGGACGATACATTACTCGGCATCATTTCGTGCTCTAGCAAAATCGCTGCAGCCTTCGCCTATGCTTTCGCGAGGAACAACCTGGAGATATATTTAGGTAAGGCTACATTGTAAGGTGCTGTCTAAATAATTATGAGTCCACAGTGATCCTGGCTGTACAATGAGAGGTTCAGATGCGAGGATGTTGTAAATAGTTGTACCAACAACACAAGTAATGGCGATTAATTTGTATAAATTGTTTAACGCCCTTCCAGGTTCATATCACGTTGTTCCGATCTTTTTTTTATTGAAACTAAATTGGCAAACAAGCAAACTGCCCACCTGATGGTAAGTGGTAACAGTCACCTATTATAATACGTGTGGCTCTTGTGAGATTCGCAGCAAAACTGCAACCCCCACAAGAACCACAGTGTACGTTGCTAACTTGTGACATCTGCAGGCCAATTATGGATCTTTCATCGTATGATATGGTATAAATTTGAGAAAAAGAAGTCATGAAATGCTGCATTTCGTATTATCGATCTCCGATGATATCATCATTATGGCATAATTTCAATGATGTCATCGTTAAATAATGAACAAATGATCAAAAATCATTGAACAAATTACCGATGATCAAAAAATCTTACCGGAAATCGTATGTTTCGTTTTGCACTATAATATCATGTGATATCATTTGCAAAACCATGAGGTCGGTAATAGGCCCTCAGATGTAATGTCACGGTACCCAGTAATTTCACTGCCATATCTTACCCTTCAAACCGGAACATAGCAATGGAAGCACTGCTGCTTTGCAGCAGAAATAGGTAAGACGGAGGTACCCAAGAGACGAACCTGGTACAGAGTCTTCCTCCGGTGATCGGTGCATAGGAAAAGTGTTTCTTTCTACTTGGCTAGGTTGGTAGTAGGACTCTTAAGCCTAATGTTTGGCTACCATTGTCGCTCCCAAATTTGTTGCTTTAATGGCAGTGTTTATACAATTCTCTTTTTTTTACAATGCAACAAAAACGAGACAGCACAGGCGAATAGTGTTTGAATATGATAGTAACCCAATTCCCATCGTGAATTATGGTAGCTGTGTGTTGATAGTTAGATGTAAAAATACGGTAAAATTATATATAGTTATGAAGATGTAAGAATTGGCACTCCGTGCATTTGCTTTCATACAGACGTTCAGAAATAAGATAAAAAACGGTGTAATCAAGGATCTGTATAATACAATAAATTTATAAAATGTCAACGAACGTCTTCTAAGCCTAGATTTACGATTTTCGCTGTAACTAGTACAGTTATCTTAATATTACTACTACTACTCAGTAGTGCAGTACTACTATTCAGTAGGTACATCAAGATAAAGAGACGATTGTTTCCGAGGTTTTCGGAAAACATCGGCAACAATCGTTTTACTTGTCAAAGACAATTGACAAAATGTATTTTGGCGCTAAAAATCATTTGCAAACACAAGGGCAGCTCTATATCATTATACTGCCTAGATATGGCGGTCATCTTCGGAAACACGCTGTGAGCCGATGCAAATTATTTATCTTGAACTGTACGCTGATGACACAGATATTAAGGGACTACAGTACCTACTACTAGCGCCGCCGTTCGTTTTTTATAAATTATGATGAATTAAAGACGATTCTACAAAAAATAGAACAGTCATCCACTCAATTCAGATATTTCAGATTTTTCTAGCTATTCAGGTAAAGATTAAATGTATAGAAATAATCATAGTCCGAATTATTGCCAAAAGTGGCCACTTTAAGCAATAATTTGGATTTCGGCTATTCTATACGGTTAATGTGTACAAAATAGCTATCAAAAAATCTGAACTATCTGTATTG